>VZSC01000230.1:0-52906 GCA_013398225.1 Steatornis caripensis | reverse complement strand
TACATTCTATATAAGGAGTACTCAACATGAATAACAGAAAGGAAAATAAAATCTTATACCTATAAATTATTCCAAGAGTTTAAGATGTATTATTATACAGAAAAAGAAGAACACTTTTAAAGAACTAATTTCTGAAATTCTGTCTATAAACTATGTAAATGCAGATTCAATTATTATAGATTCAGGTAGAGCTCCTATGAATTTAAAGCATTCCAAATTTGAAACAAAGCCACTTTGGCACTCCCATTAGATAAAATTATCAGTACATATCTGAGTTGTATACTGACAGATTAGGAATTAGAAACTCAGATGACCAAAAAGACAATAGCACAACTAAAAAAAAACCTCAGAAAAATAACTTTCAATTAAAAACACGCAATCATGTTGTTACTTGCATTACTGTGGTACAAATAATACACCAAAAGATTTGGGTTTATACAAACTTTTTTTTTGCTATGTAAAAGTAAACAAGCAGCTATGGAAAGTGAATCTAATACGCGTTACAGTAATTTCAAGCCATATTTGGTTGTTAAAAAATTATAAATTTAACATTCTATTGAGTGTAAGTTAACATATACAGAAAACAAGTACCAACATTCTTCTTCTCCTGTGAAGTTTTCTGCTAGCTACTAGGAAGAGAAAACCACAACTTCTCTCCCTTTCTTTCAAGATCTGCTACGTTCCCATTTAATGTTTGCCAAAAGTCTGAACTTTCCATATTTCACCCGAAAAGTTCATTCCCCTCAACCAATCTGATAAAAACATACACATTCTAACACACAGCCTACATCTCTATTTTCTCATAACTCAACTTACAATGTCAGCAATATAAGCATGCCTATTTGCAATGCACTGTAATAAAAGCAGTTTAATAAAAACAAATAAAATACTAATTTTTCTTTCTTCAAATATAGACAAGATCTAAACTTCACAGATTACCACCAAAATCATTTAAATCCAAGCATTTTGGAAAATACAGTTGCTATTTTGCTGAGCATACCACTTTTATGCAAAGCAATCATTTATTTCAGTCACTGAGGGGGAAGTTGCCCACAGATGTACTTTATAATTCAAAGGTGCTCACGTATAACTTGTGCTTTGCTACCTTTCTAAAATATATCTACTTTTCTTTTACATGTGCTTTTCCAATGAAAATGCAGACTCCTGAATTTACAGAAAGTTTTTGTATAGAATTGGGAATGCAGGTGTGGAGAAGCAGAGAGTAAGGTTTCATGAAGCTCTACCAGTGTGCACAGCTCACGTATTCTCCTTATGTATTCTCCTTATGTACTCTCACTTATTCTCCTATGTGTACTGTAATAAATATATACGTATAATAATTTGCTGTACTCATAATCTCATAAAATATAGATTTATTTTCAGTTTGTTTTAAGACTGGTCATGAGAACTAGAAAGATCTTTCTGAATTCTCAGCGTAGACAACTGTATCATTGTCTCAGGAAAAGCGGCAGGCTCCTGCCCTCTCCCTTCAGTTTCCTAGGGCTATGACTGAAGTGAGCATAGAATGTTTTTCTGGTCTTTGCCTGGCCCTGCCTTGCAGTCCTGAGTTATTTTTACCTCCTGTCTTTATGAGTAGGAATTTATTTTAATGGTAATGTCAAACTAGTAGAAATGACACAGCACTTTGGGGCTGATAACAGCGAAGAAAGCAGAAGCAATAAGACTTCACTGTTAGTGGCAGTGAGCTGTTGCAACAGCTCAGTTGTTTGTGGAGCAAAAGTCTTAGTCAGCAATGTGCCTCGGTCGACATGAAATTTGATGGAAATGATAAAAACAAAGAGTACTTGTCAAACTGACGGGCATAGCTCACTCCAGAGCTACAGCTTTTATTGCCCCATTGGGGCTCCGGTATTTAAGGTACTGAGACAGCTGAGTGCTACGGGTGTGCAGTGACTCACAGCATCCAACCTTGTCTGCATTCTAAACTCTTGAATCAATTAACAAAGGGAAGGAGATGTGACTTCAGGTCAAATGCTTGATTTTTCTGTAGTTACAGTGAAAACCTGTCCTTTGATCTTCAGCATGTGCTGACCATGGAGGAGTAACAGGCTTGGTGTGCACGCTAGCGTTAGATATGCAGATAGGAATCCAGACTGACAACTAAACATAAAAAAAGAGAAAGCATTTGAAGGAATGTCACTGTGAAAGGAGGGGAAGCTAAAAAGAACATGCAAAACAAGTCTGTCATGTTATTATGAAAATATTGTTTCTATGGTAATAACTTGCTGAATTGATCCACAGCACCAGACTTCAGAGACAGTGCACAGCCAAGGACAGGGCAGTTAATTATACACCCAATAAGGGTTTGGTTTATCTCTGTTTCCTCTGTGCTTTCAGACGTGCTTCCACACAGGCACAACCTAAATATTTTGCAATTTGTAAACTGACAATCCCAAAAGTAAAAATTCATATTTTATCGAGTGCCTCAGCCGAAGTTCGTATCAGCCAAAGCTCGTATAGTCTTTCAAGGCATTGCATCCATAAAGCAACAGAGTCTGAGTTTGGGTATTTGGTTGTTAGATTTCTATTTTCTCTTTTAGTCACAAAGATTTAAGTATGATATATCCTATTCTGGAGAAGAAAAAAAGAAAAGAAAAAAAGTGAATCTGTGGCCAGCTATGCACAGCTACCCAGATGGGGGAAAAAAGCACAGATGTTAAGAACTCGCTAAATTTCTAGCTTAGCTACTAGCACCAGTGTTTAAAGCATGTGAACATGCATGTAACATCAGAATTTTGGAGCTGCACAGCTCTATACTGGCATACAACTTTGCAAACAATTAATTTATTCTGGGCTTTAACTATGCCGTGCTGAAAAAAAAAAGGATATTATTCCTCCATGGCCTACTTCATCAGGCTGCTGGGAATGTTTGCTGAAATATGAAGAGGACTTCAAAAATACATAGCAATAGAGAAAACTTATTATTTTAACTGAACACAGAATCGTGATTTTGAAAAACAAAAGGGAATTTTACCACCCAGAAGAAAGTCAGTAGGCCGCTTCTGAAATTCTCTTTACTATTAATTTGTCCCCTTGCTCTGTTAGACGTAGCTAAGAAAGAAGAAAAGTAAAACCCTGTAGTTTAGATTTTTTGTTGTTTCATTTTGGTTTGGTTTGGATTTTTAGCCTGCCATACCTTCCTGTGTCTTTTGAGCGAATAATTTCAAACCCAAAGTGCGTCCTTTATCTACTGATACTTTGAAGCACTGATCTTAATACATTAACAACAGAACAACTTTAGATGTTATAAAATAAGCTATTATTACTGTAATCTCTCACAAACAAAAGAAGATTCCCATATGTATTTCTAAGACAATTTAAAGCTTAAAAATTACTACATGATATTCTCTTGTTTAGAAAATTGAACAGCGATATATCAAGTTGAGTATTGATGGCAAAAGTTACTTATTTCACTGATCCTGAGAGGATAAGACTACCCAAAAAAGCAAAAATAGACATTAGAAAATACTCGCTGTAGCTGATTACAGGTTTTTTGTATGCTATTGGGAGTTAAGGAAGCAAACAAAATTTTTAGGAAAACTTATGCTCTGAGGAGAGCTGATGTCATACTGTCAAAAAGTAGAGGATAATCAGGCTAACATCCCACTTGGTAGTAAGCCACTTAGAGATGTCAACAAATATATTTATCTTGTTAGGGAAATTGCCTTGAACAACTGTGATCCTGAGATACAGAGAACAATCTCTCTGGGCTAAGCTGCTTTTAGAGATCCAAGAGTCATATACATACCAGCATATCTAAGTGAAGAGTGAGTGAAGACATATTGGATGAGCTTCTTGAGTATTCAGTAGTATTGCTTTAAAAGACAGATACTGAAAGGATAAAGATAAACAACAGCTGCTGGTTCTGGAGATGGATATTAAAATGCTTTAAGGAGAAGAAACAGAAATGCATTGTGTCATTCTGTTTGTGCATTTGAGTTGGGAAAAACCTGCACAGCCAGGAGAAGTTTCTGCTTCTGAGGAGCAACACAAAAATACCTACAGTTCAGCACAGCTCAAATCAGTCCATGATTACAACAGTAAACACAATTGGCAAAACATTTTGGGAGTGTCTACCTGAGGAATTCTAATAAAAATAATAAATGAGGGTAGCTTTATAAATGTGTATTTCTCCTGATGGAACAGAAGGAAACTATATCTATGTTGCACATTGGAAAAGAATGACAAAGTACAAGTAGTAGAAAGCGACAATGAGAAAGAGAAGTAAAAAAGAGCACTATTACAGGTTTGCTTTAGTAGCAGCCTGCAGTTTATTTCCCTTCATCCTCTGCGTTCAGTCCCTATGTTTTTGCGACAGCCAGATGATAAACTGCATTTTGTTTTGTTTTGTTCTGTTCCACTAGTCTGGCCTCTTTAGTAGTGAAAGTAAGAAAACACCAATCCTCCAGAGAATGAGAGGAGCCATTCAAATGATTCTATTGCAAGCTTCTTATTACAAACTTTAACAGGTACCTTACCATTCCTAAGTCCATGAAAATTAACATATATTATTTCTATTGGGTAAGATTACTTTTTCCCTAGGTAGTTTACACAAGTCCTTTCATCTTTATAGCCTTTGAGTAAATTAGGATAGAGTAAAATTTCAAATGAGAAAAGTAGAATCTATTTTCAAGATATGAAATGAAAAATAAGTGTTCAACATTTATTACGCTTTTGCTTTCTTTAACCTCACTAAGCAAATCCCATATGATCTTTTTGCATCCAGAAAATGGTATATGCGTCTCTATCCTTTGACAATTTGTATTAACAGGCAGATAAGCAGGTACCATTTCTGTATATATAAAGGTTATACGGGCCAATCTCAATCACAACACAAAACCTCAAAACATGGCACTGAAAAATTAAATGTGTGTGGAGTGTGTTAAAGTTACTGGGNCCTTACCATTCCTAAGTCCATGAAAATTAACATATATTATTTCTATTGGGTAAGATTACTTTTTCCCTAGGTAGTTTACACAAGTCCTTTCATCTTTATAGCCTTTGAGTAAATTAGGATAGAGTAAAATTTCAAATGAGAAAAGTAGAATCTATTTTCAAGATATGAAATGAAAAATAAGTGTTCAACATTTATTACGCTTTTGCTTTCTTTAACCTCACTAAGCAAATCCCATATGATCTTTTTGCATCCAGAAAATGGTATATGCGTCTCTATCCTTTGACAATTTGTATTAACAGGCAGATAAGCAGGTACCATTTCTGTATATATAAAGGTTATACGGGCCAATCTCAATCACAACACAAAACCTCAAAACACGGCACTGAAAAATTAAACGTGTGTGGAGTGTGTTAAAGTTACTGTTTTTTTTCTGTCCTTAAAAGCATCTCTTAGAAAACAATTTAAAAAAAAAAAATCTAAAAAGGGGTATCTACTAAGTTCTGTTCCATATACAAAAAGTCAGAAGGGTATGGCAATGGGGAAATATTAGCCAAAAAAGAAGATTCTTGCTCTGATAAATAACAAAGAAAAATGGAAACAATGTTTTAGGACCAATGTATTATATGGGTTGAAAAAAATAAAAGCTTTCTTTACAAAGGTTGGTAAATGGTTCCTCATAAAAAATGAGGAACACACAAACATTCACAGAATTGTAACTTTTCCATGTTTAAAGGTTGACAAAATACCTTTGACATAGTGAAGAATGAGTATCAGAAAATTACACTGAATTATTTTTTTTTAAGATTCTAGCCAGCTATTCATTACAATGATGCCAATATTAATAAACAGTCAGGCTGACTTGAAACTTCCTTGCAACTTGAAACTTCAAACTCCCTTGAAGAGAATAGACTGAGTGCTAAGATGTATCTAAACCACCTTAACAATGCACAAACCTAATCTAGGTCTTCACAGCACTTAGGCACAATGGTTTTAGAGGACCTACAGCACAAAAAAAAGCCTATCGTTGTTTAACAGACCCCAGTGCAATGTTGAATATNGAGAATAGACTGAGTGCTAAGATGTATCTAAACCACCTTAACAATGCACAAACCTAATCTAGGTCTTCACAGCACTTAGGCACAATGGTTTTAGAGGACCTACAGCACAAAAAAAAGCCTATCGTTGTTTAACAGACCTCAGTGCAATGTTGAATATAGGCTTAGAGACAAACAGGAGCACACATGACAAGGTCCTTAGGGTTTCTGGCCACTAGCAGATAATTTTTTCTGTAATTGATGCATACGGAACAAAACAGAAACATAAAACATGTTTTTTGTCCTTTTTTGTTCCCTCTTTAATCAAAAATAAAATTATTATTTCATTCTTCGTTCATTTTTCAGACATTTCAGAAATACTGGTGTCAGGCAAGAAAGGACAATGGCAGAACAGCTAATCAATTCTTGCTTTAGGAAAAAAACCACAGCCTTATGGTTTTCATTGTTCAGGCTCGATTTCAAAGCAGCATTTACTAAAGGTTCTCTTTAACAAAAGTATTTTCAGTAAAGCTGTATAGCACAATGAAAAAGACGATGTCTTTGACAGGAAAGAATATATTTTTCAAAGATACAGTACTCTTGAAAATACTAATAAATCTGAATGAAGCTATTTGCTCAGAGATGTAAAAGAAGCTTGTAAAGTAGCTTTTGGTTTATTTGCAGCACTTTCTATATGCTACGTTGCCCTGCCCCTAACTGTGCCAAAAATAGGTTTTATTTTTGCCTTTGAAATTGAAAAGCAAAATTATGTGTTTCTTCCATTAAATATTTCCAGTCTATGTAGATTTTTCTAAATGCAGATGTACATGCTTGGTGTTTGAAGCTCATAAAAGGATATACTCTCAACACAGAAAAAGTTAAAGAAGTAAAAAGGTTGAAATTACAGCAGAATTATTTCAAATTAAATGATATCTGAAGGGTAATATGATAATAAAATACACTTCTGAACACATGAGAGGGGATTGAAGTTCCAGGAAATTTGCTTAATTCTCCTAATATATGTATTTTTTCTCTTCAGGCTTTATACACTTTCCCCTTTCAGCAAGAGGCAAAAGTGCTGCCGTTGCTGTAAAAAGCATTTCTACAGTGTTTCAAACTTGACCCTAAGGAAGGAATACCACAGATTACATGAATTAATCCTCCTAACTTTTTAGGCTAGTTCTGAATACTTCATCGACCTGCAACATTTGGGTATAATTAGTTGAATCTCCAAGCTTTGGATCAATAGTCTGAATTGCCATGCCTTTCAGATTTGTTAAATCATTGTCTTAAAATGGCATAAAATCTCTTTAGTTCTTAGTGAAAAATTTATCCAAAGTAACTTCAGCAAGTCACTGTATAGTAATTCGTATTGATCTTGACAGCACTGCGTAGACATATTTTGACTTGGCTGAACTGCTTTAAAAGACATCTCAGAAGCACAAAGGCTTCTCCTTCCCACTCTTCTTCTCTGCTTGAGAAAGAGATGATGCTTGTCATGATCTGTGTTAACTTCAATTTTTGATACTAAACTTTTCACCTATTCCGGTTTGCATATTTTCAGACAGAAAATCTGTGTTAAAGGCAAAGCTAAATGTTTACTCTACTCATGCAATTAAATATCTTAGAAGAAATTTACAAAGTACATCATGAGTGCTTATCCTTTTAGTTCTTCAAAGTTATGGTGAAGGATTAGAACTATCAAACTGAAAACCTATTTAGAAAAAAAATCTTTTCAAAAAATGAAGATCTGAGATTTCACTTAACATCCTCCTTTTTCAATCTTTTCTTGGGTAATTCCTTTCCACTTGTTTCCTGTTTACAAACCAGAATTGTTAGATATAATTTAATTTACATTTGCTAAGTCTCTCAAAAGGGTTTCTATTTGGTTTAGTTAGGCTTAGGAAGACTGGACATTTTGGTTATTATGTTTGGTTGCAGGCCAGAGGAGCAGGCAAGAACATTCTCTGTTGACAAATGAGAATAATTTTTCAAGTTAGCTTAATCCCTTAGACATTTTGAATTCTTTGAAGTCTGTGTGTTCATCATTAAGCACTTACATAATCTTACTAACCTCATTCTTAAGAGCCTAAATTCCAGTTAAAGAATGGCAGCCAAAAACTAAAATCTTGCTTATAATAGGAGGCAGTCTAAGAAACCACTTATATGCTATTGAATATATTGTCCTGATGAATAAGTTTAAGAGGAATTTTATCCTATGGGCGCATTATGCAGAGCTATCCACTATGGGGTTTTTTTCTTTCTTCAAAAGAATCATCTCTGATTCCTGTTCCAATTTTTCACTCAAGTCTTATTTTCCTTATACCTCCTTAGCAGTGAAGGTATTAGAGACCATTTTGATACACATAATAATTTATATGAGAAGATCAACTGGGTGTCAGACTATTATCTGGTATAACCTTCCCTCAAGGCAGAGCTAATTTCATGGTATAACAGGTTGCTTTCAACTTGTGCAGATGAGGCTTGAGTAACTCCAAGAATGGAGATTTCACAAGTTTTCTGGGACAATTGAGGGACAACCGAACATGTTACTACATTAGCAGTACCCTTTATTAGCCAAAGAGTTCTCCTACGCCATGACTAGTGGAAGTGCTTCTGCTTCACCAGCGCTTAGATGATAGTTTGAACCCAGACAATGATGACTAAACTTTCACAGATTTCAAATTAGGGGCTGTGTTCCAAGAATTGTACTTAAACTCTTCTGCATATTCCTCAGTCCCTCCAGCCTACTCCTGTCTTTCAATTCCACAATTTTCTCACTGAAAGAATAATATCGATTTTATACACAAAAGCTGATGCCATGCCCTTTCTGAAGCCCAGATTTATGGGCGCTTGTCTTAATCTATCAGTTTGTCTTAATCTCAAACCAGGGTAACTACATGGAGGTATAAAGAGAACTTAGTCTATAAAAGTGTCAACATATAAGGGCATCTAGTTTCCTTAAGCAATGAATATACATTCTGGTTTATTACTAACCATATTCTTATAAATTTAGTATTCACATAACCAATTTCATATGCTCTTATTTGGACTGAAAAGGGCCCACACTGATACAACTATATATTTGCAAGTACAGAATAATCAAGTCAAACTTCTGCTACTTTTTTAGAGAAATTTATTTTCTTCCTTCCATCACTAATGTCAATACAATGTTGATGATACTAGTGTATATAGATCAGATATGGTAAGAGACTACGGCTTTGTTGCATTTTCTGAAATGGCTTACTGATGGCATTACTAAGAATCACTGCTGTCCTCAGGAGATTTATTTTTAAAAAAATAAAATTTGACATTTTTATTTCGTTTTTATTTGTGTTACTCTACATAGTGTTAGTTATAAAACTGTTTAATGCAAGATTAATATTGCTAGTCCCACAGATATGATGTAAGCATTGGGTCTGGTAAACATCTGCAACTTTATTCCAAATGAATTTACTGCTCATGAAATTTGCCGGATTGATAGAACCTGAAAGCAACTTTTTATATTTATCAACAGAAGACCTTTCACAACAGTAACAGACCTGTAGTATTACATATTTACTCTGCAGTCTGCGTATCAGAGATTCAATTCTGCCTCCAATTTCCACACATAAGGTACAAAAGGTGGTTCATCTAAACACTGTGTGGTCTACTGCTGAGAATACCACTAGAGCACTGAACAGAAACATCCACGACAATTTTTATAGCATGGATCAGGAACATATTTGATAGGACTGCAATCACATAGTAGCAACTTTCAATTATAAGTTATAATGCACCTGAACATGAGTTAATATATGAAGTGTCCTAACCTTTCCTAACTCTATTTATTCAATCCACTTTAGAGATTTCAGAAACTTAGGTTTTTTTAAAAAACTTAAAACTTCCAATGTAATTCTGCACATAACTCTATTGCACCAACACTTTATTTTACAGAGGTTTTATAGATATTACACATAAAAGTATAAAAGGATATACTAACAATTAAAAGTGAAAGTTATCGTTATTGTGTGGCCTTTTCCCATAAGAATTTGTATAATTTTTCTTCATATAATTTTAATAATTAGATGAATATTCTGCACAGAGCAAAGAAAAAGTCCAATAGAATGTACTTTAGTCATTTGAGTTAGAGGGTGAAGGGAAGTAGAAGGATAGAATACTTTTCAATGTTTTACGGGCTTAATGGAGTCTCATAAACAGATATACTTCTGTAACTTCTTCTCCAAACCTATAATCCAAATAATAGAAAAACAAAGCAAATATTTTAGTAAAAATAAAAGACACTTAACACAGGCTCCCTTCTTAAAGTTGGAAAAAATAGCTTTGTGGGTAAAATTTATCAATTATTTGTGACCTATAAATGAGGAGAAATCATTGGTCATAATGGCTGTCAATGTGTTTCAAAACTGTCTGAAAAAGATGTCATTTGGGAATGCAGGAATATCTCCAGTTCCAACTTCCTAAAATGAAAACGCAAGAACGAGCACAGTGCCTGGAAATGCATTCTCTCACATTTACTGCCATTCAAGAGGATTGGTTCTCTTGAACCAGTTTTTGACCTGGTGAAAAGTGATGAGGACTCAGAGAAGCCATATGAATTTCTCAGCATTGATATTGCTGGTGGCATGCACAATTCTCAAGTTTCCTCATTACAGCACTTGCAGCTGTGATAGAGATGGAAGGAATAATTAGGAACAACCATCTAGTTGATTTTCACTCTTTTCAAATTTGAGTGATACCTAGTTTAAATACAGAAACATACACACACATACATATATAGTACACGTGTGCAGATGTGCACACGTGTAAACACACATATACAAACATTCATCCCAAATNCTAGTTGATTTTCACTCTTTTCAAATTTGAGTGATACCTAGTTTAAATACAGAAACATACACACACATACATATATAGTACACGTGTGCAGATGTGCACACGTGTAAACACACATATACAAACATCCATCCCAAATATGAAAAAATGCCATAAAAGTTACAATTACTGTTGCGCTGAACATAGGTTACGTTTTCAGTGTTCCAGTATTTCTTTCATATCATTCTGTTTGCCTCAGTTATCTGCCTTCATAAATGTGTATTACGTACTTGGGGGGGAAAAAAAAGGCATTCTGCTGCACTTCTGAAAGTTTATGGACCACCACTGATCCAGAAATCACAACCCAATAAACATTGCTGTACACAGTTTGATGAAAGTAGCTCAATTTTTTTCATCTACGAAGCCAGTACACTGCACTATTTATATACATCCTTCATAATAGTTCTTTCAGTTGTCATTGCTGAATGATATTCCCAAGGTTTAATCCAAAACGTAATCCTACCAAACTACTTGAAAATACAATCATTATGCATCACACAGACTATGACAGAAACCAGTGTCCCATTACAATTTGTAGGCAGGAGTGTAGAAAAGGAAGATGAACCAGAGATTAGATGCAAGCAGGGATAAAGTTGGGATTTACATGGAAATGGGGGCATATATTTCCTTTGGCATCTTTTGAAAATTTCTTTCCAACTACAGACAAATATTGCGTGACCACCACTTAATTTCCAGGAAAAAAAAAAGGAAATGCTGGTACAATGTCTATGAAAACAAAGAGCTAAATGGCTACAGTGGGGCTGTGCTGTGTTTAACTGGTACTCCATTTGATTACATTTTTTTTACAATTGCAGGTATTCTGAGCAAAGGCATTCATGAAGTGTACTAATACGAATCTCTTCCTCTCCCCTTCTCTTTCCTATGCTCTTCTTTGTCTTAGATCAGGAACTTAACTGTTAGCCTACAGATCTTTTAAGAACTTGAAAATATAAAAATTTATATTAGTAATTATATTACACCGTCTGTACTTCTCCATCTGACCATGTTACTCGTGCAGAGCCACTGGCACAGTACAGAGGAGGACCTGTAGGGTGATTAAAGAAACAGCGAACACTACTAAATGAGAGATGGCTAATAATGTGGCTAAAAGGCTAATGTGTGGCTAGCTTAGGCTACAAAACCGATGCGGAAAGATAGCTTGTGACATTTCCTTCTGGCAGGGAGTGAGAAGGAGAGAGGGTGAGAGAAAGGGTAGAGTGAAAAACAGGAAGCGAAAATTGCTGTTTAAACTAAAGGAGCAATTGGCACAAAACTAAATGGGTGCAAACAGCCAGGAAGACAGAAGCGTGATTTTGGATGAGACTTCTAATAGGGCAAGTAGATGATAAAACTAGAGTGTAGCTTTACCAACTGCAAAAGGTGTGAAATGCAGAGTCCAAAAGAATTGGACTTGATTACCATCAATGTCCGCACATCCTGAAGAAGCAAGATTATCTGAGTGTCTCTTCTTTTAGATGGCAATAGAAAGCCTAAATACTGGTTGTGTATATGCTGATTTAAGTATACTTGCAGATCTATAATTAAGAAGTATATGTGAAGCATTACAGTGGCAATTTACTAATATCGTTTGCTACCTTAAGCATTTGGATTCTCCCTGTCCGTAAGTCATAAATACAGTACAACAGCAATATATTTATTACTTGGATAATATAAGCATATGAAGCAACAGTTTTTGTAAAAAAAAAAAAGCTCATATGGGCATCAGAAGAAAGTCTTACTTGAAGCCTGGTACTAAAACCTTTTCTGATGCTGCATTAGCAGTATTTACAGATATACATAACACTTCCTATTATTTGTGTCATTCTTCTCCTCATTATTACCTTATTGTCTAGCACATTGTCATCTTTGAGAGAGAGAAATGTTTGCTAATGTTTGATTTCCAAGTGCCCAATACGAACAAGAGTAATAAAAGTCATCAGAGAAAACAGCAGCGGATAATCTAGTGCAAGAGCTCTAGCAGTAGCATAAAGAAGTTTCACTGCTGAAACAACACTGAACTTTGGCCTCTAGGTATGTATATTTGCTTCCTCAATGACAGCACAGCTTTCCTAAAATAGGAAAGAGGATTGTGGGAAAAAGTATCTTAGTACAAAGAAGTCTCACAAATATATAATTACCCAACACAACAATACAGGAAAATACGAACTGGCTCACTGCACTTGGAAGGATACAGGAGACTAGTTATAGTGCACATTTATAAATGGTGGAAAAAGACAGCCAACCCAATAAATCCTAAATGCTCCCTCCTGCCGCGTTCTCAAGGAACCCTTCGCTTCATCGGAATGTCTACAGCACTTTGCAGAACTAAGTAAATATAAAAGCTTTCTGAATTAAAATACGGTGACCACTGAGCTCTGAAAAGGAAGGCTAACATAAATGATAACAATCTCTCCCTTTACCATTTGACAAAAATGTCCCTTTAAGATGACCTTCTAGTCAGAACTCATTGACTGTCACATGAAGATCAAGGTCAAATCATAAAGGAAGAAAAGAAGAAGAAAAAACAAAATCATAAAAAGAAAGAGTGCAGTCCAGAACCAGGGAAAAAGAAGGAATCCTACATAAAATCAACGGTGAACAAAATTAATTGTTTTTACTTGTTCCAGTGTTGTCAATGATTATCATTTCATAAGAGTTGAATCTTTTTTCTAATTTTTCTTTTAAAAAACCCAAACACAGAAACAGAAATTATGAGAATCTGAGTTCCTGTTTTCAAATATTAATTTCTAAGCTTTATAGCTTTGGGTAAAAATTTGAAACACAGAAAACATAAACCCTAGAAGCTCAAAACAAAGTCCAACACAAAGAGTATGAACAATGTTATTTAAAATTTTCATAGTTTAAGATCACTATTCTTGTAAGTAGTTTAAAAAGTACTAGTCTGTGATTTTTGGACAGTATTTTTTTTCATCAATGCAGAGGAGCTTTCTCAAAAATGGCAGAAATTGAAAAGGCAACTCAACTTATGGAAGCATTTATATCTAATAAGCAAGATAGCTTGCAGAGTTTTTGTAATAACATGCTCTGAATATTTTTTTTCATAAGCAATGAATGTTGCTTCTACAACACCACACAGGTTTCCTCTTAGGAAAATATACTGCTCATTAGTATCATTAATGATCTGGTTGATGGGACAGAGTACACTCTCAGTGAGTTTACAGATGATACAAAACTGAGAAGAGCGGCTGATGCACCCAATTGGTATGCCGTCATTCAGGGGGACCTCAACAGACTGAAGAAATAGGCCAAAAAGAACTTCATGAAGCTCAACAAAAGGAAATGCCAAGTCCAGACCATGGGGAGGAATAACCCCTGGTCCCAGTATATGCCCTATCTGGAAAGCAACTTGGCAGTGAAGGCTCTGACTGTTCCGGTGGGCACCAAGTCGGACATAAGCCAGCAGTGTGCCCTTGTGGCAAAGGCGGCTAATGGTATTCTGGGCCTGCCTTAGGCAGAACATCAAAAGAAGGTTGAGGGAGGACACTCTTCTTCTTTACTCAGCATTGGTGAGACACACCTGGAGTGCTGGGTCCAGTCCTCTGCTCCCCAGTATGAGAGAGACCTGGACATACTGGAGTGAGTCCAGCAAAGGGATACAGCGACTGGAGCATCCCACATACAAGAAGCTGAGAGAGTTGGGTCTGGTCAGCCTGGACAAGAAAAGGCTAAGGGAGGTCATAAGTACCTGATGGGAGGAGTAAAGAGGATGGAGCCAGACTCCTCCCAGTGGTGCCCAGTAACAGAAAAAGAGGCAATGGCCACAAACCGAAACATAAGAAATTACATTTAAACATAAGAAAATACTTTTTTCTTGCCAGAGTGGTCCAATACTGGAGTAGGCTGCCCAGAGAGGCTGTGGAGTCTCCGTCCTTGTTGGTATACTCAAAACTCAAATGGACATGACCTTGAGCAGCCTGGTCTCCCTCACCCTGCTCTGAGCAGAGCATTGGACCAGATGATCTCCAGAGGTGCCTTCCTGCCTCAGACAATCTGTGAGTCTGTGAGTCTGTGATTCTGTGTTTTAATGAACAAGTTATACAACTCTTAAACTTATTTTCCAGAGGATTAATTGTATTTCTAAATTGCAATCTCTTCTTCCATGTTTCCCTCTCATTAAACTTGTCACTATGACAGACGTTTTTATATGCTGACAATAAATTTCTACCTACCTAACACAGACAGTACTGTGTAAGTCTGGATAACCAATTCTGCTAAACAGTGGCAACTCCACAGCCACTACACTCTTCCCATTTTCCATCATAAAAATTACTTCTGATTACTTATTACCTAGAAGAACATGACATGAATCTTTTCAACCTTCTTTTCTTTATGCCTTGTGTTTCAATATTTTGATGCTACAACCGCAGTGCTCACTGGCAATATATGTGCACATAGTAGAGGGAATGTTCAGGTAGGGACTAAGGGAGACTTGTATGGGCATGACTCTGATCTTTCTCAACAGATTTAGTTGCCAGTGTAATATGAGCACACAATGAGTTACTGTGCCTCTAATGAGCTGTAAGATAAAAATAAACTTTGGAAGAAGAAAACCTTTATATTTTTAATTTTTTTTTAATACCTAAACAATTAAAAATAGTTTTCAATTGATTCAGAGCTAGAGCTAAGAGATATATATATACACACATATATAAATATCTATGTGTAAAATACATCAAAGTTATAGCAAACTCCTGGAAGTGAAATTGGGAATTTGAGCACCACAGCAGGTGGAAGAGTTGAAAGAGATTTTTAATGTAACATCACATTCTGTTTTTTTTTTCATCTGAATACAGTATGATTAAGAAGTACTTTATTCAAGATTTAAGCCAGGTTGTTTTGAGTCCATCCGACTGATACGGGCAGCCAGGATGCTAGTCTTGAGAGCAGAGCTCAGAGGAGGAGAACTTAGCTTGATCTGACTAGAGACTTCATGCTGACTTGGCCAAGGGCAAGTAAGGTTGCTCACGCGCACATGGTCCAAGTCTCAGATCAATGCAAATTATCTTGTGCATGTACTTGTTAAAATAAAATCAGCTTGTCCAACATTTGGAAAAAGCTGTTGCTAGTGAATAAGTGAGGTCTGGATGTCTCTCTTCTGCAACAAGCTCTAAAAATTGAGAAAGAAAAAGGACAACCTAGCCACTGTGTATGAGGCAAACATAGAGACATGTTGTGAGAAATCCAGGTTAGTCAGGACATGATGATTCCAACTAGTATGAAGCTGTTCATAAGTTTACCTGATTGAAGAACTGCTCACAGCTTGTCAGAACTTCAGAGCTCTGTAACAGAATTGAAATGAATATGTAGCAGCTTTCATTAACAGAAGCAAAAAATAATTGACATCGACCATCTGCTGAGAGAACATCAGCATTAATGTAATGAACTTCAATTTGCAGAAGAGAAAAAATGCTTTGTCACAGTGATGAACAGGTACTACTATACACTTGACTTCAGAAAGTGTCATGAAGAGCTGCAATCCTTGAAAAGAGCATAGAAAGAAAATTGTGCTCCATGATAGTTTTACAGAGCTAGTCACCCTGTCAGTGAGGGTCAGTGTGCCTCCTTGTATACCTAAATATGCTACTATGTATATCCACAAATACGTATTTTAAACGTTATGCATATACGCATGAGTGTTTATACACACCCATACATATGCATACACTCATATACGTGTGCATATACACACAAATATTTGTATATTGACACACAAAGTTATTTAGTTACAATACATATTCATGCAAAAGGGCAAGCTGGAAAGCACAATGAATGATCATGAAGAATCATCAAAAACAGTTCATAGTTCCTAGAAAATCCTTGAAAAAGAACTAAGATATACATGAAAACATAAGAATTTTCAAAATAGATTAATACAATTATGTGGATCTTTTCAGAGTCTCTAAGTGCATGAGGAGTTCCAGTAGTTAACATTAAAAGATAAAAATAACATCAATGTTTGAAAAACTTGGTATGCCCTGAAGAAAGGGCGAATTGGGAGGAAGACTGCATTCTGTACAGCTCCTCAGACCACCAAGCAAATGCAAAACAGAAAAAACTGTAAATCATTCTGTGGAATATATTGCAAGAAATTACACCAGAGCATAAAAGGTCATCACGCTGTTTAGAAGTCAGTTGTTCCTTAAAATAAAGGCAATTATAAGAGACAAAGTATCTCAAAATTTGTCTGCACTTGTCTATGGGCTGAATTCTTTAGAACTGTAGATGAAGCTGATAAATAAATCTGTATCACAGGAGTACTGTCTTTAAACCAAGTAAGGATTTGACCCACTAACGCTGGAAATGCCTCACTGGGGATGACTGTGGGGAATTATACTTGCTATAAATTCAGAGATTTTTAGAAATCAATGGATTACAGTCTGTGTCCTTAACAGGGTATTGTTAAAAAAATCATCCCTGCAGCTTTGATTGTGGGCTCCAATGCACAAGCTGCTAAGATCCACCAGCATTCTGGTGAACTCTTCCAAAAAAGATTAGGACTGAAGTAGCATGACAAGATTTTATTTCTATTTTATTATATACCAGGCTGTTTTTTCCTTCATCTGATGTGTTTCTTACTCGAGCTGTGGTGCTTATTCTCTTCTACACATTGAAGAATATCACAGCAGCGATCCCTTTTTCAACAGAGATTTCATACAGACAGACATGTTCTGTCCTTGCACACATGCAGGTGATAACAGAATTTGAATATATTTCTTTACTGACACAGGAATTTACTCAATTTTTGGTATTCTGTGCACACTATATTGGTACAAGACTTTGAGTCAGGCTTTGATAGTTAGGCTATCCTTTGGTGCCAAATTGTGAACATTTATTCAACTTGGATATGCTTTTATTCTCTGCATTCTATACAGAAGAACTAAGTCCAGAGATTTGTGTCTTTGGTGGAATCAAAGGAAACTTTGAAAACTAGAGAACAGAGATAAGGTTTGTGAAAGTACGTTACGTAAGAATGCACTCGTAACAATAATTAACACGGTGTGCAAAACTGAAGACAGTCACCTCCGAGCACAAGGTGTTTTCTAACAGAAAAAAATCACAATTTAGAATTATATGAGCACTAATATTCTAAGTGACACCATACAGATGATCAAGAAAGTCAGACCTTATGTATGGGAGACTAGTATTGTCCTTCACAAGCATACCTAACTCTGTATGGTAACCATGTCTGGAAATGGCATTTGTTCAAATTCCCATATTATCTAATATTCAAGACAATTTGTAGAATTAAAAATCTTTGATGTGGCAATTAGGTGAAAATCTATGTAGAAATAAGCTGATCATTTCCATTAACCTACACAGCTGTAACAAAGTGGTCAGTAGTCTCAGAAGTTCAATCCAGAATTGGACTGCTCTACCCTATCCTAAACTCTCTCCTAAGTTATTTTCAACTTTCATTATTATAAAGACACTAAATCTAATTCACTGCAGACCAGTCTACAACAGATATGAACATATTTTGCAGAGCTCTGGAACAAGTTTTGAAATATATATGAGAAAATAAACAGCTGAATAGTCAGATGCAATAGTAAAAAAATATCTTGTTCAGGTACATATTACCTGAATTTTCCAAGTCAGACAGAAGGAAGGTATTCAGGTTTGGAAGTTATGTAAGTATTATAAATGTATTTCTAGAGTAAGCAAAATTGAGCTGATAGGCCCAATTATTATTATTTTTTAAATCTATACTCCTTACAAATATAACCCCAACTGTCTCATGTTTAGTACATAGACATGTTGCTGTTTAAAGCTGTGACTGTATCTTGCATGGTACTCCCTCCTATTCATTGGTCATACTGGACATTTTAAAGCAATGGTACCCATGTCAACTCCCTTTTCCTCCCACAGAAATTGCAGTGTGCCTCTTTGAGGTGTTGTCACATCGTGTAGAAAAAAACGCTTATACTAAAAAATCCTCCCTAGTGCTCCTTAATTCACATCCATTCCAAGGAAAACAGTAAATTCTCTCCTGGTGACTGAAAATTCCAACTGGAGTCTTTTTGAAAAATGTGTACGAGTCAAGCCATGAGTCCTCCTGTAGGCGGAGAAAATTTAAAGGATTTCCTGAAGTAGTATCTTGATATATGGTTTATAAGCAGTTAGATTAAATGACTTAATGGTCTTTTCTGGACTTTATAAGACTATGAATACTATAAAACAATTCCAGAAGTCAACAGAGGAGTCAAGATCATTTCAAACAATTTGAATCTAATTCATAGTACAAGCCCAAATATTTGCAAGCTATCAACATATATTTGACTCTTCTGGTGGATCAATACCTCTTCTGAAGCAGTTTAAACAAAGGACAGTTGAGGATTTTGACTGAGAAAACCGTGATGGATTAGAATAATCACTGGTCTCAGATCTTTAATCAGATTATCAGTAGTGTGGTTAGTGGCTTTAGTGCATCTATCACACCACCTCTCTGAGTTAGAAAGATATAATTGTCCCCATTTTTAGTTGGCAAGCAGGTGCTAAATGATTTACTGAACATAGAACAGAGATTTACTAAAGATGGAGTAGGAAATCGAAGTGTCCCAATTTTCATTTGTTTTTTGAAAATATTTTGTAGACAAAGAACAATTATTATCTTCAGTTATTAGACTGGCACTTTTAAATTAAAGAAATGGTGACAGCACTATCTGCAATTCCAGTCTGCAGTTGTCTTCTCCATTCCACACAGACAAGGCAAATATTTATAATAATAATTGTAAAGCTTTTTCTCATAAAAAGTTGTTTGAAAATAGAAGAAACAACAAACTTGACTTTCAGCAAAAAAAGTATCACGAATACTTGCAAAGCTTGCATCAAGGGTATGAAATACAGTATTATATAACTGCAAAAGGTATAAAATTGCTTATAAGTATAGTCAACTGGCTTTTTGATATGCATTACCATGTGTTTTCAGTTGGAATTAAATTCTCATGTACTTTAGATGGGAAATGCTGTGCATACACTTGATCATCTGCCATCTTACAGGAACTGATATGCTGGAGCAGCCTTGTGATTAGTTCAGCACTCTGTCTTTAACCCTGGCCAGGGCTACATACATCAGAGAAAGATGTAACATACCCATGGTGGAGAGCGATAGAGTAATCTACCTCCTTAAAACGTATCTGTGCTCTTGTCAGTGCTGTGTCTGAAGGGCACAAGGTAATGACTTGACGGATGAAGGATTGAAGCTTCTTATTTCAAGCTGGAAAGTGTGACAAACATAAAAAGAAACATACTCTCCAAATGGGTTATTGCGAGTATGCCTGCTACAGTGCTCTCTGAAAGACATCATCTTCAAGAGTACTGGAGAGAAAATACTAGACAAGATGTACTACTAGTCTGGTCTTGTCTGCTTTCTATTTCCTTCAAAATATGGAGATGTACTTACTATTCTTCAGATATTTTACACTTATAAGGGTAGCCAACAGTGGTGAGGATTAATATTTTGTAGACTGTTATCTTTTAGCATAAGATACGCCATGTTGCTTTACTGACTACACTGAAAAAGTGCCATGGTAGAGTTAAAACATTGAACAGAAATGCCTCTGTTTATTTTTAGTTTTTAATTCTGAAGTATATATTCAAACCTTAAATGAAACAGAGGAATTTTTTATTGAATGAGTAGTCAGAATATTGAAAAAAGTGTCTAAAGGTGCAGAAGAGTAATGTGATAATACTTAATAGTATGATAGATAAACCAATAGTGAAAATAATAAAATAATGCACACTGGAGAAAACAATCCTGATTTTTAAAATGTAAACACTGAAGAGGAGTTACTACTGGTACCAGTTGTTAAACTTACTACTTAGACAAAAATCTTGCAATTATAATGAAGAGTTCTATGAAAATACTACCTAAAGAGTAAAAAAAAAACAAAACCAAAAACACCTAAAGAGAGAAAAATCAAAACAAAATGTTTAAGAATGATAAGGAAAGGAAGAGAGAATAAAAGAGTTCTGGTCCTCATATCTCCAAAAGTTTAGTAAGACTTGAAAAGAAGCAAAGAAGGGCAGAAAGGATTCTCAAAGACTTATAAACACTTCTGTACAAGAACGGACCTTTAAGCTTCAGGCATGTAGATCACGTATGTAAAATCATGGATGCCAAGAAAAAGATGAATAAGGAATGAGTGTTCATTGTTTGCTACAAACCAAAAATTGAATTAAGGACTGAAATCATCAGACTGGAAGTTCGAAACAGGAGATACGCTATCACTTTGCTCATAATTATACTTTGTGCATGCAGGGAAATTATTGCTGCACTTCGCATAGGCTCAAAAACATTTCTCCTAATTCACAGGATAAAAAAATCATAAAGAATGATTCAAGGCAATAATAGCTGGCTAATGGAGAATATGAGTACATTTGAAAAATATAATAACATGTTTGCCCCTTGCCCCTGTCTGTCACAGACTGGTGTCAAAATTAAGGTACTGAACTAGATGTAATTTTTTTCTGACCTGATATGGCTAATCTCATACAATATTATAGTACGTTTAAGCTATTGCAATGTCATTTCCCAATCTCTGTTTCCAGAACTGCTTCCCGTATCTTGTCCTCTACTAATGTATCATCATCCTTGCTTTATTTCCTTCTTATTTTCTTGAGACACCATATTTAATTCAATATTTAGGGCTGTCTCATTTTAAAATGTTACAATACATTTACATATATATATATATATATTACATATGTATATACATCTACATATTTACAGTACCTATTATACATAAAATATATGAAGTTGCTGGTTCAAGTTCTTATTTGCTGTATTGTCCAGAATCTGGTTAGCAACACAACATCTAGAGTGACATAATTTCAGTCTGTTGTTTCAGAAATACTTCCAGACCATAACTTCTGATATCCTTTTTTCTTTTTTGGGAATGGGGTGGGGTGAGTTGGGGTATGTTGTTGTACTGTATGCAATGGAATGCCCCCTGGTTTCACCAGATTAACTAAATTGAGGTCATGGTATCTCATAGGANATATGTATGAATGCATATTTATACATATATCAGACATATATATTATATATATACATATTGTATATAGACTACAGTGTGATTCAACTTCATACAAATGTAATTATTCTTAGGAATTTTCTGCTTTGTTTGAGGGACATTTTCCTATCATTAGGAAACACTAGGTAGTAGTTCATCAATAACNATATATACATATTGTATATAGACTACAGTGTGATTCAACTTCATACAAATGTAATTATTCTTAGGAATTTTCTGCTTTGTTTGAGGGACATTTTCCTATCATTAGGAAACACTAGGTAGTAGTTCATCAGTAACAGGTGGTATGGTTACAGAATTCAGTTCTGAACTTTATAGAGGAATTCAAATCCTTGTTATACCAACTACTGAAATTCCAAGTGTCAGGAAAATAACTGAGAAAAACAAAATCTTCAGTCATAAGATAGTTTTTAACTCAGTTGCAAAAGTCGACACTGATTTGAAGTGAAGTATTTTCCCTTGTGGCAAAATATTACTGCTCCAAAATAACACCCATGAAGTTCAAGAAGATTCTTCCAGCTTCCTGAAACAGAATTGCCCTAAATTCTGTCAAGACATGCAGCAGAGCTGCTTTATGACTTTCCTGTTTTACAATACAGTTATGTATATGATTGATACTCTAGGCCAATATTTAAAACTATATGCATGCATTTTTCTAGCTCAATTTTTTTAGTATGATATGTAGATAGAATGAAAGAAAATATACTTATTCCATTGACTCCAGACTTCAAAACAAGCCATAAAGTTTATTGTGAAACTTCCCATTTCAAGTAGGAGTTCCCAGCTTTGTCTATTGTTCTCTCAGAATAAGAACACATTTTTTAATTAGAAAAAACATACAGCTTCAATTAGATAATGCAAACATCTCATTTTCCTTGTTATTCCTCCGTTTTATGTTTTAAAATGAATGTGATACTTATAAAAGTTGCCTGATGCATTGCTCTGGAGATTGTGTCTGAAGATGTGACTTCAGTGTGCTCTTTATCCTATTTGTGGTAATGCAAGACATACCATTCTTTACCGCTATAACAATTTGAAGAAGCAGCAATACATACTTATTTAAAAAGACATCAATGTAATCCTTTCATTGCAGACGGTGAAATTATGATCTTTAGAGAACCTTATGTTTTCTGAAAGTCTTCTCTATTCAGATGTTTATTATATATATACACAGGGTAATACTGCTTGTTTCATTTACATAAACACACAAATGTATGTGTCTTAGTCACTGTTAAATGATAATGATACCTGACAATCTGAATTCACTCAAAGTTTTATGGAAATAAACCACTTGGCATTCTCAGGAAGACACCATTCTCAAATATACTAAAGTGCAAGCTAGATTAGGTGAGCAAAATGCATACATGTTCTTAAGTGACAAGCTATACATAAAAGACTGTTTTCAGTTGAGACTTGACTTACCTCCCAAATATGGAAAACTACGATAAGCAAAATTAATACAGAGTAAGACTATTACTCGAATTCCATTTTGTTCACAGTGGAACGTAATGAGACATGGGTCACATAAGCATGTTTTGCAGAATTTATATTTTAAACTTAAACTTAGAATTGATCTTTAGAGGTCCCTTCCAACCCCTACCATTCTATGATTCTATGATTTCTATACGGAACAAAGAAAAATTTTGGTCCAATAATGCAATCATGTACGAGGTTCATTACATGCTTAGGCAGCTAGCCTGAGCTCAGCTCGATCCTATCATCCTTATCAGGAACACTAGGAACATCCTATACTAGGAACAAAACCAGCCCGCTGATAAAAACCTAGCAAAGCCAAGTCTACACTTCAGCGTATGAATTCTTCCCTTATTCCCTTTCCGTCTCTTCCACTTACAGCCTCAGAGCATACCAACCAGTTCCAATCAAAAGCCCTTTAGAAATTCTTAATATTAATTCAGTAGCACAGCGCTGCCCAGCCCCACAGTCAAAAGATGATGATCATGCTCCCAGTGGCTGTGCTGGCCCCAGCCCAGCCCCATCAGGTGCTGTGCGGCCTTGGATCACTGATACCTGTGCATGAGTGAGCACACCCAAAAGAAGGGATCCAGTGAAACTTCCCATGAGTTCTGCTTGCCACTCCTTCCCTCGCTTTTGCCTTTGAGTGCACTGCTTCCTTGCAACTAGTTTTCAGTGGCACAGTACGAATGTTTTCTTTTTGTTTTCTTCTTTTCTTCTTTTAATCTTAAGGAAATTGAAAGCATAAAATTGGATAAGATTATAAAAAGTAACTTCCCCTGTTCTCATTGAGAATATGCAAGAATATATGAAGGGTCTAGAGCAGGAGTGTTTTTCACTGTAGATATACACATGACGTATTGCCAAAAGTAAACAAAAAACAAAGCCACAAAACAAACAGACACCCCCCAAAAAAAACAGGTCTGTTTTTCAAAAAGTTTATATACTAGCTTATATATTGCTGTTTTGTTTTATTTTGTTTACTTTCAAAAGTAAATTTAAGAAATCCATCTGTCTAGTTACCTGGCTGGTCTCTTCTTGGCTTTGATTCAGCAAAACATTATTTTCCAAGGAAGTTTATATTTCATTTTTTCCTTAGTAAAGATTGAATGATGTTCCTTTTTCAACCCTGACAACCCAACCTGACATCTAAGCGCCTACTGCAGCAGAAGAAATGACCATTGTTTACTTGCCAAGTGGCCTGTAGCTTTCCAATTCTTTTTACCAGCTCCAACTTAGCACTGAGTTGTGCTGAAGCTGCACGTCACAAACAGCTTTGCAGAAAGACCTTTCAAACACATCAAGCTCTTTTCCTTTGAGAAATAACAGCCACAGCTTGGTGGACATGGTCTCACAAAGGCCATTCTAGAGTAGATGTTATGGTCAGCCATCTCAATTTTTGACCTAGCTGGGTGAAAGGGCTTAAAGTAGCAAGTAGCATAGTAGAACAACGAGACATACCCAATGCATATTTTCCATCTCTAAAGATTTATTTTTGAATTGTTGTTTTGCCAATTCAGTGGGTTTACAGTTCAATGCAATACAGAAGAAAAGGTAAGCATGTCAGGGGTGGTCGGTTTGATAATGCCAAAACTTAGCTTCCCTATCAGAATTTTGCAACTTTTTCTCCAGTTGAAAGCCTGACTTTCCACTTCCTGGTAAATAGCTTATATTTGATGCTGTTAATAAAGCACTTGTTTTATTCTGAAATAACTTATATCAACAGTATTTAAAGTACTATAGCATTGCTGTCCCATGAGATAACCCCAAAAAAGAACTGAAAATAAACTAACATAGTGAGTAATTATTTTTTTCCAATCTAATAGATTTATTGATGGTAAAATGAGAAGGTAAAGGGTTGAGAAATTATAACCCCTTCCTCTTGTTACCCATGCTGAACGTAGTATATATACTTTTATGTTAACTGTTATATTCTCTACCTCTTGTGATTTACAGTCTAATAAACATCATCATATAAGAAATTTTGCCTTACATTTACCTTTAATCATCTTGATCTTTTGCTGGGCAGTTGCAGACATAGCATTCCCAAGGCAAAACAAACGTTCACTCTAGAAGTTTTGTTCAACACAAAATCAGCTGCCACTATGGCTGTTGACTATTGCTTGGCAGACTGAACTGGCACTGGGGTAGAGTGGCAAAAGATTTTATGATTGCAAGTCCTATTTCTAGGACTCACATGAAAATAAAATATGTTTTTTGTCATCACAAAGCTAACAGCAGGAGAAAGAGGACTATTACGCAGAGGCACGTGATGATGAAGTATGAATTTGAAGGTTAGGTTTGAACCTTCTCAATTCTGTCAGTGGAGCAGTTTCAAGCACAAGAATTTTTGATATTTAATACTTGTAAGTATCTGCTGTTAAGTATGTAATAAAAGTCACTGATTAGCATGTCATGAAGGAAAAGATTAGACACAATTTCTTTGATTCCTCACTTCCAACATAATTTCAGCATTTAGACTACAATTTTCCTTTCTAAATTTCAACTTATGGCTCAGAATGAGCGCCGTGGTGAATGCATTTGTATCTACCGTCTATTTGAAAGTAATTGGTAGCCTACCATGTTGTAATTTAGCATTTTAAACCTCAGTAGGCAATGAAGCCTTTTTTTACTGTTGTTATTATTATTAGTGGTAGATGAAAGAATATATGCAGTGAGGTAGGTAGCTTGGCAGTAACAAGGAAGAAACTGCAGGTCATGGCACTTTTTTGAAATAGATGGGAAGCTTACTTATTCAAAAACTCTCAGAAATATAACAAATAAGAGATAATCACTTCATGATGAACTTATGGTAAATTCCTTCTGGGAAATGAGTATGAGCAACTCATATCAAAGATTTATAATCCTTATTTTCATAATTCAATCTGCAAGTTTTTCCATTTGAAACAAATACACTCGAAGTATAGGATAGGGTGGCCACTATTCTTTGCATTCCGGTCCTTGGGATATTATTTACTTTAAAAATCCACCTTCAACAAAAATAAATACACATATAAAAAATACAAACTCCTATTTCCTCATCGCAGATATGCCCGCTCAAAAAAAAAAAAAAAAAAAAGGGACCTAACAGCTACAGTTTGTCCTTCAGTTCATGCACCGCCAGTCTGTTGGTAATGGGCATTGCTGTTCCTGGGGTATAGGAGACAGAGAGGATTCTGCTCTCCTCTCCAGTCACAGGACCGATCATAAATATGATAGTGACAGATAACTGCAAGCTGATGATAATCTGACGACAGCTAATGATAAAAGTGGATTACTTGACCTTCTGGAAACATCCACATTTTGAACGATGTTATTAAAAGGGTCCTGTGGAATCGGAAGTAAGTTCTAGGCTGCCGATTTATTACAAGAAAGGATGCTTTATTTATATACATTAATAAATCATTAGAATTCTATAGAATATTTTAAGAGGAAGCTAAACAACTTTTATACAAATATTCAGAAAAAGCAGTTGAATTATCCTCAAAATAATGGAGCCATATCTGAAAATATCTTTCTTCCAATACTCATGTTTTCATGTTAACTGAGATGATAGTTAAGCATTGCCACATCTGCTTATGTTGATTAACTTCAACTATATTAAAGTGAACACAAATAATGCAACCTTTGAAGGAAGGATAGGTGAAAATTCTGATGATGATAAAATATATTAACATTTATGTATTTTTCACGTTAATACAGAAATTATCTACAGTAACCTAGAAATATTGTAGCATAAAAAACTATCACTGCTGGAGATGATAGCATTTTTTTTCAGCATCTAATATTTTAAAGGACATATCACTGCACTACAGAGTATTCTGGAGTTACTAATTAAAAAATTCTGTAATTCTCTCTTGAGTTTAAAGACTTTATTTTGGGGAATGTTATTTCTTTTCATTACCAAGTGCATTACTCTGCATCAGTGACTTGTGATAGTCAAGCAGTTATAGATAAACTGAATAGACTTAAGTCATGATATTTTGATGTAAAATAGCCAGGCATTTTTTCCGCCAAATTTACTATTGCAAAAAAAAAGGCAGACCTTTTTTTTTCTATTAAGTTTTCCTGTCTGCCTTTTTGCTAGAAAGTCTTTGTATGTACTGAAAGTTGAAAAAGACATTTTTATTTCATTAGCTCTTCATGTTTTTATTACTCTAGCAAAGGCAGGAAATGAATTGACCTCAGCCTATCCTAAGTCTTCTTTCCAGAACTCTTGAGCAATATACTGCTGCTTCGCTTAGTATATGGTTCAGATATGTTCATGACTCTATTCAGCATACCAAACAAAAGGAAAGCAGGCTATGTTTATAAGAAAGTATCTCATTTTCTAATGCTAATTGTGGGGGGGGTTAAGTCCATGCACAAACAGACCACAATAGACCACTGCCTAAATATCTAAAGAAGTAAATCTGATTTGCAGCAAAAAGCATGGCAACTAGCAATACACCAAAAATTCTGCAAGTTGCATAGTTCATCTGACATGACGCTGGAGAAACCAGTTGAATTCTACACGAAACACATACCAAATAAAACATCCACCACAAGCACTAATGCATTACTCATTTTGCACAAAAGCTTTTGGGGCTGAAGACAGTACCCGGGGTTTCTCCTTCCCTGCTTACTGCCAATATGGTCACAGCACGGACGCAAAACTGCCATAGCCTCCTGGGGGACTTCAACCCACAGCTGCGGTCACACTCTGAGGACGCAAGAGATGAGAAAAGATTCCCCTTTTGCTTTCTTGCTTTTCAGCATTTTGGACCAACTACATGAGAATTCAATTCTTCCTTATGTAAGATTCTCCTTAGGACTCACTGACTCCCAAGACACAGCTTCTCTGCCCAGTACTCCAGGATCAGCACTGTGCATACAACAGTCATATTTGTACCTAAGAGTTCTGGCATTGTGTATAATATCACATACACCTAAAGTACATTATATTTTATCTCAGATTCCCATCTTTAAAAGTTTTACACAAATATCCCAGCATAACTTGCTGTCTTTTAACCAACGTAGTGCCAAAGAGTTTAAAAAAAAAAATCATTTTCGGAAGGGCTATTGCTATTAACACTTTTATTGACGTGAGAGCTCAGTGGTTTTAGAGGTGGACGAGGAGAAAGATAAAAGACTGACTAGCAAAATAAAACAAAAAATAGGTGCTTCTTACACCTGCCATCTTTGCTACCTTTCAACGCTTATTTACATATTCTTTCCCTCTCTCCATGTGTTCTCTGTGCTCCTTGAATTTTCTACTTCCTGATTTTTCTATTCCTCCTTCATTTTCTATCCCCGGTATTTGTCTCTTCATCTTCTTTTTCCATGTCTTTTCTGCATTGGTTTGCAGTTAACCTTAAAGCCTTCTTTAAGAACAGTTCTTTCCTGCGTGTCAACTCCCCCGTCATTGCTGGATTATCAGGCGAGACAGGAGGAGCAATGAATGTCATCCGATCTAGCACCGGCAAGGAAGGGTTAGACATTTTTGTTATCAAATGCACAGAAACATCTTCAAACAACAAGAAAGATGCAAAGAAACAATTTTCTTTAGCCACAGATAAGTATTAAGTTAATATTAAGAACTATTTGTAGGAAAGTAATTTTATTCTTTGTTCAGCTCTAAACACAATTTCAATCTGACGGTGCTCTTTTCAACTTAATGTCACCCCACATGCTTTAGGCCCCACTGGTTTATTTGTGTTCAGTGTTTCCAAATCTGATTATCATTATTATTTAAAGGTTAAATTTGCGTTTGCTGTTTATCTCCATACTGTTTAAGCTTACTCAAAAATAATACTTTGACTTATGTATTGCTTTTTTTTTTTTGTATGATTACATTCAGAAAGACGTAGTTTGTTCTAAAAATGTGAGTGGTGAAACATTTGCCTTTATTTTCTGGCCTCAGATTACAAGCATCAGACAAAAATGCTCATCTCCCTCCTAACATGAGCTATTCACCATTCCACTCGGTGCCATCAAGTGTTAAAATGGTTTTTGCAATCTGATCTTTGCTAGAGTGCATGAAGAACGGTTGAGTGGTTGAGAAAATAATTTTATTTCTGCTTTGAATCAAATTATACTGTTAGTACAGGTGAGTAGAACGTTTCCAGACTCATTCCCTGTAAAATATTCCCCAGTCTCTCTCTGCTTTAATATGATGACATGACTATTTAAGGCATGATTGTTCTATGTTAGCCTTTTTTATTAGATGTAGGTTATATATATGTATATATACATATTCATATGTATATATATAAATAAAACCCACCTAACTTTTCTCATAAGAGTTTGAAAAATCAGAGACTGTAATGAAATGTGTAGTCATGCCCCAATTTTACCTTTCTCATGCTGAAGTCAGCACATAATAGCTCATACAGTGGAGAATGCTGAGATGACAACTTGTCAAAGACTAAATCAGGGATTATCTTGGTGATGTTTCTGCTTCTTTGAACAAGAGTCTCTTGGTGCTTAGTCAAGTAGTTGTTTAGTTACATATTTCCATGTCTAGCTGTTGGTCTCCTTTAGAACATAATGCACTACACAGTTTTGTGAGATTTAGAGGACTGTGATTTTTGCATCTTTTCCTACATATTAAGAAAATCATAATCGTATCCTTACATAAGGTATACAGCATAGGGTCTTTTAAAAATGTACTGGTTTAGTGGCTGTCATAAATACTACAGAATAAAGTTTGAATTCACTATTCCTCGTTACTTTGCACGCCAGGAATTGTAATTCTGCCATGCTTAACAACTCAATGCTTAACGACTCTACCACAGAGTTTCATCTACACTACATTTCACATCAATACATATTGTCAGGATCAAGCTTAATAATATAGGTAGTGTCTCCTCCTGAGCATGGGAAGAAATATATCATCAAATGAAATGGTATTCTTCTCCACTCACTCTGCACCCAGGAAAGTCTCCTTCTAAACTTGAATCGTGCCTTCATACAACACACACCTACCTCTGTTATTGCACCCTGTTATATTATATATGATTTCTAATTTCCTTCTGCACAATTTGTTTGTTTTTACAGAGGAAAGAAAACCACTGTACTTCACAGAAGTACCATCCAATGACTTTCCTACGTAAGGATCCTAAGATAGAATCAATGCTATTTTTCTTACTTATGCACTATATAGATTTTTCAAATACATGCAGATCTAGATGACATTCCTCCATCAAAATTGTAATCATGTGAGTTTCAGTATGTTTTTGCTTGAATTATAATGGCCTTGCCAGTGTATCCTATGCTTTAGTAGACAAAATGTCATCCAAGTACATTGGAGAATAAATCACACCAGCCTACCCTTCTGAAGAGTAGATGGAAAGTCGCTGGATTTAACAATACATTGATTAAAATGTTCTTCTCATGGAAAAGGCATAATAATATATCAAATAAATACACCAATTTTTCATTTACCCTGATATGCTAGGAAAAGTTCAGTTTTGTGCTCGTTTTTTTTTTGCAGGGAGTAGCTGTTGAGAAAGTCCAGTGCTGAAAATTATCAATGACCTACATTCACTCCTTTTAATCCTCATTTTACTGTCTAAGGTGGAGAACATTTGCATTGTACTTAAAGGATAAGGCAGTGAGAGTGAAAAAAAAAAGTTTTCAAACACTATTTATATTTTAAAAGCAAGTAAGGAATCAAAGTTTTGTTTGGTTTGTTTTTTGTTTTTTTTTTTACATGATGCCTAAATATGCTAAACTGAAACATGGGAGTTTTCAGTTTGATTTAAGGTAAAACATTTCCCTGTGAGGATAATGAAGCACAGGATCAGTGCTGTCCAGAGAGGTTGTGGAATACCCATCCTCGGAGGCTTCCAAGACCAACACAGCCTGACTGACCTGGTCTGAATTCAGTATTGTCATTGCTTTGAGCTCCTGGGTGAGCAAAGGCTGGGCTAGAGCTAGTCTCTTCTGACCTGAGCGATCCTGTGATTTCTCAATAAAGTAAGGTGTTCAGAACATTATTCATATCATTCTACAGTAAGAAGTCAGTAGTTCAGCACAACGTCAGGGACAAGCTACTGTAAATTAGGACTGTAAGAAAGCAAGCTTTTGGTAATAACAACATTTTCACATTTCCGTCATTCTGCATTTGTAAATTCTTGTTCCATTTTCCTAGTGCTTTGATTCCTGCCCCACTTCCACCAGTAAATTCAGTATGATTTTAAGGATATGTAGTCTCTGGACCAGATGATTATTTGTCTATGTGCATGGAATTTCTAAGTCATACAATTTATACCAATGCTTTTGGAAAAACAACCACTTCAAAATAAAAAGAAAATGGAAATACAGTAGGTACTTATCTAGTATGATGTTTTTTTGTGATGATTTAAAGTAAGTTGGGAAGATTCCTGAAGGTCATATTTTTGTGGAGACTTAGATGACTACGACATAGTTAGATACTTGGCTGTTTTCCAAAGTGCCTAATCATTAAGATTCAATGGGAATTATTTGTTCATTCTATTTCATTTCTCCTGAAAAATACAGTTATCCACTTACCTTCATTTTAAATAATGTGTACATATTTCAAATTAGAATTAAAGTAATGAATGTTTGAAATAAAGGGTTAAATTTTTCATTACTCAGCCTAAAATCCTTTTTAACAGATTTTTTTTTTAAATCTACTGCTGTAAAATTTAGCCTTTTTTCTCTCTTACATTCAATGAGTGATTGAGACTACTACTTACTTTTTGGGGAAAAAAAAAAAAAGTAAGCTTGGCCTTACAATTTTAGATTTCTCTGAAACACAAGTGACCAAAGGCCATTATTTAGCTGCATTTTATTGTCCTCCACTAGCCTGCCTGTAGATTTTTCTAAAGCAGCAAAGTTTGTTACACAAACATCATGTATATTTTCTTATCAGAAGACAGAAGGATGAATTTGAAAGGTGGGGTTCAGCTGCTTACACACAGATTAGGCATGGCTGTTTTGATTTGCTGAGGTATCTCGCAGACATGGCACTGTAGAAGGAGTACCTCACCTTTTGCTACGCAATCAGAGGCCAGAAAAGACACTATAGACTGTCTGATACAATGATAATGCTAACATTAAGGCAAACAAATTGGTCCCTTATGCAAGATTAACTCATTAAATATAGTAGAAAATAGTGGAATGCAAGTTGACAGACTTTGTGACTTCACATCTATTTTATTTTAATTACAGAAAAAAAAATCTGATTTTTGATACCATCTCTGTATTTCCACTGCAAAACAAGAAATACACCTTAATGAAATATTTCTAACTGGCTTGTATCATCTCCTTGAAAAATTAACATATTAAATAGAAAACAATGAGACTCTAGAAAGAACTTATTCAATGACCCTCCAACCGATACTAGATGTTCCACCTATTGGTGATTACAGACCAATCTTTTATAACTCCAGTGGTTTTGCAAGTGATTGATTTGACATGGTCTCTTAAAGATCACTTTTATTTCAAAATTCCTGTAGTTAAACAGAATTATGTAACACTCCACAATTGTTCCAAGAAACTGTTGAATTCAATTGCATCAGTTTTACCACAGATTTCGTACTTTTGACAACATTTTGCACACAAAAACTTAACCAGTAAATGCAACGACTGTGGTTTCGTGCAATGGATAATACATCAACGTCCATCTTTTCTGAGGTGGAAGATGCAGCAAAATGCTCTTTCGTTAATAGCTCCTTCCATTTCTTCATGGGCTTGTAGCATATTAACAGTAATGGAGGATTTGTTTTGTAGCAGCATTTGGAGACACACCACACATTTTTTTCAACATGTATTACCACAGAAGACAGTACTGCAACTACGTTGCATCTCCGTTATGAGTTTCATATGTCACATATTTACATGGATCCATCCCACAGGACAGAATATCATATAAAATGAAATGTTACATCCTACTTGTGAAGCACACAGTTAGCACTCAGTGAGGTTTATCTCCCATTCAAGTAAGACATCCAGGTCTGAGCTTTCTTTCATAATTAAAGAGATGGAGATAATCAGTTAGTGGCTCCGCTGACTTTTCTGTCTATGGGTGGCATAAGCTGCCTTCTAGAGGTGCCTTCGTTTCCACAGACTGTACAGCGAGTGCCAGGTGGCTGCATCGTATTTATAGATGATTAAATTTGTCCAAATGAATCCTACCCATACCTTCCATACCACAAGGAAGACATCACAAAAATGGGTTCTTACGTTAAATATGGTATCGAAGCAGAAATAAAATATCAAACACAGCAAAACATGGTGGTAAACAAATCCACATTTGAATATGTCTTTTCTTTTGGTTTGGTATTGGGGTTTCTTTTGTTGTTGATGTTCATACCTTAAATTGTTTGCTGTGGTTGACACCACTGGAATATACTGCAGATTAATTACTTTCCATTCTTTTAACTAACGTGGAGCACTGATGATGAGGAAAAAAACATATTTCAGGCAATTGCACGCAGGGTGCACACTCTTCACATGCTCATTGAGATATGTGTGTGAATGTTTTTTCTGACATTCAGGAACATAGACAATGATGAATTCATTTCAGAAAATGAAGTCAACAATGTCTAGTAAAATTATTATCTGTATCTTTCAACTAAGAGCTATCCCCTCAAATCAATTAATCTTGAGATTCTTATTTCCAACAAATCTATCATCTCTTAATTTATTACTCCAGCTGCTACTGTTCTCTACAAAACCTAGCAAAACATTTCACAACAATAATGCAAATTTTTAAAGTCCCTTTTGTGTTTATTGTTCCATGAACCACCAACAAATATTAAATAAAGTTGTCTCAGGGAAAGTAGATTTCTGCTGCCTGCAAGGAAGATACAGCTGAATGAAATTATATGGGCTTAATAAACAAAAATGTAACTATGCCCTTCCAAATATAAAATGATAAAACCCCAACAAACTGAAGAATACACTGATTAAGCAAATTCTAAACCATTTCAATCCAGATTTAGAAATTATTTAATTAATCTTTAAGGAAATAAAATTTATTTTAATTATATGTTCTACCTGATTTTGTTGGAGGTGGTGATCGTAGTGAAGGTAATTTTTTCCTACCAAAGTAATATGTATTTTCTTCTACATGGTGATTTTTACATTAGATTCTGTAAATAGTATGAGTATTGATTTTTTTCAGTGAGGTTCTTTTGTACTGTAATTTAGTTTCACTTTGCTTTAAATAGACAAAATGCATTCATTTTATCTTTAATCTGTATGTAAATCTATTTTACTATTTGCTTAGATGTCAGAAGCTTTGTGTATGTTAACATTGAGGTCTGGCCTTTAGTTTTTGTGCTGTAAAAGTCGCATTTCCTTGTAACTTTTTAAAAGTTCCCAAGTACTCCTAAGAAGAAACTGGCCTTGAAAAATATAAACCTCTAAATATTAATGTTCACTGCTCAAAAGAATGAGGTCAAATTCGGCTTATCTGAAAAGAGTACTAATCATTACTTGCTTAAATGTCAAATCATGCCTTTGCATTTGAATATTTTATTTAAGCCTTAGAGAAAATACTGAAATAAAATAAGAGGAAAAAAATGTGTTACTCAACAATTTTAACCACAAAATTATTACATTAGCATGGAGTGGAGTGAAATTTATGTATTTAATACAGAATTTTTTTTCATTACCTGAAACAATAGACATGATGTAGTTATAGGATAAGGTTAGGTGAGACAATACATCTTTAAATACACGACAGATATTTAGGTACAGATCTATGGGTTTAGAAAGGAATTATAAGTGAATTTATAGCTTATCAAAATAAATAATTCATAAATTGACAATTTTCACCAATTTTCATAATTTCTTTTTCATTCATCTGCTTGTTCCTGTAAGTTACTAGCTCACCCTGGGCACAAACACTAACTATTCTAACAGTAACCAAATGCGTTAGTGTGCAGATTTAGAGAAAACAATCAAAGTCCTGTGCTGTCTCTGGAAGAATTTTACAGAGTTGACAAGAGATATATATCCTCCAACCATATTCTGAACTAGAGCAAATCCTGCTTTCTACAGACACTTCCAATACCTAGAAAATAATTCTATTGTGTTTTTTTTTTCCTTCCTTGCTCAAATAGATCTTAACAGTAGTAATAAGAACATATTTTTTGTCCCAGCTGAAATATCATTTGAAATCTACATTTTCAAATTTTTGAATGAGAGGAACATACAATTTTGGAACTGATCACAAAATGACATGAAAAATAAGTATTTCAAATCAAGTCAATGCTTTTGATAAATTCAGTAATTTTAAAGATTGATTTGGATTAATTTAACATTTTCTTATATAGTACATAAGGATCACTGCTAATGTTTTGTGTTCCATAATAAGAGTTACTGGAGCAGTGGATTTTACACATACTTGCAAATCTCTAACTGAAAAAATCCACAATTTTTACAAAATCCATAATAAAGGGGATTTGCTTTGGTTGTAGCATGCAACTAGGACTTGAAGTAGGGCTCTAAACATAACTTCAACTGCCACCATTGACTTCTGAAAGTACCCAGCTCCTGTTGCCTCACTGGGAAAACAATAGCCAAAATTTTCTTAAGGGATCTTTTTCTTTTCCCTGAATGTGCAAATTGCTCATGCATCAGAGAGTCTGCAAGGTGTACTGGTGACAATGCCAAGTGCAAGAATCCAGAAAAAACATTTTAACAGAAGAAAACTGATTTTTGAAGTTGTTTCAATGGAGCCAGAGCTACATCCGTAAACATAAGTTGAAATGCGTCCACTGCAGAAAGCTGGGCAGAACCTGTTGTATTCCATTTTAGCTGTTTCTTCTGGAAAATACACATGGCCAAAGCTAATTTAAAAGGAGTTCTGGCCCTTTTACATAGGATAACAGATTAGACATGCTCTACACATATGATCACTCTATTCTGGCAAACGGTTCATTTGAAAAAGAGAACACAACACTAAGACTATAGGTAGTAATCTAAATTCTCCTCTTCAAAAGTATGATATCCACAGTTTCCATTCTTGTCTCCAGGTAACTTTGTGGAGAAATTTGTATGCACACACACACATACAAGTGATTATTGCCAACTGGTAATTTTAGATCCCTGAGATAAAAGATCCTTGGTTTCTTCTTCCACCTTAGTTCACTTATGGTTGGAGTACTGATGGTTTTTCTTCTGTAAAATTATAGTGCTCTGTGTAACAGCTGGGATTTTTTTTTTTTAGATTTGCTAAGAATAATGCTGAGTAAGTGCCAGTGTCCCTGATTTTAGTCACAAAGATGAGGGACAATTTTGTAAACTGTGTTTATAAAAATCAGTATCATTCCAAAAGACCTCACTCTAATTTGTGTTGTGACAAGCAGAAAACAGTCTACACCAAAATAGGTTTTGTATGTTACTCATAAGAAAGACAGAAAGAGAGGGAAATTCCACAGAACTGTAGAGAGGATCTTAAATATAAGTTTACAGCTGCAAGTTGTTAGATAGAGTGCAACTGAGAGAAGAGGTATTTTGACAAATGAGAAGTTTTCTACCTCAAGATGCTCTTGGATAAAGATGACTCTGCAGCTCTTTTGCCAAAACTGGCATATAAGCAATGAAGGTCTGTGGCAGGTCATATATGCTAATGATAAGCAAACATAATTTAATGCTGGAGAAAAGTCAGTACCTATATTTGGCCCATAGTCCAAAAACGACCCTGAGCAATTGCTTTAAAATTTAGCATGCATAGGCAATGATCTGATCCTTTCAAATGTTTTGCTTTCCACACTGTATATGTTCCTAAACCATTTACATTTGGTGAAGACTTTAAAATATTTAATATAGAAACAGTAGAGATTGAAACATATTAGTAATGACCAAATTTCACTTTACTTCCTTTTAAAACAGTGTATAATGATGTAATAATAATAGCAATATAATAACAATATTTTTATTACACTCTAACTGAATTGCAGAGAAACTGTCATGAGGGTAAGGTTATCATCCACCAATGCCTTATATACAATCTATTTCTGAAATGAAAAGTTATAGCAAGGCAAGCTGAAATTTCTCAGTTTAATTTGCCCAATAACTCTTCAGTTGTACTCTTATAGGTAAGGGCCCAACTCTGCTATATCACAACATTCATCTGATGTATACCACTGAGTACGTAAGTCCAGTACAGAATGCATGAGCTTTTTAGAATAAATTCCTAAAATCCAGGCTTATTGCTGACTGCATTTGGCCTACATAACTTCCACATAAACCACGCAAACTTGAATGTTAATACTGTTCTACTACTGTACTGAGAGTTGCTGCTGGGTTTTAGTCTTTTATTTATACATGTATACACAAACACACACACATATATATAACCTATTCAGTGCTCACTAAATCCTGGATAATGTTAATCTTCACAGTAAGATCCTTTTATTTATAGTAGCCAGCACAGAAATAGACCACATATACCTTCATAATATATGTTTGAACCATCTGCAGCAAAAATTCTTCTATTTTGTCTCTAGTGAGTCTATCATTCAGTGTGGTTTCACCTCGGAGTAACACATCTATAATACGTTACCATCAGTTCAAAGAAGACTGCCTTTTCTTTGTATTTATTTCCTTGTATACNAGCCAGCACAGAAATAGACCACATATACCTTCATAATATATGTTTGAACCATCTGCAGCAAAAATTCTTCTATTTTGTCTCTAGTGAGTCTATCATTCAGTGTGGTTTCACCTCGGAGTAACACATCTATAATACATGTTACCATCAGTTCAAAGAAGACTGCCTTGTCTTTGTATTTATTTCCTTGTATATTTTTCACATTGCTTGATAAGTTTTTCTAGCTGCAAAGCATGACTAGTTCATGATATCCCTTAGCAGAGGTTGTTGAATTACTACTGCTTGTATGTGTAAACCTTCTATTTCCTGACAGCCTGTCTTCTTTATATGAAGGCTGCAAGAGATGAAGAATCTGTCATCATGTGGCAGCGTGTTAGCCTTTGAACCTCTTCTTGTTCTCTGTACCAGTTCCAGAGGACATAGGGGAAGGAGCAGTGTTTTACCTAACTTTGTATTGTTGGAGNCTGTCATGAGGGTAAGGTTATCATCCACCAATGCCTTATATACAATCTATTTCTGAAATGAAAAGTTATAGCAAGGCAAGCTGAAATTTCTCAGTTTAATTTGCCCAATAACTCTTCAGTTGTACTCTTATAGGTAAGGGCCCAACTCTGCTATATCACAACATTCATCTGATGTATACCACTGAGTACGTAAGTCCAGTACAGAATGCATGAGCTTTTTAGAATAAATTCCTAAAATCCAGGCTTATTGCTGACTGCATTTGGCCTACATAACTTCCACATAAACCACGCAAACTTGAATGTTAATACTGTTCTACTACTGTACTGAGAGTTGCTGCTGGGTTTTAGTCTTTTATTTATACATGTATACACAAACACACACACATATATATAACCTATTCAGTGCTCACTAAATCCTGGATAATGTTAATCTTCACAGTAAGATCCGCTTATTTATAGTAGCCAGCACAGAAATAGACCACATATACCTTCATAATATATGTTTGAACCATCTGCAGCAAAAATTCTTCTATTTTGTCTCTAGTGAGTCTATCATTCAGTGTGGTTTCACCTCGGAGTAACACATCTATAATACGTTACCATCAGTTCAAAGAAGACTGCCTTTTCTTTGTATTTATTTCCTTGTATACTTTTCACATTGCTTGATAAGTTTTTCTAGCTGCAAAGCATGACTAGTTTATGATATCCCTTAGCAGAGGTTGTTGAATTACTACTGCGTGTATGTGTAAACCTTCTATTTCCTGACAGCCTGTCTTCTTTATATGAAGGCTGCAAGAGATGAAGAATCTGTCATCATGTGGCAGCGTGTTAGCCTTTGAACCTCTTCTTGTTCTCTGTACCAGTTCCAGAGGACATAGGGGAAGGAGCAGTGTTTTACCTAACTTTGTATTGTTGGAGATCTACATTTCTGTTGCCTGCACTGAGATGCAAACGGTGCCCAGGGAAGAAGAGAACAGTGAAACTGCGTGGTCATGAAGATATCCCCACAGTGCATAAGAAAGAGCGTAACTAATTGAGCAATACTAATGGTGGGGTAAGATGTCAGGCCAGATATGAAGTCTTACAGAATAAATCTATGCTCGTCTTAATGTTTCTTTTTCTGGTTTTTAGAAGTTTAAATTTAATAACTTTTTGGCCTCTAAGAGTGCAAGACATGACTGAGCAATTTCTGTTGTGTCAAAAGCATTTTAAAATAATGATCCAAATGAAAGGCTTTTATTAGTATTTTAATCTGCAATGTGCTGTAGAAGTTATTCAAGTTGAACATCACAAACTTGGTATTACAGTTTCTTCATGTGGCAGGAGACATCTATTTTTGGTGGGTGCTGCAGAGCACTTGATTACATGATCAACATTAAATGGTTATAATGTCCCCCCTTGCAACCAAGTAAACCACTAAACAGAGTCCTTAGATGGATCTGAAAAAATCTGCAATTGTGATTTGCGGAATTAGAAGAAGTGGGGGAAAAAACCCCAGTAGCTTAAAATACCCACCACCCAGAAAAACGACAAACAAGGCTCCCAGTTCCATGCTAATGTGATGGTAGGAAGCAGGCACTACTTTTGTGCAGAAGGTAAAAACCGATCTTCTCTTACATATGGGGATGGGGATGTTTACAGATATTGGCAAACACCTGTAGACCTGGATGAAGAACAAGCCACCCTGCAGAACAGCAGTTACAAGGGATTTAATAGCAACACGAGAAGGGAATTAATTTATCAGGTATAATAACTGTGCACTTCTGTTTTCTAGGAGATTCTTGAACATTAGTGTTTTAATTTTTGGTGTGATTTTGAACAGTACAGCTCAAGCTTTCTGCAAGTGTAATTCCCCTTTTTAACTTGCCAACTTTTTGTAACCTTCTAATGGTTCAAATTTATACAATGTCCCTGTCAAATAATTAAGGGAAGAGAAAAACCAAACCATGTTTTGAACTAGCTTACTTTAGGGATTCATATATATTTTATGTATAGATATAGATAAAAGTTGTATATTTTTCTTCTTAAGAAAAAAAAAGTAAGATTTTCCAAATACTTCCAAGCACTTTTCAACCCTTTTATGACCTTGTCAAAGAAACAGTGCAGTGGACTCACCTCTCTGAGACCACCTCTCTGCAGTCGAGCAGGAGCATCAACGGGTATTTCAGACTCGGTAGGCAAAGAAGAAGTAGAACATGCTAAAATCAAATACACAGCTTAAAGTACGCATTTTGTTCAAATGTGAGTTGGCTTTGTGTGTCTTATGTTTTTCATGGCAAATGTTTTTTTTTCTAACAAATGTATTGCGAACATTCAATGAGAGGTCAAAAGCTGCCTCATGAGGTAAAACTTCGCATTTTTTTAGCTTACCAGGGCACAATATGCCAGGAACAACATTCTCAGAACACATTAATTTATTTTAATAAAATCCATTGTGACAAAGTTGCTTAAATACAACATTTTTTTAATACTAACATCAGAAAAAATGTCAAGATACAGTTTAATCCAGAGTTTTCTGACAAATGTATTTTTTCAAATATTTGTTTATAAGTTCTAAGCAAGTTTCATAGACCTTTTACACAGAGATCAAATATTTCACGATATTACTTATTTTATAACATTCTGATCAGACTGTTCATCAAAAACTGACCTATTATTTGTCTTTTCAGCTTTTCTTTTGTCCCTCAGACATTCATAATGACCTAACCAAAAAGGCTGCGAAAGTTGCATATCCTATAAGAGTTTGAGATCAGCTACCCTAAACTGTAACAAAAGCCAAACAAATAAAATGGATTTGGTAATTTATAATTTTCTGTTACTAAAATTCAGAAATATTTCACATAGATATTTATGTATTATACTTCTTTTTTAAAGCATGTAGTTATACTAACAAGTAAAATGTGATCTGGAATAAAATAAACTTTTCATTTTCAAAAGGAAAAGTTCTCATTTTCATGACTTCAAGACTTAAAAACGGTAGCTTGAGTTACAAGTTAAATAAAAAAATGGGTTTTTGAATGAATGGTCTATCTTTTTTGAAGAAAAGTATACTTGAAAAATTCCTACTCACTCCTCTCACCCAGTGTTCTCTTCTTTTCCCTGGTCTGTTAATTTCTGATAATATTTTCCCCACTAGAATGAAATTCTGTCATATGGTAATGGTTTCCAAACTAACGAGGAAGACAACTGGCAAGACAACACTCAAAATATTAAAAAAGGAATGCATGGTTCAAAGACTAAACATGCAACTTCTCACAGTGAATTCCTAGACCTGAATCCAGCTCTGGCATTACAAAATGGTCTATTTCCAGGCTCTATGTCTACGTTCCACTTAAATATCTCATTTTAATTTTACATAAATGGAAAACAGAAATATAAAAGAAATATTGAAGAAGTATAAAGCCACTAATTACAACAGGAAATAAAGAATCAATGAATACGAGAACAACTGTACAAATGAACGGGAGATTTTGCAGCAGTTGTTTATATAAGGGTAGCAATGGAATGGAACAGCTTCTAGGTAGAAAAGCTTCTGCCCTGCAATGTTAGGTTAGCAGACAGGTAAAAATAGCTAGATTAGTGGCAGGATGATAGGAATAGTGCAACACTAGCGCATACTACAGAAATAACAAAAAAGTCTAGAGTTACAGTAACAAAAACAACGAGGATTTTTTTTTTTAAATTACAGACTTTTTTTTTTTAAAAAAACTGTTAACTGACAAGAATGGAGAATTTCCCTAAAAGAAGTTGCCTCCTGATGGGCTATGAACAAGGCTATACTAGGAAAATGTGATTCTCACTCTGATGAGGTCACTAGGGGATGGTGAGCACAGCGGACTAGAGAGGCCATCAGTAAGGTGGCAAGGTCTATGTTTGTAGGCTCTACAGTGAAGATGAAAAGAGAATGAAAAAGAGATTATTTTTAATTATCCCAAGGGAGAACTCCCTTTGGACCATGTGACGAGCATCAGTAGGGTAACCTCTCTCCTTGACTGTTACTGATTAACCTTTTGGGAATAGAGAAGAGAGATGAGATACTACTCTCTTGGACAGCCACCTGCCTGGAAATTTACAGTAGCTTGATATTAATTGACATTTGAAACTATTATAAGGAAAAAAAATCTTTAGGAGAAAGTTCACACCACTACATTTTTTTTTCTTCGCTTTCTCTCTCTTTTTCTTTTTCCTTGGAGATGCATTTTATATATGACCTAAACAAGCTCAGTCTCAGATAGAGATACTTTCTGAGAAATATTTCCAAACTAATATAGGTCCTATGAAAAAAGAATATATTTGCCATTCAAAAGTGATTTGATTTCATTTAAAAGGACCAGAAGAAATCAGTGGTTTCAATATCCATGAGAATTCTGCTCTAAACAGAGGTTTCTAGCTTATTTTCAGCACATGAACTCCCACTAATGCAATTATTTTTTTTACAGAGTTCATACTGAAAACCTAATTTCTTCACTGCTAGTCTTCCAAAATCTCCTTTGTGCAGCTGAGCTGTTTTTCAAAATCCAACCAAAGCCCTACAGAACACTTTTGAACTCCAACGCACCTAGTTTCTTATCATCCTTTTTCTTCTTGGTACAGGTTTCTACCAATTTTTACTCTCAGCTTGGTCCTTAAGACAACCTACTGTTTGAGAAGATTTTGGCGTAAAATACAGCTTAGGAGAAAATAATGTACATTAAAAATAGCAGGGATTTAGCAGACATGAAAGGCATGCACTCACTTGTATTTACTTGGATTTACTTTTAAAGTCTTCATTCCAAGCTGTAGATGCTTTTATAAAACACAGAAATACAAAATCATAACATACCAACTTACCAAACACCTTTAACTTAATGTTGCCCCACTATGTTTCACAATAAAGCTATTTCTTACAGAGACTAACTGGATTTTTTCTTTTGTATTTTCCTTAATACCTCATTCCAGCTTGCCATGCGAAACATGAACAATGTTATAGTATTATCTCAAAGTCATCAGATCTGAGTCTGTCACAGCAGAATAGTGAATTCCTAAATCTAGGGTATCTGAGAGAAAAAAACAAGCCATCCTGAAAAGCAAATTAATATAATTTTACTTGTATTTCATTTTGAAGCAGTATTGAAATGATGATGAACTTACGCAGTGAATAACACAGTTTGCATTGAAGTGAATTTCAGCATGTAAGAGTTTTAATATTGTAATTTCTGTTCCATTTGACATTTTGTCTTCTTCCTCTTGAGTCAAGTGCATCAAAAGGAGTTTTGCTTTGTTGTGCTTTAACAACTTCTTTGCTCTAATGTATCTTTGGATGCATTACTTTTTCTACTCAGTAATCATTGGCTTTGTGATTATTAATAGTCATAAGAAATGTGGGATGGCCATGAAGTAAGTCCCAGGGTTATGTGTGGGCTTGGACTTCATGCTGAAGAAATACAGCACTTAAAAATTTTGTAAAGAATGGATTTTGGAAAATTTTTCAAAACAGTTCATAGGAAAAGACTACTGTTGACATCTATAGTTTTAAAAAAAACTTGCTTAAAATCTTATGAAAACATTTCCAAAACACAAAACAAAAAAAAAAAGAAGGCTGAATTGCAAGATAATGAGTAAAAGGAAAAAAACCCAAACCCACCATTAGAAGAAAAATGCTCGGCTCAGTTTAATACTAAATCAAGATACAATCATCTTGACTTGTTCAGCATATTTTAAATCTGGCATTTTATAATGAATATGGTTAAAACTGTTATTTTTTTCATATCTCTGATAAACCTGAATTGGGTTTTTCTATTGTAGCAATAGGTACAAGCTTTTAGAAAGTCATTTTTATTATAAAGGCTTGTAGTTCTAGAGGTTATGGTAGAGTGAAGTAGTCTCAGCATCCTCATTCTCTTTTCTTTCCAGTGGGGGAAAAAAGAAGGTAAAACTGTACAGTTTAATACAATGGTTACAGAAATCTTGTAGCTAGACACTGCTGAGTTTTTTGGGAGTGTAGCACCACCAATAAGACCTAGCTGACCTATCAGAACATGGCTTTAAGCAATTGGCGTCCTCAGTAGATAGTGAGATGGTGTAAAGCAGATCCTCTAAGCTCAGATCTCACCCTTCTTTTATTTTTCAATCATTTTGAATAAAATAAGCTCTTGATCATTCCCGCCCTGTGGCTAGCAGAGTGCACATGGTGCGGCAGCTCGTACAGCACAAGATAGCCACAGCGGTGTAGTGCCAGCAACAACAGCCGAGAAATAAATCTGTCACCTAGTCACCTTTTTTCTCTTCTTGAGCATTCCCCTCTTACTCGGCATGCCAGCTCCCCAGTGCCTTTCCTTAATCAGTGATTGAATTATCCTAGTACCTACCCTAATTAGCAAAGATTGATCTGCATTAAAATGTGGAAGTTACATTATTATTAATACAAATCATTTGGTTCCCTTGAATTTGATCAAATTAAACAGAGAATCAGATTCACCAGTAATTAAATTAGGCAAAAAGAAAAACACACAGTAGAAATTCACACTTTGTAATCAGTTCTTTATGAGGAAAAAAATATACTGTAATTGCACAGCCGCTTTGTTTTCAGTAGTTCTTACTAGAACTGAAAGGAATATGAGTACATTTCAAGAGATGGAAAGTTTTCACTGGTGATAAAACATATACATACACATATGTATTTGTCTCAGTTCAGCCACGCCATAAGCTTGGGCTTAAATTTCTCTCTGCTTGGTGAAGTACATAAAGTGTGCTTAACTTTTACAGCATGTAGAAGAGGAATTATTTCCTTTGTCGCTTGCTTGTTTGCTGCTTACAGAACCAGCAATTAAATGACTGCTAAATCTCACACTCACCACTCATTTAGTACCAGCTAAAGTATGTCCAAGATGCATTGAATGGGAGTGACCAGCAATGATTTACATCACATTGTCAGTGTGCTGGGAAAATTTTAACCTCGTTTGAGTCTAGGCATTGCTGCATTTTAAAAAAACCACAAAAATCCCTGACAAATAGCAAAGTGACACATCCTATTTGCATTTCAAGAACTTCCTACAACCAGGAAACTGGGGGTGGTGGGTGGTGTGGTTATCCCCTTATTCTTTGTCAGGTGACCTCTACTGACATTGAAGGATTATCAAGTTTTAATTCTGAAAAGAATTCTGTTCTAATTTGGACAATAGAGGTTATCCATCTTTCACTGCTTGAGGCTTGGAGTGCCAGAAGTGCTTATCATCAGATTATTGTGTTTATACCTCTTTGTCTGATTTTAACCTGGTCACACAGCCATGCTGACATACTGTTTCTGGCTATGCATCCCACATTCCCTCTGAATACTTCCATCACCCTTCTTGTTCCGCAAGTTCGCCCAGCATCTTAGGAAATGCTGCATCTGACCTTTTCAAAAGGGCAAGGCTATAGCTTTGTTTATATCACAGATATCACAGATCCCAGAAAATATGTCCACCTCTGTTTCAACAGAATTAGAAATAAATATCTCCAAATGTTATCAACACTGTTCTCCCAGCTAGCAATTAACTTACTAAGGTGTTGTGGTGAAGTCAGGCTTTTTTTTCTCCTATCACAGAACATGCTTTGCACAATGATGTTCTTCCACAACGCAAGAACCTCTTCAACTTTGTCAACTGAATTCGACCCTGCGGTTCTTCCTGTCATTTCTGCTATTTACTACTTTAAGTATTGGTTTGTATGGCATCTGCAAGAATTTTCTATTTGCAGTTTGAAGGCATGTGAATTTTACAGCCTATGCTTGTATCAAAATACAAACTTTAAGGAAAAAACAACAGGCACTTTCCTTTCAATCTTTCTTCCCTTAAAATGTTCACAGATCCAGGAGTTTTTGCCAGGTGTTTTCTTTTCTGTCCTTCCTGTGTTGGAGGTGGCAACGCACAATTTGAAAGCCTTTTTCATTCAACTGGAGTTGAAAAATGTGTGTTTGTGTGCGTGCACACATGCGTGTATGTGTATAGATGTGCATGTCAACTGAGGAAATAAAACCCGATATTTACCTTCATAGAAGATTGCAACTAATTAGATAATAACAATGTTGAGGAGGAACTCAAATCAGAAACCCATGAACTACAGGGTTAGGCCAAATATATAATTTTAAAATAGAGTAAAAGGCACATCTAATCTTGCTGATCAAGAACTAAATAGGTGATCATCCTCTCCATTTTTTTACTTTTTCTCACTTGATACATAACCATAAATACAAAAAGGAAAAAGTCCCCCTCAAGCCATTCCAAATGATATTCAAGGAAACCAACCCTTGTATTTGAGCTTGTTTATCTCATTTATTACATATTTCTTGTTCGCAGCATTAAATATGTTATGACACTGTAGGGGGAAAAAAACTCTTCAACAAATTTAACAAGAAATATTAGTGTTGATTCTCTTCTGGAATGGTAGAAGACTAAAACACACTTACAAGAGAGGTATACATAATGATCCTACCTGGAGGACCATTGTACATTGTGGAGTTACTGATCCACATAGCAGTTGACCCAAGCAGGTGTTGGACCCAGCATAAACTTAGTTGACTAATCGTGAAGCACATGCCAGTACATGCTCCCACTTGGCAACTGGCGATGACGCCAATGTCATACCCTTGTCTTTATCTCAGATTTGTGTAATTCCAAGAAAATATTATAAAAAGTCCAAAGACCACAATGTTCCAAATCCCTTCCGGGACAGGATTTGCACAGTGTGCTATCCCCTTACTATACAGCCCTACAGCTGCACAGCTTGGGGTTCCCAGCAACTGAAGGGACATAAGTTACTATCCTCTTTCTCTTTCTCATGACAGCTCCAATAAATAGTAGTTTAATCCAATACTTTATGGAGTACCATTTTACTGAGATCCATAAGGAACACTAGTATTGGCACAGTACAGCTTCAGGCCTCTCATTGCAAGTCTTACCTCACGGAAGGAGAAGGAATAATTTTCAAATATGCAGTAAGTAATGTGTGCATGTTTACTCATGCATTAACAGCTCATTTTGTATGTTAAATAATATCCATTCCTACATATCAAGTACATATAATATACTTTTAAATTATATAACGGCAAATAAAGATAGATACTAACAAATACATAGTGTGAAGGAATTGAAGGATTGTCAGTTCAGCTCAGCAAATCAGGTTTCCTGGAAGTGATTTGTTTCTATTTTAAAACTTATCAGATAATCTTTCACTCTAAAGGTACAGGACTTTGTAAGTCATGCTGAGTACATTGTATTAACTAAGGAATATGTCTGATTTAGATTAAGCAAAAGACAACCAAAATAAAATTGAAAAAAACCCAATGAATTAGGCTCATGTTGGCTGTGGGTTGTGAGATACATCTGCAGGATGAGCGAGTAGTAACCTAAACGAAGAAATTCCATGGAAAAAGAATATTGCTTCATACAGTATCCTAAAGTGGTAATTTCTATACATTTAAGTATATAATGCTACCTTCATTTTGAGATGTAGCATATCTTTCAGCAAAGATTAGAAAATAGTAATTTATGATTACTTTTTTTTTAAATTTCCATGTTCACATACAATGATATAACCTTTAAGCCACAAAGGAACTTTCTAAAAATCTAAAAATCTGACGTCTGGGGAAAAAAAAAAGCGTCAACTAAATGTGGTATCAAATAAGCTAAAATACGCTAAAAGTACAAAAGATTGTTGAAAAAATGGGTTAGTCATCATTTGCATGAACAAATGGAGTTATAGTCCAATTACCATGCTAATCTAATTACTACAGGATAGATCTCTGAGCATGTCTGCAGACCTTTTGGTCAGAACTGAAAGAGAAAATAGGGGAAAAAGTGACTACTTTTGTATTGTCTAGATCCCTCGGACAGCTGCAGTCTAATTTGTTTTGTAAGACAGAGCAACCACAAAACTACTCCAAATCATTTTGCCTAGTAATTGTCTCAAAGGGGCTGTTACATTCCCTTCACCTACCAAAGCACAGAGGATATTAGCTATAATGCCTTCATTTTAGCCTAGTGCTCTGTGATCTCTAAGGAATTCTTAGTTTTCCTATTTAGGAAAATGTCTGGCTTCATATGCCATCAAAGTTTGATATGATTTAGGCCTATTTGTCATATAACTCTTTTAAACTTTCTTTTTAAACATATAACTCTTTTAAACTTTCATTTCATTTCTGCTTGTGAAAATGGAAATAAAGCAAAGAAGAAAAATAATTCTTGTGTCATACTGAACAATACAATTTTAAGTGCTTAAACTTTCCTAATATGCTTAAAGCACCAAAAAATAAATAGCTGCTGTCCTTGTTTTAACCATTCTTCAGTTAGATAGCACACTGTACACAAAACCAGATTTTATATGATATTACATCAGATTAAATGACTCTGAAGTCTATTGCAGGTGTTTTAAAACTATTTATTTTTACTTAAAAGGATTCATTTTTCAAAATTTTCGACACGTACTTAGCAAAAGCATTCAGTGTACACATCTATTTAAAGCCTGGATTGTGTGTATTAAACACGTTGGATAAAATCCATTTGCAGCCTCCAAAACTATTTTCTAATGTGATAATGCTAAAACTTGGCCCAGGATGCCACAGGTTTCTTTGTGCCTCTTCTTTTTGGCATACAATATTTTGCGTTCTTGCTTTTAAAAAGAAATCACCCATCATGGGTGAATGTGCACTCCCACCTCAGAGCAGAGAACGGGCAGGTATGGGCTTTAACTGTTGTATTGGAGAGGGCAGAGTCCATGTCTCCCACAAGGTGGGTTAATGCAATGCATCAGGAAGCTTTCAAACGACAGCAGAGGGACAGAAGACTAAAGAAAAACAGTACTAAATTCCCGCTGTGCTTTAGAAGGGACATATGACCTCTGTTCCATTTTTAAAAGAAGTAAGTAACCTACGTGCCTAAATAGAGACAACTACCCAGCAGCAGAGGGTATTTCTACACTCACAAGTTCTATCCTGAAGATACTCAAGACCAAAAAGAATTAAGATGTACGTCTGTATTTGACATTTCCTATTGAGTGAAAATTTAGCATACAAGCTTTCTTCCTGAAATAACACTCTCCAAGCCTTGTACAAGAAAGAGCCTAATTAGCCTAACCAGTTCATAGATGCGGATCCCAGTCTCCCAGTGCTCTGGAAACAGTCAGACCAAACACTCCCAGAAGTCACCTTCTGAAGGCAGGAACGTTTTATTGAAGCTGTACAGCAAGTGTAGGTCTGCTATCCCACAATTATGAACTCTCCCACGAGCTGTGGACCAGTTTGGGCCCACACATCTCTATGTCCTTTCCACATAAATGAGGGCAAAAAGAAAAAACTGCATGCCATCCAGTCTTGCCTGCATGGAGACAGGATGCAACATAGACATTGTTTTAAGAGATAGAAGCTTAAAACTGTTCCAATACACAGCTGAAACATAATCTTTTAAAAATATCATAGAAATGTGGCTTATTACCTGGCTAATATCGCTAAAATTTCAGTAACGAGAATTACCAGGTGAAACTTCAGAATTTCAGTTTAGCTGAACCTTTTTTCTTATCCAGTATATATAATATAATTCTAAAGTAAATGTACTGCACAGACTAAAAGCTAGAAATTGATTTATATGCTATCAGTTTCCGATAAAAAGGGAAGCAGTAATACATTTCTCACTTTTATCTGATAGTTTAGCCTCAAATTGTGAAATTACAGTTTTCTTAAGAAATCTAAGTATGATGTAATACACAATAAGGAACTTAGCAAATACAGAAAGAAAAACCGGGACCAGTCATAAAACCAATACAAAAATAGACTTTACGAATACCGTTCCTACAAATCCTTCTAGGCAATGACAAGTTCAGTAATTAGATATCTGATCCTTCCCATTGAGGAAGAATCCTTCCCACTATTGAGGGTTAAACTTCCCACATTACATGTTACTTTTTAATGATTAGGTCAGCCAGATGTACAGCATATTAACATGCAGCCTGGGAATCAAAATGTTCCTTCTTTCACTCACTGTATTTTTGTTAGTTTATCATTGCATATGACAATATTACCTTTTTACATGAAATATCCACAATTTTTGGCTCAAATTTGCAAACATTCAGAATAAATATCTTGTTTGCATTATTTGATTGCTGCAAGTTGTTGCATCAGAGTAAAATAATGAATTTGAAATTGGCAGAAAATATTATAAAATAATAAATCATGCATTTCATTCTAAACTCCTCATAACTAATTTAGCTATGCAGCATACAAAGTTTGCTTCCTCAGATATTTTTTTTTCAGCTGAAAACATGTTCTGTACAAATATGAATAATAATTAATATTATTCAGAAAGTAGAAACTGCAACAACAAATTTTGTGTAAGTCACTAAGTATGAAGGACCATTTACAGCAAGGAAATGCAAGTGTAGTACACTTCCAATTGCTCTAAAAATGTGATGCAATTTTTACAATGAAGGAAAGTTTTCAACAGTAAAAGCTGGAAAGGGAATATATATTGCAAATGAAACAGGAAACTAAAAATAAACAGGAGGCTATAAACATTCTTGCAATATATTTTGTCCTTGTACCTCAACTCCTTATCCCCTCTGATTTCCCCAAGCTTATTTTCTCCATTTGAAGATGTGGCTGCAGCACTGAGGACAGATTACGCCTTATGTAAAAAATAGTATGTGTATGACATATCGTTCAGGTTTTATTTTATTTATGTATTTATTTTATTTATTGTGTCCAGGACTACCTCGTTTAAGGTTTTCTGCATAGACCGTTACTCATGTTGCCTCTGTAGACCTCCTAAAAGGAGCAGGAAGCTTAACGAGGTTGATCAATGCACAAAAGTGAATAATGTTTTCCTACACGCAGCTTGACCTTAGCAGATCATTATTCTTCGAGACCTAGTATCTCTGGAAACATGTTGACCACTTCTATGATTTTGAACATTTAATCAGTACACTCTGCGAAACGGAAAATATAAATGAACAAAATTGTATTTTATTAATTTTATTATATTTTTTTGAGATTCTGTATGCATTCATCCGTATATACAGACATACACCTTTGCATGCCTTGTTTTCACGGAAACCCATCAAGATCAATCAGAATTAACTTTTAAAATGGATTAGTTAAACTATATTAAACTCCTGCCTGGACACTCTCATTCAGAATTAAAAAGGCTTGCCTTTGGTTTAATTTAATTTATTCAGGATGTGAATCCACTAATCTACTTTAATTATGGAGCTCTGAATTCACAACTTTAGTCAATTTGGGTTAACTTTCCTGATTGCCTTTATGTAGACAATTTCTAGCGCAATTTCAAACCTAAAGCAGGATTACTTTATAACCATTTTACGTATTCTCACTGTACATCCAAAGTCAAAATAAATTTCATGGGTTCCTGACTGGTTTTCATGGGTTTGTGCAGCTAGAAAGGCCAAGATGCAATCTAAATTCACAGATAGCACAGCACCTCTCTTGAGTCCACCAAAAAAACCTGTTCAAACAAAATGCATTGAGGTAAATGCTTCTATTTGTGTGATGGACACTTCAACCATGTCAGTCACTAAGTATCCCACAACACTTTTCACAGGATTAGAAGTGTTATTCCTGAGATGCTCTGAGTAACTACCTTCTGTCTTCCTAACTCCCCTTGCAATCTCAATTGGATGCAGTATTCTCTGCTCAGCAGCGTAAGAAGGAAAATACTGCTATGTGCTCCTGAGCAGCTGCCACGTTGCATTTCAGTGGCGGATGGAGCGACCTGTATAACCAGTTGAAATACGATTAGTAACCTCAGAATCCTTTTGTATAAAAGATGGAATGAAAGTAAAAATATATAATACTTTATACACATTTTTTTTCACATTTTTTATATTCCCTGAACTGAAGAGGACGACATATTGGCATTCCAGTAACAGGGAGATTTCACAGGTATTCTGTGCTTTGCAGTAAATCAAATACTTACCTAGATACAAAAAGAAGCCTAAATAGGCATTAAGAAAGTCACTATTGAAATCAGATAAATTAATTGGAAAACTAATTCACATTTTAATTAATATTTTGATTACAAAAGTATCAATGCTCAAATTCATTAAATACAAACTTAAGAAACTTCAAAAGTTTAAACAGTAATTTTAAATTCCACCAGCCTAAAAATAACTGACTTCTTCTACAACTACTGAAAATAACCATTTTTCTTTCATGCCTGCATTTTTGTTTATCTGTCAGATAACACCAGATTTTGATGTTTTCTTAGGCCACAGCATTAGCTAACGCCTATACCTGGTTACATATAAGCAGCATGTGTAATTGTTTCAAAGTCAAAAGATATTTTTGTTCTTGCACCTAATCCATTGATAAAAGAAATACAAAGTTATATAGCTAAGCATAATGGCAAAATGACTGGACAAAAGTTATTTACAATGTGCTTTCTTCTTTTAAATAAAGTGTAATTATTGCAATATACTGTAGTATAGCGTGTTGTTAAATTTGTAAAGTCTGTAACAATCTGTACTCTGCCCTGGTGAGGCCGCATCTGGAG
>VZSC01000229.1:29658-50660 GCA_013398225.1 Steatornis caripensis | reverse complement strand
GAAAAAAAAGTGTATATGGTACAAGTATAACTGAGGTTTTAGCTGAATTCTCTTGAATCTTTTTTAATTCTCTTCCCAAATAAATTTCCCAGTAGGATAACCTACAAAATTGTGTAAGAGCACTCTCAAATCAGAACAGACAAGGCAAATGGAAAAATGTACTTCAGTAAGAATAACTGGACATATGTTGTATTATGAAATATGATGCATTTTTAAAGNCTCTTCCCAAATAAATTTCCCAGTAGGATAACCTACAAAATTGTGTAAGAGCACTCTCAAATCAGAACAGACAAGGCAAATGGAAAAAAGTACTTCAGTAAGAATAACTGGACATATGTTGTATTATGAAATATGATGCATTTTTAAAGAAAGCTGCTTTACATTCCTTGATATTCTTCCACTGTACTCTATCATTGTCATTTTAAAACTAGAAATCACCCTTTAGTGGTTCTCATTTAAGTATCGTGATTTGTTTGTTCTTGCTATAAACTAGCTTTTAGCTATCAAACTAATGGGCCTAAGTGTACATTTAAGTAGGTAAATAATCATGTCTAAATGCAGATTTCCAACTTCAAGCACAAAATATGAAAATTGGTTTCCTTGAAATATATTTTAAAAGCCAGACTCAGAGATTACAATATGTTTCAGTTTTACTAAAAATGATATTTTAAAATGCTGTCTTTTGGGTGTAGAGCTCTTGCATACACTGTTGTGCATAAATACGAATTGAAAGTTACGCATAACAATACTTTTGAGAGGCCAGAATGTTTGTTATTCATGGCATTACAATCCATTAATGTATAGTAAAGTTTCACTCCTACTTGATAGTGTTGTAGCTTCTGCATTTAATGAAAGCTGAGATGAGTGGGTATTCAGTCTGCTGTTTTATATAGTAAAGCATCCATAATTCAATGCTAAAGAGCTGAGACACTTTCCTTTTCGTTTTTCCTTTGTCCTGAGTGTGATGGTACTAAGTACACACAATTCCAAGTATATTGTGCTTGGGTCATCAGTAGTTATAAGACAAAGAAAAATCTGCAGAGACAGCTTCTCTGGATTTTACCATTTAGTGATGTCACATCACAGCTATGAAATGTGCACAAACCCAGACATATGCCCTCTGTTTTGTATAAGGCAGAGACTGATGCCCAAGTCATGATCCCTTACAGTCTGGATAAGGTCTTCTACTACATCTCCAGACTCTGAATCTAACATAGATAAGAAAAAAGTGTGGGAACATGCGTTCGTGCTAGGTATATAGTGGTGGAGCATTTTGACTCTCATATTATGTTCACTGTAGGATGAACAAACTCTAGTAATCTGAGTCAAGAATGGAAAGCAGCTTGCCTAATATTACATAAAAGCTTTTGGAGGTGTTCTCTTTAGGACTTTGTTTGGTTTGATCCACTAGACAGAGTGGCAACAAACTCTGAACACAGGTATTTCTGTATTTGTTTCCAGTTTCTCAATGTTGTTTCGATTTTGTCTGTCCCCTTCACCTCCAAGACCTCTTTTAGGTAGCAAACCATCCCTTTCATCTTGTACTTAACTGCTTGACTGATTACAAGCTCTTTCTTTACATTACTTTACTTGTTGACCAGCAAGGTAGTACTGGGCCTCCCACCACCCTCCACATTTATCAGTGTCAGCTAATGACTTGGTTCCTGCTTTTCAGTGTCTTGCTAAAACAACAATATCCATGTGGCTTTCACAGCTGCTATTACTGCAACAGTTATATTTTTACCAAGAAGTAGTAGATAGCATAGAGGCAGGGAGAAGAGAAATAATGTGTGTACTGTGCACTGTGCTGCTTTTTCTTCCCAGGAAATCTAAAGTTTTTCTAGTTCTCAGACAATTAGTCCTTTACTAACATGTCCCTCATACTAAAAAATGTACATGTAAAGAAAGAAACACATTGCATAGATTAAGGTGAGCCATTTGCTTTATTAATGTTGCTTCTGTTTTGAAACACAGGAAATTACTTTATCTTGGAAAATCAAAACAAAGGTTCAGCATAGACAATGAAGCATATATCGTGACCATCCTACTGAACAGTCAGTCTGCCCAAGTGTGTAAACTAGGAACAAAAATTGGAAAATATCACAGTAGAATATTGCATCAAATCATTTTGTTTACCTGAAATGATTAATTTTCAAATGTTTTTATCGTTAAAAACTTGAATTTACCAATGTCGATATTTTATATCAAAATATTAAAATATTCAGTTTGAACGAATTCAGTTTTGAGTCATAACTTCTCCCTGATTATGAATTTTTAAGTCATTGTAGTTTTCAAAACAGTTTATTTAATCCTTGTACAGTATGTCTACAAGAATGTCCTTCAGGTTTAATTAGATGACAGTTTTTCCAAACACTCATTTTCTGTGTTCTATTTTTATGTCCTATTGAAGATTGCGCACATCTAGATTTATTCAATCTAATTTTAGACACTTATCTGAGGTACTTGTCAAAAATGTGACATGTAATTAACCATATAGTCTTCATGTGTCTCAAAAAGAAGTATGTAAAAATGAGGAACACAATCTCAGAGGGCTGAATAATCTGTAATTATCAGGTTTTCCATTAGCAAGAAAAGCCAAACTAACTGAGCTCCTAGTTTTGAAACCTCAATCTCTATGCAGTACGAGAAAATCTTGTGTTTGTTGTCACGGTTTTCAGCAAGACGACTCATGTGCCTGGGCATAAAGGAAATAAATACCATTTCATTTTTGATATTTCCATAGTTAGGAACACTGTAAAGACTTGAGAGTTTGTTTAGTTTTATGAACTTTGTACATTTTGTCTTAGTTACTCAGAAAGATCCTAATCTTCAGGTTTATTAAATAATTTTGGTGAATGAAAGTGAAGTTATTGCTTCAAGATGGTTATCTCTAGACATGCATGGAAAAGAAAGATCTATTGGTAGTTGGCGAGCATGGTTGGGTGGGTAATACAAGTGGACCACATTACAACATCTTTGAGATCCTGTCTTTTCTGTCCAAGCTTTGCAATTTTACATGGTGAAAGACTTAGAATCACATTGATTACTTTTAATGAAAGGCTGGTCTTTATGCTTTAACACATTATAAAGAAAAGAAGTGAAGAGAAAATAAATGAAGGAAGACATTATTTAAGCTCTGTAAGAATCATATTTCCATTGCAATCTTGGGAACCAGATCTACACAGGTCGTAACTGTGGAAAATTGTCCATTTTTCTTGAGAATATCACTTATACTTCTATCAAGGGAAAAAACAAGAGGTAGTGACTTCATCTTCCTGATGTTAAAAAAATGAAATGTCTTGTAAAAACGTTGTAAAATCTTCATTCCATGGTATAATGATGGAAAGCCTCTTTAAACTGTACTAGCTGAAGTTATCAGTTGTATATACTTGTTACCCCTACATCTTTTCCTTTTACAATGTCTATTATCATCCCAAGTTTGTGGATTGCCATTGAAAAACAGGATTTGTCATCTTCAACCATTATATGTAAGTCCAGCATTTTTTTTTATTATTTTTCCTTTAAATGGAGGGTTGTAAAATTTTCTTTCATCCTCTACTGGCTATCTGTCAATTTCTGCAACAATGAATATAATTTCATTCTCCCCCTTCACTTTTTCTCCTGTTCTGTACCCACTCTGTTCCATTATCCTCAAGGTCTTGAATAGATCATTGATCCACATTTAGTTGATAAATATTTTTAACTTGTTCTCCCTCCAGTTTCTACTAGCAATGATAATAATGAAAAATAAATAAATTAATATTTGGTGAGAATCTCTTTTGGCATAGAATAGTCAAAAGTCTCACAAAATGGTAAAGCTCTTCATCTGCTGAAGAGAACAAGGAGGTACCCTTTTACAATACTTGCAGTTCTTCTGGCAAGGATATAAAACACAATAGAGTAGCCAATATTTGTGTAATTTTGCTGTATGAAATAAATTTATGTTTTTAAATCTAATGATGGTTTTCAGAAGGCCCAAAACCTGCATGGTTTTCATATCAGCAAGGTCTAATAATTAGCTCCCTCTGTCCTTACGTGAACACAAGTTTTAGGATGCAGTATGAAAATTTTAAAAAGTGGTTCAATTGTATTCCTCTACATCTAAGCATTTATATTCTCTCCCACTATATCTACAGAAAAAAATCTTATTATAGTTACAGACATCTGTGGGCTTCTGTGTTAATAACCTAAATCGCTTATTCTATTCTTAATTGGTTAAGATAAGAAACCTTGTATTGGCAGAATAATTTAAGTGGTTCCATTAGTCTCTTTTGAAGGAACCATTGATTTTTAATGCTATTACTTCCTAAGCTCATTTTACCAAGGTTTTATTTACCATTAGCTTCTAATCCTTGCATGTTAATGCATTTATTAACCTCTGGAATCCTGTGAGAGTCTGTGTTAACAAAAGCAATGAACAAAAGTTAAACTGTTTGGCTTAGATTTTACATGCTTCATGCAAAGCATTATTCAGGAACATTCATTTTCAGTATTTCTGAAATTAAATTGCCTCTGTGTTTCAGAAACACAGACATAAGGAGACTGCAGAGTGCTACAGAGAAAGATGGATTTTGTTATATTTTTTCCAATCCTTCCCATTCTTTTCTCTGTTTTGACCTAGTCATCAACCAGAGAGAGTTGCTAACAAATATTATTCCCCCAGTCAATTTTATGATAATGATTCCTGGTCTGGAACGCAGCCAGACTAAGGGTTAAAACAAGATTGTTTAAGTGGTAACTTCAGCCCTCTAATCGTCACAGTAATCCCCAGCCTATGCAATTGCCCTGTAAGAGGTAAAAGTATGGGATGAATAACTGCTTTTGAGATACCTGATCTAGTAACTCTCGGAAGGGGTGGACTGCTACTGCAGATTCTTACAATCGATTATATTTTTCATTAGATTTCATTAGTTAACGAGTGCCATATATTCCACATTCAATGAATGTTTTTCAGACTTTGCTTAGCAGTATCATGGAACCTGTTAGCTCAGTTTTATTTTGAACACTGTTCTCATTCTGCTTGGAGCAGGAGCCCACGAGACTGTAACCCACAGTGTGGTTCACCAGACCTGGATCCTGACAAGGGGTTTTTGGGAGCTGTCATAAAATGCGTTAATAACGGTTATTATTGTTCACTTAGCTTACTCACTTTTGTCAACAGAGGCATGCCTTTGTACTCTGCTTTCCTTGCCAAAATCCTGCCATGTATCAGCCATTTGTTTCATTCTGGCAACCAACACAGAAAGTGCTTGACAATCACTGGCAATTGCTGAGGACAGTTTGAGAATAATGGAAGAAAATGCAGGCTCCCTCCACGGGTGTCTCAGCCATGGTGCTCTGGAAGTGAGTTCCATAAATCTGTTGTAGGAAAGGAGTAATTTTTACCAAACCCTGAACACAAGGGAAGGGATGAGGCAGTTTTGTCTGGACAACCTGAAAGGCTGAGGAGTGGTATGCATCTGCAGTCCTTATGTTCTTTGAAAATTAAAGCCTTTTCTGCAATGCTGATATAAATGTCCATCTGATATTAGGATTAACTACACAAACTTCTTTTTTTTTTTTTTTTGTAATTGTCATCTTTTTGACTGTAACAGATTGGTTAAATCCCCTTTGAAATTTTAATCTGAAAATACTCATCATTAAAATAGTAGACAAGGAAGCAATACATTCACCTGGTAAGTAAGAGAGTGGAAGCTGTCCTTCACTGCCTCACTCTGCATGTTTTATGTTCTGGCTCTGGTTTAAAATGGACTGGTGGCCCTTAGGAGTGAAGATCAAAAGTTTGCTCTCACGGAGGATGATGGAAGTATGTAAATATGGCCTTTCTTCAGTCTGTATCTGATATTACAAACTTTGCACATTTGACTGGGCTCAATGGCTGCATTTCAGCAGAAGGAAAGCATTCTCCAATAGATACCTCTGTTTGTCCTTGGTATTTTTATAATGTCTTGAGACATTATATTTATTTTATATATATATATATTTATTTTATGAGACCAAACTGCTTTAGAAAGGACGAAGTCCTAAATGATGTAAAGGAGGTCAGTGCCCGTTAGCCTTGACCTCTTTTATTCAGCAGTAAAACCCTAGCTTTGGACCCTACAGATGGCACTGGCTTAACTAGGTTGTCTTTTAAACTAATTTGCATTAAGTTGGTGGCTGGTAAAACCAAGCTGGTATTAACTCTTCTTTTTCCTTCAACAAAAGAATAACTGCTGGAATTCAATCTTTCCTGACAGCTCACAAAGTATGTCATCTGTAAAATTTTGACAAGTTTTGATTCACTCATTTACTGCTGTTTATAAGGCTCATTCATAGGGTAAGTTGTCATGTTTCTACTGCTTTTTTATTATCGTGTTCTGAGGATTTATTTGACAGATTTCAAATCTAGTGACAAATTAATGCGATTTATTTCAATACATCAGCTTCACAGTTCATGAATTTGTGGTTATACTTACTAAATTTTCGATATAACTATTCCTTGAAAATTACCAGACTGTATAATATCCAATAAAAATTATATAGAAACAAAAAACTTAATCATCTGGATTCAGGGCTTGTTGTTGTTTGTGCCAAATTTGCTCACTACAGGAAGTCACAAAGTCATGAGGTGAGAAATACTTCAGAAATACCTACAAATTGTAAGAGGCATTTGCAAAAAGTTTTACTTAAATAGAAAACATGGTATGAACTCTTGGTATAAATGGCTTCATACACATCATGGGCTAAGAGAAATAGTTAGGGAAACAAAATGAAAACATTTTTAATTCTAGTTCTGTAATAAACACTAGGAACAGGAAGGGGAATAAACAGAATAAAAAAATCCAAACCAACAAAACCATCTTTTCTTTTATCATCGTTCAGGGAAAACATCAAGAAAAAAATAAATTGTAACAATATTTGTTTTGTTTTATTTTTAAAAGTATCTATATTTATAAGTAAATTAGAACCAATCCTTGCTCTTCAATGCACATTTTAGTGTTGAAAACCGGGCATCCCAGAATTAGGATGATGTATATGAGTGTCTTAAATTAAAATACTATGGCAAAATGTATGCAACACAGAAATACTGCCAGCAGGCTTTTAATGTCTTGCAGTCACATGTAAGTCAGTAATAGCAGAACAAGGACACTTTAGCTTCTCATTTCTGCAAACCCAGTTACTGAGGAGTGAATATGTCACAGGTCACTGCAGAGCCTTGGCACTAGTCCAATGTACTGGTCAATAAGTCATAACCCTAATTTATCAACAACATGATCCCTGGTTAATATTTCAAAAAGTCCACATGATGACAAGAAATTCAATGTAATTCCAGAAAGGAGCTGTGGTATTGCACCATGTGGTGATCAAGCTCTGGTTGTTGGAATGACTCTTCAGGACAGTAGAACTAGAGCAGATCTAGAGCTTTAGAAAATAGAAGTAGTAGGCTATAGGAAGAAACGCTAGAAACTTTTCACTACGTACGCTTTGCTAGAGGAACTCAGACCTATTTACTAATGGCTATAGCAACACAAAGAATCTAGTTAGAAAATTGGTAGTTTTGTGTGTGTGTGTGTGCATGCAAGCATTATAGTCAAGATCTCTTGAGTGAATTTATGACATTTTATCAGGCTAGAAATATATGTTATCATGCAACTTATTTGCCTGGCTTCAATTTAGCTACTGCATTTTGTCCAACCTGGACAAACATAATTGCTCCACCCAGAAGGACTGTGGTATATATATAACGATAGCTATGTGGCTAGCACAATATTATGTTAACATGTTGGAAATGGTTTACGATTGTGAAGTAGGAGAAACTAGGCTATAATGGACACAAACTCAGCCCAATTAAGAAAAAAATAAGTAAAAGAAATTCAGTGCATCCGTTTGCTTTTAAATTTTCATCTAGTTAATATGAATGGACATCAAAAATTCTTACAAAATGTGTGTACAACAATTAATATTGGGGTTTATGTGTGGGTTTTTTTGTGTCTTACAAGGAAAATCAGCTTATTTATAAGCTCACATATTTTTCAGCAAGGTAAGAGGAAGTTAAGACAGCCAGCTTTGTTCATCCTTGTGAAGGTATGTCAGTCATTCGAGCTGAGTCTTCATGGAATTAAAAGGTATAGAACTACACTCCTTTTTATTTCAAAAGTATAGAGGAGTGGACTGGGTATCACACAGATGCATTCCATTGTACTTGATAATGTTAAGTTAAGCTGCAGTTTATAGTTTGGCTGTAAACGTGATGGAGGTACTATTTTTTCTGCTGCTTCAGTTACTTATATAAGTATGTATGTAAACACATTTTAGAAAGCCAAGTATATTTTCACAAAAAATTTGCAAAAATTTAAGTAATTTTTTATTCATCATTTAGTACAATAGGTGAAAAGCTAGTGACTGCAATGCAAAACATTCATTCCTTAAGCTAATACTGTGAAGATGAAGCAAAGAGCTTTGTTGAACTTTCCTTCAGATTATAGCCTTTGAGTTTTGTGAACAAGTGGCATGTACAATCTTTTGGCACATAAATCACAGTGTACTAATGTCACTTGTATCTCAGTGCATTGATACTTAGTTCTTAATATCCTGAATCAAAAGCCTACTACCAAAAGTAGTGTGAAGTCTCCTATAGGCCTTTGGATTCAGTATGTCTGAAACCTGTAAACACCCCTAGTTGAGGGCAGCAAGATTTTTTTCCTAGTTTATCTTCTGTGACCAAAGCTGCAAAGTTCTTTGTGCTTTAAATGATGGCAAGGTTTAGTTATATTGCAACTAGGATTGTTACCACTATGTTTTACTATGCTTCTAACAATCATCTGATATTTAACTTACAGTATCTGTCCTTGTAAATCTTAATTAAATGCCTTCCCAGTTTCTAAATTTAAACAGTCATCTATCATATTTCAGCAGTAGTATCTCTGTCCATAAACTCTTCTCCCTGTTAACATGCAGCATATACTACCAGTGAATTTCATGCTGTGCTCACCTTCACAAGCATCGGTAATATTGGAAAAGTGGAGTTATTCTGGCAGCATAATATTCTCTGTCAGGAAAAGCTGGGTTATTGGCTCCCTTCTAAACCCTGCATATTGCCTAGAATTTTTGTTCTTCTACCTGATTAACCTGAACATTCACAATGCTTTGAACAATTAATGCAAGGCACAATTTAAGAAAGTAGACTGTACAGTCATGATATATAGGACCTATAGCTGCCTGATTGTATCAGTATGAAAGCAATTAAAGCATAAATCATGAAATGCACTCATTGTTAAAAGCTTAACTCTCTGTAAGATGTATTTATCAGCATTTTTTGTAATGAATATGTCACAAATTGGGGCTAGAAAGAGGAAAAATGAACTTGAGAAGGTGAGGATGTAAAAAAAACGTGAAGAAGATAACTAGCAGAAAGGTTGGGAATGAAAAATCATGAATTGGAAAAATAAACAGTCTAAGAGGTGCTGTTTTTCACATTATCACTGCAGTCACACAAATCAAAAACAGATCAAGGTGTTTTGTCATTCAAAAATGTAACGAATATTACTCTTGAATGTAAATTCTTGACTTGTGGCAGCACTAGCCCTCTTGAAAAACCTCAAGGTCATAAAGTTATTGTTGTCAACATAATGCAGAGGATTAAAGAGCCCACCTAGCTGGAGCCTCCAGCACTGTGGTGTTGTGAGCAGCCTTCAAAGAACTGGCAGGTAACAGCTGTGAAGGGCTGCAAGTTCAGTGGAGTCAGTGCCAGGTGCAATGACTGTGAATGACATCTAACCAAAGTAAGTTACTTCTGCATTACTCATAGCGGTTTTTCATTTTAAGTTTCTTCAGTCAGTTCACAGCTATAGTCACTTGACATTGTCATCTTCTTTCTCCAGAAAATATTTGATGATTTCAGTGGAAGTGATTCCAAACTGTAGTTCACTCTCCTGTGTGTCGCTTCTTGGTTTATTCACATAGGTGATGTGAAGCAGTGGCGGTTGATTGTGTTCTACTGCCACACAGTTTAACAAATGCTTGTCTAATTGTGCTTCAGGTGTGGTTTAATTTTTAGTGAGCCTGGTTCACTCCTTTTGAAACAATCTGTGTAGATATCATGTGATTGTTAGAGCAAGATAAAGTGTAGCCAGAACTCTTCAATATCAAATTTACTTTGCAACGTTAGGATTGACTAATGCTTTGTACAGATGCTCTGCTACCATGCCCAGGCTTGGCAGTTCTCCAGCTATTGCTTGGTCTTTTGCATCTCACAGGAGTCAACGGCAGATTTCCACGTGACTTCTTTATTTTTCAGGTTCTGCTGTGGTTTGAGCCGAGCCAGAAACAAAGAACCATGAGGCCGGTTGCTCACTCCTTCCTCACAGGTGGGATGAGAAGAAAATGTAACAAAATGTGATAGGTTGAGACAAGGACAGGGAGGGTTTGTTCACCAATTATGGTCATGGAAAAAACAGACTCAACTTGGAAAAAGAATCAATTTAATTGGTCATAGTAGGATAAGGAGATACAAAAGACAGATCTTAAAAACAAAGACCTTCCCCCATACCTCCCTCCTTCCCGGGCTCAAGTCCCCTCGCTCACATTGTCTCTCCATCCTCTCTCCTCAGAGGCACAGGGGGATGGGGAATGGGGGTTGCAGTCAGTTCACCAGAGACTGTCCCTGTTGCTCCTTCCTCCTCAGGCAGGGAGGGCTCCTCACACACTTCCCCTGCTGCAGCACGGAGTCCCTCCCATGGCAGACAGTCCCTCACAAACTCCTCTGATGTGAGTCCTTGCCACACAGTGCAGCCTTTCAGGGTTGCACTGACCCAGCACAGGCTGCCCACAGAGTCACGGCTTTGTTTGGGAGCAGGCACCTCCCATGGCATGAGGTCCTCCACAGGCTGTAGGTCCGTCTCTGCTCCACCGTGGTCCTTCATGGGCTGCAGGTCCATCTCAGCTCCACTGTGATCCTCCGTGGGCTGCAGGGGCACAGCCTGCCCTCTCACCGCAGACTGCAGGGATATCTCCGCTCCGGTTGCCTCTTACCCTCCTTCCTCACTGACTCCTGGTATCTGCATAGGTGTTTCTCTCACATCCACCTCCTCCCTCTGCTGCAGGTTTCAAGGGCCATTGCTTTGTCCTGTCGCCTTCTTAAATACACTATCGCAGAGGTGCATTTGTTGCCTCTAAATGGCCCGGCATCATCCTGAGGTGGGGCAAGCTTGCAGCTGGGGGAGCTTTGAGCATCTTCTTACAGGGGCTGTCCATCCATGTAGACCCTTCCCCTGCTGCCAAAGACCTGCCACACAGACCCAACACAGCTTCATATGGACTGTGTAACATCTTCCTATTTAAATACTGTATGACAGTCAGATTTGGAGCATATGTTTGCATGTTCCTGGAATCAATTGGCATTGATCCACACCCGTACAATATTAAAATATACTACTATTTCTTGTGCCCCTGTGTAAATTTCTGGGGGAGGTTTTTTTAGCCCACTGGATTGCTTTGCTCATCAAAGTAAGAAACTTTATTACAATGGAATAAGGAGGCCAGAGGTACCTGGAAGATCTAGCAATGGGCAAAAAAAGTGTAGTATGATATCAAAACCTCTCTTGTTTGTGTTGTCTGCCCATGCTAATGAGAACCGATAAGTTGGTTTTTTTCTTGGATACGTCTTTTATTGTGGATAAAATTATCTTTTATTGTGAAGAGTAATGAGATGAATAAAGACCTTAGGTCTACCTAGGGCTGTCCTAAATGTAAGAGAAAACAGAGGTGTAGGGGACCTCAAGAAGTCAGGAGCTCTGTCTGTACAAGTGTACTTATGCAGGGCACAGATATTTATACTGGCATATGATGGTCTATACAGTGACTGCACATCTTCTGAGGGAAAATTTCAATGTAGACAAAGCAGAGACCTGGCAGAAAATGACAAGGAATGGTCTGGGGGAGAGCAGTGACCAAATAACATTCCCAACCTGTTTGTTTGAGATGTGGATATGTAGTTTGGTGAGGCAAAAGAGTTTAGCTGTCTGAATGCACGACATGCCAGGCTAGCTGACATCAAGACCAGTTTCTGATTTATTTGCTGATAGAGGTGCACCAATTTAGGTCATTCTCCTACATCAAGGCATGTTCTGACAAGAAAGAAATCTTGTTAGGGAGTTGAACTATCAGATAAAAGTCTGAAGCAATTCAGAAGATGGTGATGTGGTCATCGAGTATGCATCTTTTTGTGACATATTATGGTGAATTGCAATGGTATTCAGAAATATTATTAAGAAAATTTTTGAAGTATTATAAGACATAGTCATTGAGAAATGGTGTTCGGGTGTCATCATGTTGTGCAGAAATAGGAACAGGTTCAAGTTTTATTCCCCTCAAGCTATATGTTTGAAACATGGATGGGAGCAAGGGAATTGTTTCTAAAACATATTTGTTTTGGGAATTTTTACGTTCTCTGCCTGAAGGCACGTTTAACTCCTTCTAAAATGTCTATTTCTCATTATCATTTCTTACACCGTCTCATTCTTGCTATTGTTGTAACGCCTTCTCTCTTACCATATGTCCAAAATGCGATGTACTATTAACATAAGTCAATTTGTTACTGTAAAAAGAAAACACCATCCAAATTAATTTCCTTCCGTGTTTGGTTAGTGCTATGGCTGAAATTACAGGCTTAATAGAATTTATGAGACACATTTCATAGCTGTGTGTACAACATTTTTCCATAGCATTTATTGCACAGCACTTTATCTGGAAATTTTATCTGGTACAAAGACTAGAATTCCAGCAGTATATAAACATTTGGGGGAACATTTCACAGCGTAAACTTGCATATAAGTGAAGATTTAGAGATAATAAGGCACCAGGGGAGCAAACGGTGGAGAGTATTTTTAATCCCTGATGTTCTGAGCACTAATTGCAAAAATATATTAATTTTACTTTCAGCATTGCACAGGATATAAAATGGTCTTTAAGCAGAGCTAGACCTTTGTTTTGGTTAGAAATTTTTCTTTTATTTTTTTTTTGCCTGAGTCTAAATATCTAGTTATAATTTCTAATATTCTGTAGCATGTTCCCTGTGAGGAGAGAATGGAGAAACTAGTCTTACTGAGCCTAGATAAAATGTTTAAAGAGGGACCTAATAGCTTTCCCCCCAAACCTATTTGAAAGGTACCAAGAGAATAGATCTGGGCTCTTCACAGTGCTAAATGGTGTCAGGACGAGAGACAGTGGGCATAAATTGAAACGAGGAAGGTTCAGGCAGAATGTAACGAGAAACTTTCACCACGGGGACAGAAAATAATGGATGGGCTGTTCACTCTTCATCATAAGAATTTTTTTTAAGGTCTGACTGGTTAAAGCCCTGAACAACATGTTCTGATTGCATAGCTGATCCTGCCTGCAGGAGGAGGTTGGATTGGATCCCTTCTGAGGTATTTTGTGGCTAAATAACATCACTGAGTATACTTCTGGTCTGAATGAGCTAATTCTTTTTTTTGTGGGAACTTCTATCAGTGATCTCTTCTAGCACAAGCTGTTTCTGCAGAGATGCACACATGGCTTCTAACCTGATCTCCACAACCCCACCAGTTTCCAAAACTATCATGTCAGCCATGTTCCTTCAGTAGGTTGGGAGTTCTTTCAGGGGCTTTGATTGACTGGCATGAGTGACTCAAGCCAGTAAACCAACCATTTCTCATAAGCCAGTCAAGTGTATACTTCCAGGCTCTCCCAAACTACAGCACAGAGAACTTGAATTCATTTTTCAAACGTTATCAAATAGTACAAAAAAACCTCATTGTGGCATGGTTCCAGAATGTGGCATAAGTAAGGTAGAAAACATCTTACTTTTTCTATATTATTTTAATACTGAGAAGGAAGAAGAGCTGAAAATGTTATATCAAAACTTAGTGTGATAAGTTCTATCTTTGATGCCAAGAAAAGTGTTTAAAGAGTAATAGCTTCTTGTTACTTTTCTCATCTCCCATGGGCCCAAAATCAAAACTGGTCTGGTACTCAAATATAAGTGTGTTGATGGTTCTCCAACTCCTATGATTAAGTAGCTAGAGGAAACAAAAATTAATGTATTTGTTGATTTTTCTATCAGTTTCAAAGGGCAGGAGTGAGATATGTCTTGAATGGGATTCCTGTGGACACAGAAGAGCAAGAATAAGGAGTTGATTCAATAGAGCTCAAGACATTATAAAAATGCCAAGGACAAACAGAGGTATCTGTTGGAGAATGCTTTACCTGAAAACAGTTGTAACTGTCTCCTTCCTGTCTACCATTCAAAGGCAATTCAGACAGCCTATCACTCTTGGTAAGTGTTACATACTGTATCTCGTGCTCCTCTCACATCAAACAGTGTGAAAGTGACTTCGCAACCAAGAGGTGCATTTTCCTAAGGTGCATCACTCCACAAGTTGCTATGGAGGATCCATATATAAAGCCTAAAATACACATAGGAGTGATTTTGATGGCATATAGTTGTAAAAGCAGTAGTGATGGGGGTGGAAAGGAAAATAAGCCAAGGAGACATTATTTAAGCACCCTCCCAAACTAACTCCATGCCTAGATACAAGTTAAATTTCCAAACAGAGATGTATATTCACCTTCTAATAATATGTATGGCTCTGAAAGTTCTTGGTTGTATTTATATTGTCACCTTTTTTTTGTGTCAAATTGCCATCTAGAAATACCTGAGGAGATTCATATGTTTGTGGTTTGGTGCCTTATTTGTTTTTAGAAGTTGCATATGAAAAAAAATCTTGCTTGGAAAGTAGTCAATCAATATTTAACACAACTATCTCTGAAATGTAATTTACATAAAACACTTGGATAGTATTCTGAAAACATTTATGAAATGTTTGATGATATATTTTGTCCTCAAGCACAAGAAAGTTCATGAAGTCTCATAGCAATGCTCATGAAATATTTCATTAAACACTCATGAGAAATCTCTCTGAAATTGTCATGTAAGATTTATGATATGTTCATGAAATATTAAGCAACATAAAAAGAAAAAACACACTGAGCTGCAACTACAGTGAAATACTACATGAAACAAAATATCCATTCATGGAAAGTTCCAGAAGAACTGTTTACAGAATCACAGAATAGTTGAGGTTTGGACTGACTTCTGGAGGTCATCTGGCCCAACACTTCTGCTCAAACAGGGTCACCTAGGACAGGTTGGCCAGAACCAAGTTCAGATGATTTTTGAATGTCTCCAAGGATGGAGACTCTAGAACTTCCCTGGACAACCTGAGCTCAGTCAGCCTCACAGTGAAAAAGTGTTTGCTGATGTTCAGAGGGAACCTCCTATGTTTCACTTTGTGCCCATTGCTTCTGGTCCTGTCACTATGCACCACTTTCTTCTTCACACTCTCCCTGTAGGTATTTTTGTATATTGAAAGAATCTTCCCTGAGCCTTTTCTCCTCTAGGCTAAACAGTCGCAGCTTTCTCAGCCTTTCCTCATAGGAGACGTGCTCCAGACCCCTAATCATCTTTGTTGCTCTTCATTGGACTGTCTCCAGTATGTCCATGTCACTCTTGCACTAGGGAGCACATAAGAGGACACAGCACTTCAGATGTGGCCTCACCAAGACTGAATAAAGGGGAAGAATCACCTCCTTCCACCTGCTGGTAATGCTCTGCTGAATACGGCCCAGGATAGCCTTTGCTGCAAGGACACATTTCTGAGACATGTTCAAATTACTGTCCACCAGCAAATCCAGGTTACTCTACCTCTTCATCTTCCTTGCCAAACCTTCCTACAGATCTTGCATCCTTCCATTGCAGTACTCCAGTCATGCAAGCCATTCTAGTTCTTACCCTTGAAAGCGGTTTGTTAACCTAAAATTATTTGTGACATTTCATACAAATAGCTATGAAATTGTTCATGAGCTATCAAATGGCATTTATATGAAATATATAATAAAACATAATGCAAGGAAATCTCATAGCCAGTTGAATAAAGTGTATGTTTTAAATTGTTAAAATAAATCTGGTCTTCAGAATAGGAACATTGGGCATCTCTGAGTCAGTTGATTTGACATCTGTCATTTGGAGGGAGAGAAGTTTTTTTGACTCCTCACTGCATTTTAAGAACTTCCCCTACTGCACCTCCCAGGGTTCACAGGGAAACTCTTTCTCTTTTCCCCTTGGGTATTTTGGAGTATGTGGTGTACAGTCATGGCACAAATGAAGTAATATTCAGCACAAGGCAGCACCAGCTTCCCCTTAGTCTCCTAAATGCACCCTTTACAGTCATTTGATGTCAGTTTAAGCAAGAGATAAAGAGCTTCTTTCTGTAATACAAATGGAAATTCATGAAGTTTAACTAGAATTAATACTGCAGAGGGCAATTCATCCCACATGGATATCTATTTTAGCCAGGAATGTTATTCCTTTTTGGTTATAGAGGGACGTTAGGTGATTAGTGGTCTACAGAGCTGAAGTCAGAGTAAATTATTCATAACCAATGACTAACTAGTATGTAACTAAAGGCTTCATTGGTAAAGTAAGCAGAGAAAAAATTGGATTATCCAAAGTTAAGAGGGAATTTCAACAGGACTAACATCCGTAATATCTGGAAACAAATGTGCTTTTAAAGTTAAAGAGATGTTGATTGACGTCCTGAATCCTTTAATAATAAACTTTGAATAACACTGGTGAAATTGCTAATGTACTCAACAAACTTTTGAATGAAGAGAGACAGTATAAATAGGCATGTGGGTTCTGTTTGTTGTTTTATGCAATGTGGGAATCAAAAATCCATGCAAAGTTATCCACAGTCTCTGAGAAATTAGAAACTTTAAAATCTATACAGACAATCAGGAGTGAATAAGGTGCTGGTTACTGCTCGGGAGTTTTGGAATTTTAGATCTGATGTTTACAGTGATGTTCATAACAGTGAGTGATGGCCACAGTTTTATAGATAGAGGAGGTTTCATGCTGACCTACAGTTCTGAAATGAGATTTGCACAGAGCTCCAGAAAAATGGTATTTGTTTTCTTGATACTCTACATCCATTGCCACACATCAATCTTTTCCTCCTAGAAATAAGCCTGTAAAAAGTTTTGAGCTGAGGCCATATTTCTGTATTCAAATGATTAGAAGAAGAGTTGATATCAAATCGATGCTTATTGGGGTGGAATGTTTTATCCAGCACCAGAAGTGTTAAAGCTTCATTTACCGCTGTGGTTGAACTGCAGCCTAATCCATTGACACAACTTCACAAGCTGCTGATCTATATATCACTTCTCATTTTCTTGTTGCTATCAGGCAACTCTTGGTACTACTGCCAAAGCTCCTTGTCCAAACTGACACACACTGACCCACCTTAAGATGGGAAATATTTTGCCACAAATTACAATTTCCCTATTGGAAGATAAAAATGAGGATCTATATCAGAGAGAACAGAAAAGGATGTACAGTGGAGCAGGAAGCAAAGAATAGCAAAAACTTGAGCATTCAACTTGCCGCTGGAGGACTGTGGTCCATTAATATACACAGTGAAAGGCAGAATTAATCTGAGAAATATGGACATTGCCAGTGCAAATGTCAATATCTGGATAGTTTATCCATAGTCCTTTCAGAGAAAAGCACTCAGGAATATTGACTCGTCTCACTCTAACTTAGAGATAATTAAAAGGATCGTACAAATTGTCTCCTAAAATCGCCCATTCATTTCCGTTGACCACAAAGGAAAAAGTAGAGTGTCTAGCTTGGATGTAGACGTCTAGATTACTGATATCCAAACCTCAGTCTGAGGCCCCCAAAATACCCTTACAGGCTATTGTGGAGAGAGTAGGCCTATGCAGTACTAAATTTGTATTAAGCAATCTAGCCGTAGAAATGGTTTGTTCCATTCTGACTAGAGTAGCACAGCTCCGCACAAAACAGTTTCCTTGTGTGGACAAGTCCTAGCTTCAATAAAAAGGAGATGCCCTAATTACATTTTCAACCCATACAGTGACATCCGTGTACAGATCTCCTTCTACTTTATGAATAGTACTTGCCCTTGTAACATTCTTGAGAGGTGGAGGAGAGTTATTCCTACTTGAAAAAATAAATAATAATGACAGAAATAATAATGACAGAACTAGAACACAGGACTTTCTATTTCAAATTTTGATTTTAATGACTAGATTGCACTTGCACTTCCGACATTTGGAAAATCACACTGGAAAAACATCTGTGAAACTAAACTTATATATGTGCACCAAATATGTAGCATCAGTTTTCCTCAGTGTTACAGAACGCTTTAAATCTTAGGGGCGGGACTATAATAAAAATGAAACAAACAAAGGAGGTTTCAAGATAGTAACATTTGTACATTTCCTCTGTGGAGCTATTAAATAGAGGTAGAGTGGCAATCAAGATCTTGATTCAGCTTTATGTCTATGAAAGGTTGCCTTATTGCTGTAATAAAGGGATCTTAAGTTGCTTTGTAACAGTTGAGAGCTACTGTCCCTAGAATATGGTTCAGTTGGGAATAGAGCATTGAGTGTTAACCAGAGATGACTTTCCTTTTGTGATCGTCTTATGATAAAAGCATTGGACCAGAAGATCTAAGTTTTATTTCTTGTTCTTACAGAAACTTTCATTATGACCTTTGGAGGTCACTTATTCTGTCTGCATCTCACTTTCATTTTTTGTGAATTTCTGCTCCACAATATATAGATTCTTACACTGCACTCGCATCCAAGTGCCTTTCAGTGCTAGGTTAAGCAATATGTCTAATGTTAGCCCTGTGTTTCTTGTAAGGAAGAAATGTGCTTAGTACAGTATTTCAATGTGGTAGATGTGTGGAATAAAAGAAAGAAAACCATTATCTTGCAGGAGAGTTCAGATCTGCCACAACACTGAAGTTGTCTGTTACTATTTTCAGATAACACCAGGATGAAACAGGTTCTGAAGCAAACATAACATGGATGTTTTCATGGGAGGTACAGACATTTTACATGTGCTTTGGCATGCAGGTTTGCACCTGCTAGAGAGGACAAACTCTGATGGTGCTTCTGTAGGTTTACAAAAGGAAAGGTATCTAAATCTGGTCTTGAGGACATTATTTAGAGGAGGCTCTAACTATGTTGCTAAATAATAAAGGTCAGAAACAGATCCATGGCCCTAAGTCCAAGGGGCACCATGTAGGTTCTGTCTACACTGCCCAGGGCTGCAGCCTATTTACCTTGTAGACAGTTAGCAGATTTAATTCCCTAACTCTGACTTCTTCGGATTGCCCTTTACCAGAAATTTATTACATAGGAAGTGAGCTCAAAGCCAGGGAGACACATTAAAACACAACACATAAAACAACTCTCTACTGCTCAAATTCATCCACTAGCCTCCTTTCATTAACACAGAACTCAAGCACTTGTGGTCATGGTTATGGAGTGTTTTAATGATAAAGACATGATGAAGACAGAATTACTGTAGGAAGTCATGCCAAAAGAACCTGCATCGTCCTTCTAATATTAACCAAGAGTCAATGTCTGGAAAAGTGTATAGGAATAGAACAAACATGGTTAAACATTCTCAGCATGCTCTTGCAGTCTTTAGAAATTTGCAGCACAAGGAGTTTCTGAACAAGAAATCTTGATGTGTTTTCAGTTAATAACTGCTGATGAAAATTTCTTCCACGAACTTTTAAAGTCTCCACTTGAATTAAAAAACCCAGTTAGCATTTGCAATGTCTTGTGGTAGGAAGTTCCACAGATTACTAATACAGTGGTGAAGATCCACCTTTTCATCTTTTGAATGTCACATCTAGCTTTGTTCGATAGCCTGTGGTGCTTTCATTCAAAGAATGAACAGTTAATCACTACTTACCTCTGCGCCACTCATTTCTTTATAGACTCCTATTTTATCTCCATGATTTTTTCCCACATTTTTTTCCGTACTGAAATTCCTAGCCTATTTGCACAAAGCATTTAGAGACCCTGAACTCAATTATTAATTCTAAAAGAACACGCTAGTTACTGCAGGACGGGTCTGATGGGCTGAAGCACTCTGTCTCAGCTGAGAATACTGAAGCACTGAAGGTGTCACTGTTTCCTAAATGTCGTTGACACTTTCTGGCTGTGCAGTGATAAATGAATGAGCCCAGGTCATTTTCCATCAAGACAGGTGAGAGCCTTTTGTCAGGTAACAGCTAGCAGAGATATTGTCAACCTGAATATAAATCGCAGAAATATTGCTGAGCTGATTGGATTCAGCTTCGATCACAGCTGAATCTTCATCCAGCTGTTTCATTCAAGAGGTAACCCTGCCACAGAGCTCTAATATTACTATTATAGTAATCAGATGTAGTGAACATTAGGTAGCACTGTGTGTCTTCTGCATACAATTGGCGTTTGACTTTGCACCAGTGGCTGAAATTAGACTGTAGCATTTATATTCCATAGTATGCTTGTTCTTCTAGATCAGGAAAACAGCTGGAGAGCATTCTGACTTTCAGTCTACCCATGCTGGGTTTTCCTTCCAACAGAAACCAGAACATGGTAACAGATATAGCCAGGATGTAAATTTAAGTGTAGGAGCAACAATCATTACCTATGTCTGGGGGCTGAAAAGAAGTGGGAAGACAGCTATACTTAAGAATTAATAAATCTGTTAAACTGAGGTTCGGTTTCTGATTATTATCTGCTGGCATGAAGTAGGGGGGGTCTCAGAATACTTTTAGATACAAGTTGCTTCTTTCTAATGAGATGAGGTTTTATTAGTGATACATGTTGCAAATAAGATTTGGAAGATAAAAACGTACATCTGTCTTCTAAACAAGGGAGATTCACAATTTATGATCTTAAGACAGTGTTAATTACATGTCCTGCCTGAAGTCCAGTTTATATATTTAAAAAAAAATAAAATAAATTTAGACTTGCAGATAGTCTGTGGACATTTGTTGGAATGAAAGTTGTGTGTGCTGCCAGGATACATTTTATTGTGTTTGCAAGATATTCAGATACCACCAATATAAGTTAACAGAAAATAATATAAATAATATACTATTATTATGTTA
>VZSC01000229.1:5188-24532 GCA_013398225.1 Steatornis caripensis | reverse complement strand
TAGAATTTACAGAGAAACATGTCTATTCATGAAATTCCCATTTCAGTCAAAAGTAAAAGACTGTTTCTACTTGAAGGTAAAGTCTTAAATGGCTTAAACATTAATTCAGTATTTATTTAGAATTCATATATATCCTTTTCATTTTAAGATTTATATAATGTCGCCACTTAATCCTGTTTCTTATTTGTTAATGTGCAATAGCTTTCCTTTCAAAGCTGAATAAGTGTACAGATGGAAAATTTATTTTAAATCTTGGTATCTTTTGGGGTTAGACAGTCTTCAGGCCAATCCCTCCAGTGACTGCCATGATATAAACATCTAGGAAAAAGAAAAAAAAAAATCAGCATTTAGTGCTAAATGCTAAGCATTTTACTGCACAATGACTATCATCACAGTATAATAACATCTGACAAATAGACTATTACCATCAGAGGGAAGGCTTTTAAATCAGGCCTTAACTACTTTTATTAAAGACTTGGAAGGTAATCACTGAATTTTTTTTTTTGCTTGTGTGTTTACGCTTCTGTCTGGAGTCTTTAGAGATTTACCATTTGCAATCTATCTACTACCTGTTGTGAAACACCGGTAATGAGATAATACAAGCAATTAGGGAAGTATTGCTCACTCCTGAAGAAGTGTTATTGCCTTAAATGAATGTTTCCAAAGGGAATACACAATACTGTTTCAGTGACATTTTTTTGTTCCCATATTTTTGCAAAGATACCTTTTGTTTCTCACGTATCCTGTCTAATCAGTAACTCACAGGTGGCTGCAGAATAGTGCTAATGCAGTAAATATACTCCTTTGGGACTAAGTAACATTAAATCTCAAATCCACTGAAAACAAGGTCAGTCTATGATCCCTCTATACATGATGTCAAAACAGAGTATCTTAAAAGTACTTGGTTAGATTTAATGTTACGTTTTTTAAACATTTCAAAATCTGTAGTCTGTAATTAGACTTGCCACAGTGTTTGCGCTAAGGGTGAGAATTACATGCATGGATCTCAGCTCTTAGCATCCGTATGTAAGCCCATATATCTCCCACTTGCCGTGCTGTGCTGAATGTTTTTTCCCGGCCTGAGACCCTGTGTGCCAATCCCAGCTGGTCACCCTAGTCTGTGTACTGCTCATACGTGGAGACAAAACACGAGCTGTCATAAGGCAGAGTTATGCGGTGAAGCCTATTCCTTTTCTCCCTGGTCTGCCAAGGGCTCTTCTGCTGCTTTGCCTCATTTCTGACAAGCTGTTGTGTAAGTGTCCCTTCCTGCTGGGAAGGATGATCAATGGGTTCCTGCCCCATTCTGGGAAGGTCTCAACCATTGAGTACACCTACCTTGGACAGCAAGGTCTGGAACCCAACCTGGTACAGATGAGCTCTCATGTATGCATGCTGAAGGGCATCCCCCCTTCCCCTTCCACACAGGCTGGGCACTTCCACAGTGTATATAACTTGGCTGTGCATTTCATCTGGGCCACAAGTGTAAGCTCTAAGACATAAAAGCTACTTTTCACGTGTGGCTTTTTTTTTTTTTATTCAAAGTGCAGCACAGATCACCAGAGCAGAGGCTTTTTAGAATGAAACTGAAGGTGTGTTTTGCTTGACCTAATGTTTGACATAAGGGCATGTGATGGCATCTGAGGAGAAAAAGTTTGCTGGGATGTTGCTGGAAGACAGTGTAGGAGAGAAAAAAAACCAAACATGTCTGCTGCAGTATTCTATCCACACCACTTCACTCAAAAAAAAGAGACCAAAGTTCAAGGGTAAATTTGAGTGTAAAGTTATTTGACAGTGTAGATGTACCCTTCATATGTTTTTGAGTAGGTCTACATCTGGATAGATTATGACTCTGGAAAACTGAAGAATTGAGTTCATGAGGGTACCAGGCACTTTATGTATTTTTCTTGTCTCTCTCCACAATCTGCAAAAAATATTTTCAAAGTAAATAGACCATGTAACTTTGTTTTTACTAAAAGACTAGGTGATATTTACATAAAAATATTGAGAAATTCTGCTTGGGACTCAGAAGTGTTTGAGGTTTATCGGTAAGTCTTATTTCTTGGAGCTAAAATTGGACAAAAATTGCCTTTATATTCAGACATACAGAACACACTACACTCAGAATGAGACGCAAGGAAAAAAAAAAGAGGCAGCAACAGGAAGGATGTACAATTATCATGTAGACTACTTTTGTGGGTTTTTTTTGTTTTGTTTTTGGTTTATTTCTTATTATTTGGTTACTTTTCTTGTAACTTGCCTTACAGTTTAAAGGGACAGTATTATCAGTTTTCAGGCAAGTAAAAAGTTTTTATTCTTTTCCTCTTAAAGTCTTTGTTAGTTTAACAAACTCTTGGTTTTACATGTGATTTGGACTGCTAAAGGCTCAATTACAACAAAAAACAACACTCAGGCTAGAAGAGTGAGAGGTTCTTAGCTGTCAAATAATGCAAACTACTTTGCAAAACCAGGCGGCATGGTTAGCCCAAGTCAAAGCTCTCAAGCACATTTTCCCCTCTGTTTTGATAACATGCAAATAGGAAAGCTCTTGGCCATCACAACCTGTAAAATGAAGTAGGAACTTATATGATATACCATAAAAATTATAGCAGTGTACTTGTACTGCCACTGTTTCCTTTAAAAACTGAACAAAAATATAAATTTATTAAAATGAACAGATTTATACTACGTCTTACACAAAAGAGAAGCAATAGCTGCATTTGCACTCAGCGAACACACTCTGCATGGTGAGGATACAAATGGCATTTATCCCCTTTGAGCTTCTTGCCTTATTGATAGATTCAATGCCTGACTGGGCAAACCAGCAAGGAAATCAATGTCTAGAGACTACTTCACATTATTTGCTACTCTTGTGGAGATGATAGCTCCTTAAGCAAATCCATGGGTGGTACTTGCCACATTAATCTCCTGCCAAATCTATTCCACAACCTATGCAGTTGAAATCAAAACAAGCTCAGCTGATGAAAAATGCAAAAGAATAAGTTTTGAAGAGCCTTAATTAATAAGGGGCTAAAAGAAACTTTTGCCATTTGGTCTGTAGAAACAAAAAATTTCCAAGAGCACATACATAAAGAAGCTCTTTGCAGTCATGCAGACCTTCCGTGAGGAGTTCTGTACTTAACTGGAACCTTAACATCAGAGACTCAGGTTGATTAAGGGAAGGTTTATCTAAATTGTCCTTTCCTTTAGATTTATTTTTTCTTTATCACCAAAAAGGGATTGCTTCCAGGACATAGGTTGGCACTGGTTGAAAAAAGGTATATCTCTGTATATGTACGTTTGGAAGCAGATGGTGGAGCTGGTGGAATAGAGAAGCTTACATGCATTTAAGAGTGCATCTACATTTTAAAAACGAGTTAAGGAAATTTCAAGTAACAGTGGACATTTAAGCTAGAAGTCTGCAGTGTCAATACGCCAGAAATACTAATCAGTTACAGTCTTTAGGTTACTATCCAGTAAGCATTAATTTAATTCAGTATATTCCGTACATTTTTGGAAAAATGAGTTTATAACCAGTATTTGATTTTTTTTTTAAATAGGTAGCAAAAAGCTGATGAGAGGAAGTCATATACATAATACATCCATGCATTAATTTACAACTGCATTTTCAAAGTACTACACAGGTTGTTAGCTAAGCAATTCCTATTAGAGATAGCAAAAGAAACCTTATTTCATGCTTTCAAATTGTGGGTGCAAGAATGTTTTTTGAAATATACCTACAAAGTTGGTGAATATATTACAGTGATGACCTACTGATGGCTTGGAACTCCAAGAGAGAAAAAATGTTTTAAATAAGTAGGCAGAGGGAGTGAATGACTACGGATGAGCGCTAAAGCAATTCTGTTTACTTTGTAAAGCAATGACCCAGAGGAGGAGATATGCAGTAGAGATATAAAATTTCCTGATAATGAAAACCAGAGAGATATAGTAGTCATTGACAGAAAAAGAAAGTGTAGTACAAAATTGCTTGGATAGACTATTTGCCTGAACTGATAAATACAGTTCAATACTGAGAAATTTAAACTTCTGTAGCTTGAGGGAGTTTCATACTAAAACTAAGAAAAGAAAACATAATTTAAATGATCAAACACAAAAGAATTCTGAGAAGTGTTTGAGGACTATAATTACAAAGAATAAACAAACATTTTAATTTTTTTTCCCTATGCAGAATCATAGTGCATCAAAGTGTGGTGTGGACTGCCCTCCACATACTGACAATAAAACTGCGTTAACATGGCTGATTTGGTGCCTTGGGAGTCTTACTGACCTAGCTTCACCTGGCAGCTCCAAGGGTGGTGGCCTAAAATTCACTGAACTCCCAGTCCCTGCCTGCACATTGCCATTGTGTCCCTGAGGATTCTGTCTTGTTGTAGGAAAAACAGCAATATAGCAAATCTCAATGCCAAAATTTACAGTATAACATGGTTTTATTTTTAAGCAGGATTGATTTAGTTCATTTACACTTGCACTCTCCTGCCCATACGCTCTTACATACCATGATACTTCTATGCAGGCTGTCTGTCCAGGATTCCGAACAGTGTCCTGGAGAACAAAGAATGCCAGCTATCAAGTCTTCCTCACATCTCATGACTTTCACTTAATCTGGCTGCCGTATTGGTTTGGGTATGATTTTTCATGCGTTTCAGGAGTTGAAAGTATTTGGTTTCTTTATTCTGTACCAGCTGTGTGAGTTGTCAGGTTTTACTCACTGTACTTTATTTCTCAGTTTGTGTGTCTGGGCTCTTGGTGACCTGTAAATCTAGTGGACATCAGTGTATGTCGTTGTCATCAAACCTCTCTTGGTGTTTGTTCCCTCAATTTTTTCCTTTAATTTTCAATTAAATATAATCCTTCACACGATAATATTTCTGTAACAATTCTCTACATTGTTGAGTTGTTGAAAATATAACCTAATACCACAAGGGTAGATGGGACAGATGGACATTCTTGGTCCAAGAACAGTCCCTTCATGGTGGCAAAACTATGCCCTAAAGCAGGCCCCAAAGAACAGAATGCAGGAGAGGATTTCTTTCTTGCAGCACACACAGGCAGTCAGAAGGATGTTTCACTGTATGCTGTCAGGGTTTTTGGCTTTGAGCTGTGTCACAGTGTTTGTGGGATCAGAGGATTCAGACCGGAATGGACATCAGGGTATCATTCATCCTCTTGCTGAGACCATGGTCAGTTACAAGGTCAGACCAGGTTGCTCAGGGCTTTGTTCAGTTTGGTCTTGAAAATCTCCAAAGATAGAGAGAACACAGCCTAAACGGGCAAATTCTTTCAATGCTTGACAGTCTTTGTGGTGAAAAAGTTATTCTCAAACAAGGTAGATGATAGACATTGCTTGTTGAGTTTTGCGGGAGCCAGTTTCAGATTTTCCTGGTTGGAAAACATTTGACCTGATGCATAAACAGATGATCATATAAGATGGCAGAGAGATTTGTAGGGGTAAGGCAATTGACTCTTTGCTTTCACATAGCGTTCATGAGGTCTGATCATGTTGCAGTAAATTCTTGCCCTCATGAAGAATTCCAGTCATGTCTGTGGAGTTATTGCACAGACATTTTAGATTTAGGCAGATGAAAAATAGATATCTGACTTATAATTCATTAACTCAACATGGGAATGTTGGTTCTCTGCAGGGAAAAATAAAAGTAATTTTGATTCAGGGAAAAGTAATAGAGGAAGCTTCTCAGCTGATGCTGAGGTAGGTCTCCAGACTGAATGATGCTATGCCAAATTACATCCTCAGAGGAATTGGTCTGTTTAAGATAAATCTAAAAGACATTATTCAAATCTCAAAGGCAAACAAATTCACAACCTCAAACAGTGTTCAAGGTGATAGAGGGTTTCATGGATGTGGCTGTATTAAATGATGCCAAGATGTACATATTGTTGCATGTCAGTTTCAGGAGTAGATACACTAAACAGTGCCATTAACACTGGTAGAATATTATGTCTGTTTTCAGATGATCAAAGACTCTGTGGTTGACTTTACCTCCTTATTTCCACAGAACAATTTGCCTGGGTAATTTTGTGGGTTCCATGAATTCAAAACATGCCAATAATGCACATGGTCGATGAGCTGCAAATTGACACAGAGATTTCATTGTATGTCAGGCAATTCAGCCCCCATGCGATTCTTGCAAAGCTTTCTATTTTTTCAACATCCTTTATAAAACTCTTTAACTGGGAACGTTGTATGAGGAATATTATCATTAAAGCTATATAAATTTACTGTCACCTTGGTACTTGTTTGATTTTTGCAGGAATGACAGTTCTGCGGCAATGACATGAGTGTTTCTTACAGGTAGGAAGGGATTCACCTACCTTTAGACATCTAGAGTGAAACATCTGTGCCAAGGCTAGGAATAGTAGGTTACTTTTATAGACAAACAATATACATCTTCAAAAGATGAGTAATTCTAAGGTTGATACTTTAGATAACTATATCAGGAGGAGATGAATTCTCTTCTAGAGGTGCCTATCTCCTCATTGTCTGTTAGAGGGGACAAGATTTACCTTATTCTAATGCAGATTTAGACATCTAATTTAGGATTAGGGCAGATAACTTCTACCGTAGGTTTTTTATCATTCCATTTTCATTGTACTACTTTTCATATAACCACCTCTAGCTTTACAAAGGTGGCTTGCATTCTTTGTCCTGACATACAAATGGCCTTGCCAAGTGGTTCAGATCTGTTTATATATGGGAATTGATAGATTCAACACAAGATAACCAAAATACTAAAGGGAACACAGAAACTTGGAACTCTGAGAAGAGAGAAGCTGGGTATATAACAAATGGAGTGCACTGTGCATAACTAAGCCAGGAGATCTATATTACTGCTGTTCTGTAAAAGAAGCTAGAAAAATTATTTAATTCTGCAGAAAACAAATTGGTACACGCCAGCAAATGTAATAAACAAATGAAAGGGACAGATAAGAAAGCAAAGCTGAATTTCAGCTGGAGTGCAGCAGAGAGTGATGTTCTTCACTGATCCTTTCCAGAGCCTAAGAACATTTTCTCCCTCTTGTGTTCGATTTTTAAAAAAATGTGATTTTTTAACTTTTTTTTTTTTTAATTAGAGGCCTTATTTGTAACTTTGTCAGCTCACATCTGTGAGGTAGGAAAGCCAGTACTGAAGAATTTTAAATGAAAGTTAGTCAACAAGGAGAGTTTTTCTTTCTTTCAAATAGTGTTGGTCTGTGTCAGCTGGGCTTCACTCTTGACTCAAAATGTCATTAATTACTGACATGCTGGAACTGATGCTGTGCAGTATAAAGCCTCACATAGGGCAGTATTTTGTACGGTAAGAGGTGGACACTATGATTCTGCAGTCTAAAAGGACTCCCCAGGGCTAAGATGAAGCCCTGACTCCATTTCTGCTCTCCTGTTAGTTGCTCGACGAATTCCCTGACCACCTGCAGAACTCCTTATTTATGTTACTGTTTCAGTTTCTTCTCTGAGGTGAGCTCTAAGAAGAAAGCAGCTAGATGATTTCAGCCTTACCACATAATGTTTTAAGATCTGTTGTTCAAACAGGGCAGCCCTAATCTATCAAGGTGAATAAAATCCTACCTTGGATTGACCAACTAGCTGTGTGGTAAATGAGTATCCACGAAGGGAAGGCAAAGTTCAGTGTCTTTAATGGCCTTCTTGCACTCTGATAATGTCACGGAAAGAAACAGTTATGACTGTTACAGCTGTGGTAGTCTGATGACAGAGGAAAGAAACTGTAGTGGAGGTAAGAGGTTTTATTTGACCAGCTAGCCAAAATGGAAAAGAAGACTCAAGCACACAGACATACACAATCTTCTAAAGTAAGCGTGCGCACTGGGGAGTTAGATATGAAATAAAGAAAAACTCCTCCTTGCTGTTTCAAGGTATTTCTGTGTACAAAAGGATGGAAATTTTTCAGGTCAGCAAGAATTGTGGGCATCAGAAATGTGTTTCAAGCTGTATTTCAGGGGACTCACCTGCTGATCTGTTTTAGCTACAAAATACAATTTGCACAGATTTATTTCATGTGCCTTCCCATTTGAAAAAGTATACACTGGGAAAATATTAACTTTTTAGCCCTTGTGCTGGCAGAAAAACAATAGTCCTTATTTCAGTTCTCTGTACCCACCTCTACTCTAACTGTATCACAAAGACTCATGGAATAAAGTGAGTCTCCTTCCTCATTTGTACTCTTTTCTGTTACCTAAAATATATAAATGTGAATTTAAATCTAATACTTGACGTTTACATGTCTATATTATTTCTGCGAACTCAAAGGGAACTATAAAGTGTAAACACTCCTGTTGTCATTTTATACATGGAGAAAGCAAGATACAGTCAGAAGCAGAACTGAGAACAGAACCAAGCCTTCTTATCTCTAGACATGAGTTCATCATTTTAGACCAATTATTTTGTCTAGTTTTGGTTTTATGTGGAAAAAACCCATATATTTGAGGCTCCGTCATGCAATCTGCTAAACTGCTTGTAGTGATGTGTCTCATTAAGAGTTTCTTCTTTGCAGAAATAGCCCATCTGAAAACTCTTATTGCCCTGTACAGTCTGCCTAGAGATTTTCTGTTCGGTGTTCATTCTGAATAAATAAGAAAGGAGGTTATTTTCGTGTCTTGGTTTCTGACTAAATTGCTGGTAGCAGTCAAAATCCATTCAGGGGGAAAAATAATCTTTGCTGAGAAAAGCATAAAGGAAGTTTGTATCTCCTAGACTAATTCTATAACCTTTTGGGTGTTGATCTGAATATATATATATATATATATGACTGAAGATGTGATTTATGCTTCAATTGAAAAGGAAGATGATAAAGATGAGTTAGATCATCCAGTCAATTTGATCACCAAGTAAGCTGCAGTGGCAAATCTTTGATAGAGAACAAAATCATATTAAGATGATAAGAACAGAATTAACAGGGAGCATAGAAGAAAGAAAAAATTATAAAGGAGATGATTTTAGGAGATTAAATAACAAAAAAATCCTTGAATGATGAATAAAAAATAGCTCATTGTGAAATAGAGGCTCACAATTTGATTCTGGGAGCTTAAATATCAAATAGTGCTGTAGAATTATGTCAGAAACAGCAGTTCCACAAGCAGGCAATTACCCACAGTTAGGATCAGGAGTAGATAGTCAGGAGACTGCATATTAAGCTCTTCCTTGATAAATCAGAAATTGATTTAATTATTGATGTGAGTAGAACTACTGCAGGTCACATAAGGGTTTCCAGTTATACACATTGTTGTTTTCTGTTTCCATAGACCTATATCATCATCTGCAGAATGAGACTAATGCATGCCTCTTTCATGAAGCATTATGAGCTTTGTCAAAGAAATAAGAATTTTTTTTTTTTCCTGGTGTTTATTACAGATCCGTTGCGGAACTACTCAGAAATGTTTCCCCCTTGGGAAAAAAATGTTGAAAACAAAAACTGAAAATCACTTTAAAAAAATTGTGTTTAAATAAGAAAGTATTCAAGGTCTGAAGTATTTTGATTTGCAAAGAAAAGCTAAAGTGAAAATCACGGGGAATTTGGACCCAAACTGCATATATCCAATTTTCTGAATATTGAAAAGGCAGGGAATAATTATTTTTCTTCATTCTCTGGGGCTTAAAGAGACAGTTGGATTTCAAACAGACTTAATAGATGGGACTGAAAGAATTTAAAATTCTTGAATAGAATAAACTGGGTTGCGTTTTTTACTGGACAAAAGAAAACTATGGGGAACACTCTTCTTTTTTATTCCAGCATTAATGATTAAGGTCTTCCTAATTTCAGAATTCACAGAACAGCAAAAAATCCCACCAGACATCTTACAGGCTGTAGCTTTCTCACAGCAACTACAAAATTTAGTCCAGCATTTGGAAAACAAATTTACCCTTTTGAATTAATGCTGTGCATTCCTTTATTATGGCTGCCTGACTGTAAAAGTTCCTGTGGGCACAGTGCTCCTGAATCCCTATTAGAACTTTGCCTTTCGAAGACAAAACAGAGCGGTTTATGTTGCTGTGTAAGCTGAAAATACTGGGGTTTAGATACATTATTTGACACTTCACAGTGAGAAGCTATTACTAATTAAACAGCTTTGTTTTATGAAGTTTGTAAACTTCACAAAAAGTTTAGAAAATAATGTCCACACTTAATGCAAACAATCTAAGGTTAGAAGACAGGTACTTATTTATTCACGAAGGTCTTGGTCTTCCAGGACCTTTCGGCTTCATTTTGTTCCCTACTTGACTACTTGAGACCGTTTACTTTTTTTAATTATTCTTATTTTTTTATGCTACAAACTTTACAATTTTTCAAGAGAAAATTAATAATCTCTGCCTGATGTTTTTCTTTTAATGCCTGATTTTGATGCTATGTGACATGAGTTAATACCAAGTAAACGATCAGTTAAAGCACAGTAAATGCCTTAGAAGGGAGATGATTGAACTGCTTTGATGGAATCTGTTGGTAAAAGCATACAAGGAATACACAAGGAAGACAAAGAAAAGGAGGTCACTGAAAAAATAAAAGAGAGACAGTAGAGGAAAGGAGACGGTGGAAGGAGATCAGACACAATTAATGCAGACAGACATAACAAAGAAAGCAAAGACTGAAGAATTCCACCCAAAAAGTGGAGCACCTTCAAGTCACCTACAACATGCAGCATTTTTGTCTGTTAAGACAGGACTATCATCCACAAGCTTAGCTTTAGACAATGTCTTCTTTGAATATATAGGCACCAATTGCCTATGTAAATTCCAGCTTACAAAGTCCTCTTATTCCTGTCTTTTCTGTTGAGTTTCTAGCAGAACTCCAATTTTGCAAGTCCAGTGGTGCATTTTGTAACCTTTTCCTTGTGGGGAGGAGAATTTCAAAGCAGAATGAGAGGGTGAGCATTTTCATGTGTATCTGTTTATTTACTAACTTTTACCGACCTTTTACCTTTTGGTAAAAAAAGTATTGTGTAACTCAACAAAAGCTGGAAGAATAGTGATGCAGAGAGGAGTCTTTTTGTTGCCACACTTAGCAAGCAGACTGATTTATTTTTTGATTTTAAATTTATTTTATTTTTAATGACCACAGAATGTGCAGTTTACTGTCCTTTGAAAAAGAGGCCCTATGGCACAGAAATACATTTTAAAAATACATTTTAAAATACATAGATAGTCTTGTTTCCTGGTCTCCAAAGCAGAAATCTGAGAATATTATTAACCTACAACAGAAAATTTCAGATATTTTGAATGAGTTCCTCAGTGTTCATTCAGAAGTCCTTAGCCACATGTACAAGCCAGACTGTTCTATTTAGTAACTGTTATTTATTTTTCCAAGTTCAGTGAAGATTTCTGTAGCAATCACTTGCTTACCCACTTTATCTGGCTTGTTAAGTTTTTGCTACAAACATATTCACACCTTCAAAGTAACATACAACAATACTGTTCCCTCAAAAACCTCACTGTTGAATTTGGAAGTCAGAGCAGAGTTTGGTCCTTTACAAATAAAAGTATAGTTTTTAATTTTTCCTACCATGTCAAAGCAGCATTGATGAATAAATGTAAAAGAGTAGTTCTTCAGTTTGAAACTATTTCTTCTATACAAAGCTCATCTTTGTACAAGGCACCCTGTGTAGCACTGGTCTAAACATGCTTTAAGGGTAATAACTGCTGCTTTGTATAAAGAAAGACCAGCAGCTTCCACAGACACTGCAGACAGCTTTGACTTAGATAAAGTGAAGTCAACACAGAAACTAATGCCATTTCTTCATGTCACTCTTTATCTGCATTTTTAGCTTGAGCAGAAAGAAGGAAGAGTGAGTCTGTGAGGTCTGGCTTATGACACTGGCTGCTAACGTCAAGTATTGTATTGCTTGTGTCCCATTGCTACTAAAAATTTTCGTCTTGAACCATGAAACCTGAGGCACGTGTTTCTTCTAGCGTTTGGAAGAAGAACTGAAAAGATAAGGAAAATATTTGCTTGGGATGCACACAAACTCAGTAGGCAGTTCATGTATTTTGAAGATATACTTAACAACAGTAACACTCTTATATACGTTCTGGACAGTAACACTTATCTCCCATATGATTTGAAGCATGAGTTAGTCACTTTGTCATTCAGTTCAGCACAACAAAGCAGAGTGAAGGGCTGTTGTCATTCAATTTCTTGGTACAGGTACAGGGCATAATTTAATGGCTTGTGGTAGCCAAATGTGAAGTTAGCTGCAGAGGCAGAGGGCCTTATAGATTTCCCTTTTATCATTATTCTGTAGAATACGGTAGATAATTTCCAAAGAAAATATGCCAGTACAGCTGTTACACTGTTGATAACTTGTCTTTCATCTGTGAAATCGCTTTTAGACTTAGCACCTGCCTTGAACATGAGCACTACATCTTTGCTACGCTGCTGGATTCATTTGAAAGGTACCCTGCCGCTGCAGCTTGGAAGGAGTGCTGTTGAATTTTAAGGGCTTTTTTGGATTCATGCAATGATCACCGAGAACAGGCATCAGTGATAGTATATTTACATAACAGTTTTCTGAAATAGTAGTAGAAAACAAATGTTGTAAAAGTAAGGATAAAGGGAACTTTCTTAGCACTAGCCTATCTCAAGTTCCATTCGATATTCAGCTGGCTCTTCTCTAGTGTCTGTTCTAATAAAACCTTCCCTGACTGAAATATTTTTAATAGAAACATGCTCAGCTAATATCTCCAAAGTAAGCAGATATCCATGCCACTTAACAAATTCATTTGCAAAGAGGTAGGCGGCAAAACAAGGATTCAGATCTCTCTGCCCTCTGGGTTCATGCTTACTGCCTGAACTAAAAAAGGAGCTCTGTTATCTCAAGCCAGAAAACATGCTTTCAGTTTTATTGTACTCTTATTTTAAACCATTTTAAAGTGATGTTTATCTCTAAAGAACCACACGATCTTAATTCAGAGGGACACTTACTGCAGCCTTAAAAGTGTACTGCGGTCTCTAATTGATCAATGCCGCTTCCAAGATGTAAGTGTTGATTAAGGGGGAAAAAAAAAAAAAAGAGAAACATCAATAATAACATGATGATTTTAACTAGCATACAGACATTGCCATATTTACATGAGGAGATTATGTTCTCCAAGAGTTTGTAAGAGTTACAAATTTTTTTCATACTTACTATCATATATATTGAAAAAAGTAGATTTTAAAAGAGTAATGTCTTTATTTTTTACTTAATTACCCCCAGTTCTAGTAGGCGAAAATATACCTTATAAGCTTTTTCTTTTCTTCTATGCAGCTTAAGAAGCTGAGATTCTGCTTCCTTGTATGTCTCGCAGGTCATGAGCTAAAAAAATCTGAGCTATACTAAGTCCTTGTCTGCGTGTCTCCAAGTTGTCAGCAGAGCTCCCTGCAGCATTGTCAGATGTCTGAAAGAGGGAGGAGGCATGGAAAGCAGTAAGATATTTATGTGAGCCATATCCTTGTAGAGCGGGGAACGGGCTTCCTTTTCAAAAAACTCTCTCTGCCCAGATAATTATTCTGAGCTCAAAACAGCAGAAGAAACAGTACATACTTATTTTTGCATCTGACTGTTCACTTTACTCATGAAATCATTTAGACATATGAGGCACTCACTTTACCTTTTCTGGTTAACTGGAAATTAACTTCTTATAGTTTAAGGAGGGGAACTAGTTCTGCGCTTGCACACATAGGGCTTACAACAGTGGTCTTTCTGTTTGGCATGTAGGGATATGGACATATAAATCTGATACCTTTCAAACCATTTGAATAGCGTGCTCTCCTCAGACAACACTTCCCACTGTTTAGAGAAGCTGCAGTTTCGCTTTGGGAGGCACTTTGACCTAAGCTACAAATGACTCTTTTATTTTGGTCTACCCACAGTATGCTGTTGGTCTCAAACAGGCAATAATGAGGGTGAACACATATGTTGTCTTACCTTAATATCAGGCTTTTACCTATTAGGTTGTTTTTCTTCTAAATAAGTGAAGAAAGCTGCTCTTTGGTGGCCAGCTCATTTATTCAGGTGGGCAATAATATCTCACTTTAATGTTTGCTGTATGGTCCTGTAGCATGAAGTCTAGGTTTTGCCAGTCCGATATAAGTCAAACAAACAAACCAATCATACCCAAAACACATCCTGATACTAAAACTATAAAAATAAAATATTCAGAAAAAAATATTAAGCGCTTTTGAAGTAATGAAAATGACTTATATGTAAAGACACTGCAAGTGCAGCCACCAAAAAACATTTTTTTTATTTGCTGTCTTTTAAAATATATTTTATCCACATTTTATTGCACTTTTCTGCTCTCAAGTCTTCAGACTCAAAGAGTAGGAATTGATAATGCTGTGGCATGTCACTTGCATCTCCATACCGAAGATTTACCCATAGCCAAAATATGAATATAATGATCAAAATGACAACCCCAGTAAGACAAGTCTAACATGACAGTCACTGCATCAAAAGTCCTTATACTGCCTTTTGGCTTGGTTATTGCATAACTATTATAAAGTCCAGCAGAGTGCAATCTTCTCCAGTGTAGTGTTTTATATACATTACTCAGGCATGAATTATTGCTAATGCAGCATGCCTTTCTTCTGCATCAGTGCTCTTCTGATTATTGTGACGACTACTGTTAGTGTACCCTATAAGTTTTCATAATGTATGTTTTGTGCAGTTTGCATTGTATAAATGTAAATTGGAAAAATGGAGATCTTTGCAGCAGAGTTTAAGAGCTGAAGTGATAGAATAAGCTGGTGTAACTGGCACAGGGGAGATGTTGCTTTTAGCAATGGGGAAACTGTTTCTCTGCTACTGCCTAGAACATAGGTTCTCATACTGTTGTCCTCGAATCACCATCGGTCTTAAGGACATTTGCTTTTCATAGCCATTGATTCTCATTTTATGCTGTCTCTTCTTATTGTTAAATCCTACTAAACTGCATTCAAAGACGGCTAAATGCATTCAGCACTTTCATAATATTAGCTTGCTTACTTGGCCACAGGCATGCTATCTCACTGTTAACAGGAGAAATCATACATATGATTGAAACTGAGAAGGAAGCTGTCCTGCCAGATGTTCTCTAAAAGGTACTCCTCCTTAAGAGGATGATTAATTTCCTGCAATATTCACCATGTATAAGGTAGGCGTCTAAGTTAGTTGCTTGTTTTCTATTTATAAAGAATCTCTATTTATAAGAGTCTCTTCGATGTATCTTAAGTTGGGCTCTATCAGCTTCCAGAAGTGCTTGCTGCTCTCCGTTGTCTCCAAAGAGGCCTTGATATCTAGTTTACCCTAGACACTGATTGTTTAAGCATCTACAGTTAGGTGAGATGAAGTCCATCATCATGTATTACAGAGTGTTGGGCAATTTACAGTCCATTCTGACACGTATTCACTCTGCCAGTGTGCTCAGCTTGGTGAAATAAAAAGCAGTTTAGAAGTAGAGGCCGTTAAGACAAACTACTGGAAGACCAAGACCAAGGGAATAGTTTCAGTGCTTCTCAGAAGCAATTGAGGGCTCGTACCTAATCTATGAGAATACATAGATCCACCTTCTTATCCCCACTCTTCTGATAGAGACTCATGGAAATCTCATATAGGAGTTGTAACTAGTTGAATTAGAAAGAATGACTTACACTTGCATTATTATTGCAGTCACATTTTGAACTGATAGTCTTAGTTTTCATGCTCATTTTTTACATTTCTTGCTTCTTTTATGTTCTTCTTTCCTAAATTAGTCTCATACAATATGCTTTGCTATAATGTCACATGCAAAATAAAGCTGAAAAACCTTTTTTGGGAGTATCTATGTGAGAAACTGCCTTCCAGCTCATATCTATTTTACTTTAATGACTCAGGCATCTCTGGTTTATTTGATAATATGGACATATTAAAAATAAGGCGTACTGATTTATTCCAAGTTTGGAACTAGGAGCAGTGACTAAGCTCATTTGCATGACAGAGTCCCTTACACCTTCAGCGTGGTTTATTTGCAGGACTGGGTTCATTGCTTGAATTTGCATCTCTAACTTAGGAGAGGTTCAGAATTTCATTATCTCTGTGCTTTAAAAACCATGCCAAAATCCTTTATTACTAAAAGGAGTTCAAAGCAATGAAACCGTAAATACAAATCCCTGGAGCTATTATGCAAGTGTCATGTATTGCACAAAATTTAAATTAAGTAATAGCAAAGAGAAGTTAGGCATGGAACAAAGAAATTTTCTATGCTAATTTAAATTTGTTTTCTTGTGTTCAGATCTGCAAAGTATCTTCGGAAAATGAGTTCATCTCTTTCTTAGTCCAATGTTGACTTAATAGCTTTAACTTGACTGTCTATGTAAAATTCAGCTATGTGTTCTGGGGTTTCAACATCTTTGTGTTTGGCACAAGTAACTGCTGCACTGGATGAATACTTTACTAGCATGACACATAAATCAGATGAGATTTTAGATTTCTTTATTTTGTATTTCTGTTGTTTCTTGTTTGTCTAACAGTTATAAATGTTTACAGGAGATTTAGATGGCAAATATTTAACAAGAAGATAATCTTTTATTTTTGCCGGGCCTTCCAGAAAGTTGTTTTATTTTTGCATATGCATTATATGCTATAGATATTTTCTTACAATATAAAATATTTAAGATATATTTAAATACATATAAACTATTTATCATATATATAAATATGTGTATCAGTTAGTTGCTCCTTAAATTAAAGTCAGGTGAATCCTAGCTTGGTGAATGTTACACACTTCTTTATTTGGTTAAGTTTAAAGTAATTTTCTAAGTTTTCTATGACTGTGTTTAAAAAATGCTTGATGATATCCATTTGTCTATGTTAGATTTTTAAATGTTACAAGTCTATGGGCAAATCGCCATCTATCCTCTTTATAGCCAATGGAGAGGAAACAGATTAAATTAACTGGCTTGTGGATGTGCATATTTTTATTGAATTTAAAAGATTCTGGTGTGATGAAGTGAATTGCATCCCATGTAACTGGGTCATCAAACTAATTCTGAGGGTGTTTTTGACCCCATAGAACCCAGTTTCTTCCTATTTACAGGATGCCTCACGTGTGACTGTGTTTGCAGGCAAGTTTACAAGACAGGATTGATTGAAAGATCAATTAGCACAACACTTCCATACTTTCTTTTTCTAAACCTGTTTACCCAAAATGTGTATGGCCCTACTCCTAGCTCTAATTTTTATTTAGACCATTAAGATATCTGCAGAAGTGCAATTTCTGCAACGAACATTTAAAATTCAAAAGCAGAGCTATTGAACTCAGGTTCCAGTCACAGATCTTTTTACTGCTGGTAATTATCTTAACTGCATCATTAAGTATATTTTTACTCAGTATAATATGCTTTTGCAATATTGGTGAATAAAGTTAACCAGTAGAATATAGCAGTTTACCTTTATTCCATTTTACCCATAGAAATAATTTACAGTTTTAGTGTCATAACTGTAACTACTATTGATTGACACACCTATCAGATACAGAAAGCTCCTTTAATGATTTGTTTCTTTAATTCTTTTTTTTTTGATTTCTGAGACTGTCTTCATTGAAATCAGAATTTTGTTGCAGAATGGTGTTATTCTCCTGAACATGTTAATGCAAATTATATTTTCTGTGATTAGGTAATTCCTTGTCTCTGTGTATTGTAACTCCTGCATTTTGAACTCTAACAATTTTATTTTTCATAATAAAACTATACTGATTGAATAGTTCTGCTTTTCCACTTTTTCAGTTTTCGCTACCTAAGCTTAGGTAGTTCCTCTAAACCACACGCAGCCTTGCTTCTTGGTAACTATGCTTAGAATTCACAGCACTTTCAGCCAAGAAGTCAGAAAGAAGTGATATTCAGTATCAGCTTGATTTGAGCCCTCATTCATAAAAGCTTTTAGCTTTGATTGAAATGACAACAGTGTCAATTCTTACCCTTTACAGAGCTTGCTGTACACCAAAAATGAAGAATTTCAATAAGCTCCCCTACATCTAGGTGAAATTATAAAGAAGAGATAGAGGATGGCCTGACATCCAGTTTGGTACAGAAGTGCGTACCACATTTTGTTGATTTAACTTTACATAGGAGCTAATAACAAAACTATAGGAATTTAACCTTTCATTAGCACATAGACACAAATATTTAAATCTTAAGCAGACTTGGAATCCCAGTGTTGGCTACTGATACTATTATATGAGATTAAGTCTATTCTTGGAATTTTTCTTAGCAGGTGAACTGCTAGAACAAAATGAATGCCTCTACAGTTAGCTAATTTCTTCTAATGAATTGCTTTATTTCTGTGTTTGTTCTACAGGCTTGTGAAGAGAGTATTTACATAGGGAGCAATAGCAAAGGCTAGCGTCTTACGTCATTAGAAACATCAATGAGCAAAAATTGTTGAGACTGCAAAGTTGTTTTCTCAGTATGAGACTGTTGGATAGCTGATTGTTTATTTTAATAATTTCCCAAATGTATGAAGGGTTATTAATGGGTAAGAGATCTAAACATATGTGACAACTGAGATGCTGTTGCGTGCCAAATGTTAACAAACACCTGCTTTTTAGTGTCTGTTGCTATAACTAAATGTAATTGTAACTGAATATACCTTTAAAGCTGGGCAAAGGACTTATTTTCAATTCTATCTCTATTTTTAAATAACCTATTCTTTAACCTAAAATAGCTCGGCTTTTTTCTTCATTAATATGCTTTCTTCTGGGCAACTGAGATTATCATGAATCTCTACCCTAAATTGACATGAAGTAAAAACTTCTGGGTTTCTTTCAGTTAGGACCTCTATGAGTGGTATCCTAGGGAACCAGAAAGAATAATCTTTGTCCTGGTTTGACCCAATGCAGTACTCCATCCCATACACATCATGCTCAGTGTAAAGCTGAGGAATCACAAGGGTCACTCCCTCTCCCTTTATGGCCGGGGCCTGAGGGCACTGATGGGCTCTAACGGCCCTAAGCAGCCTCACCTGGTGCTTTTGCCCACACCCATGGCCCAGGAGCCTATTTCAGCCCAGCATGGGATTGTCAGTGGGGGGTTTTTGCTGATGTTGCAGGGTCCTGCTTTCCAACTCTACCCAGCTCCTTGTTTAAGCATCTGAGGAGGACTCTACCCAATTGTCATAGAATGGTAGGGGTTGGAAGGGACCTCTAGAGATCATCTAGTCCAACCCCCCTGCTAAAGCACGTTAGCCTAGAGCAGGTTGCACAGGAATGCATCCAGGCGGGTTTTGAATATCTCCAGAGAAGGAGACTCCACAACCTCCCTGGGCAGCCTGTTCCAGTGCTCTGTCACCCTCACAGTAAAGAAGTTCCTC
>VZSC01000228.1:172523-184257 GCA_013398225.1 Steatornis caripensis | reverse complement strand
ACAGGCTGCCCAGAGAGGTTGTGGAGTCTCCTTCCCTGGAGATATTCAAAACCCGCCTGGATGCATTCCTGTGCAACCTGCTCTAGGCTAACCTGCTTTAGCAGGGGGGTTGGACTAGATGATCTCTAGAGGTCCCTTCCAACCCCTACCATTCTATGATTCTTCACCTTCTATTTCTGTGTTTCCTATTTCTATGTTCCTTGGAGTCATAGTCCAGTGCCATTAATTATTTCTGCAGCAACATGCTGTGTTTTGCTATTATATCTGCAACTTCACATTAAAAAAAAAAAATCACCTGTTCTTGGTATTCATTCTTATTAGAGATTTTGCTCTCCGTTGTTCCCTGCTAACAGAGAACGTGAACAAAAATGTCACTCTCTTAGCAGAATACTGCAGGTTAATGTGAAATCAGGACGGAGGGGGTAGTTGAAAAACAGGATTTCAAAAATTCTGGGGTTTGTTCTTCTACAATGAAAAAGCATGTGGGATAGCTTAGGAATCTGACACTTCCACCCTAATTTGGTTTACACTTTCGAGAATTTTTGCTTTGTAAATCTTTCTTTTAACATATGTTATGTTTTCCATCTGCCTTCTCAGATGTCTGAGACACAGAGATCTGTACTTTTTAAGATCCTAAATCTTTTATTTGGAAAACTTTCTGTAATAGACATGTCTCAACAAATACTATCGAGTATTGTGTGGAACCGTGGTGTGAATCAAAAGAAAACTGAAACTTCTATTATCACTGGTAATTCGCAATCGTAACTCAGAATCTAAATCTCTTCACGTACGCTCTTCAAAAGCTTCACTTCATCTCGCCTTTCCTCCTTTCTTATTCACCACCATCGAGAAATAAGGATCTTACTTGGAACATTGGGTAAATGCAGTATCTTCGATTTGCAGTAACTTCATACGTGTATGTGTGTGTATGTATTTTTATTTATACATATTTAAGTCTGTAAAACAATCCCCTGCTACTCTGAGGGTCATCTTTAGTGCTGTGGAAGATTCCTCAGAAAGACAGCGTTGTCAAAATGAGTTGCTCTTTCCCGGCGACGTGCCTCCCAGTCTCACAGGTGGACTTTATTTCATTGCTGCTGCTGGACGTGGCTCTGAGGTGGGCATCGGGCGTCGCTACTTTCTATTGCAGGGCGAGAAGGAAAGTGGAGTGTTAGATTCCAACCCCGGTCGGTCCGTGTGTGTCGCACCTGAAGAGCACAAGCTTCTCTCCCTCTCACTGTACCCAACTTTACTGCTGCTGGTACTTCAATGGCTGTTTTAGTGGGTGTTGTTGATGACATGGCTTCTGTGTCATCTCCTGTGTCGTTTCACCTAACGGAGCAAAGAAACGTGGAAATTACCAAGAGACTCGAACTCAGTAAGCACTGAATATAAATCTGTTTTGTAGTAGCTGTGAAGTTTTTTCCTAAGGTTCATAAGCTCCTTTAAGGAAAGTATTCATGTGAATGATTCAGAGCAGCCTCATCTCACCGAAATTAATGCTTTAAAGTAAAATAGATTTGTGAGGGCACTGGTTTTTCTGTATTCAGTCAGTTACAGTTGGAGGCTTTTTGAGAGTGAAATACATAAAAATCGTTAGTTTTAAGTGCGTGTCTGCTGTTGCTGCCTTATGCGTGTTTGGTTTATTTTGTGTTGTATGTTCTTGCGCAGCTGAACACGAGTTGCCAAGCAAACGACCCTTCACTTAGAATTTGGTATCAGAAATAGGGAGGAAAAGGTGGCACTGAAACAAAGGGAACAAACACTTCTTGCAGCTGTTACGCACCTTAAAGGAGACGCAGAACTTGCCTATTTCCTAGTAATCTCGTGTAACACTGTTTGTTTGTTTGTTTCATAGCATTACTCCAAGTCCATATTAATCACTGCTATATTAGTCTTCGCAGAACAGACCCGTTCTGTGCTTCTGTTGCAGAAGGTGCATAAAGACAGGAACTGTCAGAGCAGGACTTGTGCAGCTGAAGGGCGTGCTTGAAGCAGCCTGAGCTAGAAGGCAATACTGAGGAGGGGGTTCTCGGCACCGACGCTGTCGGTCACTGTGCGGAGGATGGAGAATGAAACTGAAGAATTGAAAATCTGAAACAGCTTGTGTTGACCCGTGTGTTTAATAAGAAGTCTGTGGCCAGAGAACATCACAGTTAAAGTTTGTTTGTCGAGATACTTCACGTCTTTGTACGATACCTGCTGATTATTTTTCCCCGATGTGGAGCGAGGGTGGCACAGCCTTAACGTGAAGCAGTGGGTCTGTCAGTTGTGTGAGCTCACTGAAGGCACTCATGTGCAAACGCTCTGTTTTGGCACAGACTGTGCATTTCATGATGCCTTAAGCAAGTGCCCACTATTAATTACTTGATTCTCAGATGATTCCCCTTTAAAGGGTCATCCCCAACTTAAATGTTTTGTCAGCTGTTAAAATAGGGCAACAGAAAAGATGTGTGCATTTGTAATAGGATGAGAAGGAAATCTCGCTTCTGTTGATGTGCTCCAAGAACCATAAAATACTTAATCTTCATCAGGATAATCTTGCGAATGAGAAACTGATGTTACTGGTGCAGTGGTCTTCCAGTCTGTAGGCAGAGTGCTTGCCTCCTCTTCCTTCTGTCCAGGTTTCTGCTCTTACGGCAAAGAAAACAACTGAAGCCTTTTGGTCAGTAAGTGCGCGTAGCCCGATTGCCGCGTGCGATGTGGCAGTAGTCGTGTCTGTGTTGTCGGTGCTGCTGGGTAGGATTTAAAGTTACTCGCAAGAGCAGGCACAGCAAGAGTGTCAAAATAGCGAAGATTCCTTGGGAAACAATTAAGGGCAAGAATGGTTATGGAAGGGCTCAGTAGGACCAGAGGAAAGCAAAGTCAATCCATTATTTGGCATGCAGTGCTTCCAAGAGCAGCCCAGAGCGAGCACTCTTGTTGGGCTGCTTCTGCCGCGTGTTTTGGGGGTGATTTTGGTTTTATTCTCCTCGGGCGTCTGGGAACAGGTAAGAGTTTTCCCATTTGTTTCTGTGTATTAACTTTGGTACCTGGTGCATTTAATGTGCCCTAATGTACTACTTTGTTTTCAATAGTAGAACATTCAAGTAATCTGTGATTTTTATCTTATTTTTAATGGAAGGTAGTAGAAATAGATCTGAAAGCGGGGATTATTCCTGAAAGAAGCTAGTATCTTAGGTTTTCTGGGCCTTCAACACGGATTATATTTTCATTATGAACACAGCAAAAGAGACATGGCGGTGACAATTCGGGTAAGTACAGTAGAGAGAAAATTGAGGTTGTGACATACATGATACACAACATGCAAGTGGGAAGAGAGGCTAGGAACTGAACTCGGTGTAATCAAGGAAGGATCTCCGTTTATACCGTCCTCTTTTCAGGGAGGTGAGAAGGAAGCTGGCGCAGGACAGTCAGTCTTCCCTGGAGCAGGTAGTAGTTGTTATCACACACGTTAGTTGTGGTTGAGGGGATAGAAATACGTGCGTTTTCCCCATCCGGACTGGTATGGCTGGTGTTCGGGCTGGTGTCGGGAGTATTTTTAAAACTGAATCAGTAACACTGGTAGTATTGCAGTAGAGGTTGGAAGAGAACCGATTCTTTTTCATTAGCTTCTTGATCTATCTGTTCTGTGTAATGAGCTTCGGTTTTGAGAAGTCACTTAGTTGCTGAAGTCTTACAAAAATGAATTGGGGGAGATTTTAGGTGCTTGAAGCTACTCTAACTTAAGATTAACTAGATTCTAAGCTGGTAACGTCCCTTTTGGTTATTCGGGTGCATGAAACGGATCTAATTTACTTGATTTTAGGAACTGCATCGCTGCTTAGTTGCGTGTCGGTACCCTGAATGGTATTTGTCTTACGGAGAGTCATGCTTTGCCAGAAGACAAGTTGCAAAGAAAGTGTGGTAGAATGAACATTGCCTCCTCCCTCTCCCTATCACTAAAATGCCAGCCACAGGGAAGCAAGAGAAGGCAAGCATTACACCGTTTTCAGGAAAGGCTAAAAGGGCAGTACAGGCAACTGCAGACGGGTCACCCTCCCTTCCGTCACTGGGAAGGTCTTGGAGGAGCTGGAGCGAATTTAGTGAGGGGCTACCAAAGAGGTCAGGGGGCTGGAGGACTCGCCCTTTGAGGAGGGGCTGGGCTGCAGACCTCCCGACGTCCCTTCCAGCCTGAGTGGCTGAGTGTGTAAGCAAGAGCGCGCTGTGATGATTATTGCACTGAGTTCCCTGGAGGCAAGTGCCTGGAGTGCCTGAAGGTTTGGCTCGTTTCTGTGTATCGATATGCTTGAATTTTGACCAGTCCACTAACTTGAGAATTAAGAAACCAGACTGTGTTTCTTTCTCATCCCAAATGCAAGTCGTTCAAAAGATCAGGCAGAAAGAAATGTAGCGAAATATCCAAATCTCTTATTACGCGAGCCATAATGTGTTGGGACTCATCCAGATGCCTGCTGTTGGATCTCTCGCTTCCCCTCACTCCCTCCACCTAGCCGTTAGGATCTCCTCGACTCAGCCAGGTCCCCCGTCGCCATCTTTCTCAACCTGGTTGTTAAACATCGTGTTCTGAAAACGTGGTGCTGCTCTTCCTAAAGTTGAGGTCAGATCCTATCAGTTTGCGTGTCTCATTAGGTCAAGACACTAATGTAAAGTTTCCTTACTGGAAATTTTATTTTTTCTACAAAGACATTGTTTAATTGCTCTAAAACATTAAATCTGCTAATTGTCTTTTAGGAAACAATAAATTACAGACCGCTCAAACCTCGAAAGGAGCTTGGAGTAGATGTGGTAGCTGCTGACTGCACCGAACAGTATGGCTATTGAGTTGAGTTACCTGACAGCGAATTTTAGGGAATGGCTGGAGCTCTGAACTGTTGAGGCTTTGTCTGCCGGGGTCTGGAATGATTGAAAGAAGCCTTACAAAACCAAACATGGGCTTACTGAAATGTACCAGCTATGTTGGCATGAAAGGAAGGCACGGTGAAAATACTGCTTGTGTGCTGGGACTGCAGGGTGACTTCGGTGTCTGCGCCGCAGATGGGCAGTCAAAGTTTGTGACAGGCAAACCCTGTCGCGTTTCAAGCGGAGGTTATGCCGTAAAAAACGGAACTGAATTGGATAGCTCTCCTCCTTGCTGCGCGATGTGTTTGAGATAATAAATCACATAAAGAAACCCCTTAGAACGTTTGTCACCTGTCCAGGCTGAGCTAAAGGGAGAAAAAATGGTGTCGTTGAAACAAGATAGCTGATTGAATATGTATATTAAGAAAGAGTCTCCTGATAACAGTTGCAAGTAGTCATACAGATGAAAATGTTCTGCCTTGAGAACGCAGCACGGGTTTTTTTTCTTCTGAGAAGGCTTGGAAGGAAACAGAACATCTTTTTTTATTCTGGTTGCTGAAAGTGTTGTCCAGGAAGGCAGAAAACTGTGACATTTAAGCTCATAAAACTGAAATTAGGAGAGAGTGTGTCTCAAGTGTGGTTATCTTCTATGTGTGAAAATAGCTGCTCAAAGAACGCAAAATTCTCAAACTGCAAAAGGAGCCCTTTGGAAAGAGTGGGGGTGTTGTAGTTGCCTAATGCTTTTCCATCCCTTCCGCAAGACATGTTATCTCTGTGTTTTTGGCTCTCTCCTGTTATGAAGCCATTTGGTTTTCTGTAGCGGAGGTAATGAAAGGTGTGAGGTTTGGGATCGGAAGTGCTGTGTTAGAGACGAGACGCCACGAGGTGGGTCTCGGCAGCCGTCGTAGGCTTTACTGCTTCCTGAGCGCCAAAAGCAGACGTGTGTGCCCTGCGAGTTGAGGGCACCTATCCTCCTTTGGAGTAAAGACCGCTTTTTCTGTTCTGTTGCATGCCAGGTAGGCAGCACACTTGGGAGGCAGAGCAGGTACAAAGCTCGGCGATTGCAGCGGGACTTCTTGGTGCAGGCGTTTGCTGAGCATTGCTTCAGAGAGCTGTATGTAAAAGCAAAGGCGTGTCTCAATTTTTAGGCTCTTGGTAGCTGCCGTTGCCTTTGGGAAATAGTTGAAGCACCGAGAATGGGATCAGTTATGTTCTTTCGGTGAGGATGGGGAGGGTGGGGGTGTCTGAGGTTACTTTTCATTTTGCTACCAGTAGAAATGGACCGCGTTCTTATTATGGGAGATTTTTATTTGTGTGTAAATATCTTCATTATTTTTATAACTGCCACGGCAATCTCTTGCAGACGTGCTCAAGTAGACTTTTGGTTTCTGTCGTATTTTGTAACTGTTGTAAAATGTGCCTTGTGTTGATGTTTTTAATGTACAGGACTGATTAAAATATAAAAGCAGGAAGATTAACAATTGCCTGAACATTTGAATACTCACTGAATTTTTACACAGACACTGTGCTGAGCTGTTTACCTGCTTTTTATTTTCCTGCTGGCAGAGCTGTAAACTTCCTTGCCTAACCTTAACGTGTAGCCTTCTTATGGGAGCTTAAGAGTGGTGGATTATTTTAGGTTTTAAGAGGCACTATTCCCAAACACATTCTTCAGTCTTTTTTTTGTAAACTGCAAAAACATTTCCAGTCCTTGGCTCTGGCAACACTGTTCAGAGTCCAGCCGGCCAAACTAAAAAAATTGGAGCACTTATACCTCCAGCATCCCATTTTGAAATACAACTGGAAATAAACTACTCTTTGTCTTTTAAGCCACAACAACATCTTCCCTCTCCACATTTTGTTGCTTCTCTCCCCCGGCCCTGCGTGTGCACACACACGCGCAAACATGCATCTTTTGTTCATGAAATATTAACAGTTTGAGTGCAGAAGCTTGGAAAAACACTGTTCCCGGGATTTACAGAAGTGGTCTGAACAAGTGCTGTAAACCTTGAACTTGCCTGCGAGCCGGAGTGACGAGAGCAGTGTAACAAAGGCGAAGCTTCAGCCGCGGACCCTGTGTCCCCACGCTTCGTGACGCACAGGCGGATTCTTTGGTTGTGCTCCAGGCTGCAGCCGGCGTCTGCGGCAGAGCCTGCTGCGCCCGGGGAGAGGGGCTGCACTGCAGGGACTCCCGCACTGGGGACTTGCTTCTGGCCACACGGGGCTTGGCGCCGAAAAACAGGCAATGGGGTTAGACATGGATGGAAGGTTAAAAATAATGACGTCTTGGGAGAAGGAAGGTAGAACCAAAATATATAGGAAGAGACACAAATTGCAGCGTATAGTGAGTGTCAAGTGGTTCTGTGGGACAGAGGAGAGATGAAACCATTGCGGAAAGGAATACAGCGCAGGGTACACCGGGAACTTTTGTAAGAGAAGCTGAAAAGGTGAACTAAACAACTGAAGGGAAGGGCAGCAAGTAAGAGAGAAACTGAAATCAGTTGAATGGACCATGAAAATGTCAGTTTGTTACTTCCCTGCTCCAAAGGGAATAAGAGGTCTGTTCCTGAGCTGTGGTGTCTTTTGTCGTGGCCAAGGGTGTGCAAGCCTGGAAGAATTCTTCAGAGCTTACTGACTTCAGTAGGTTATGATGGCAACATGTAGGCCCCTGAAGGACATGCTGCTGTGAGCGCCTCGGAACAGGCAGAATTTAACTTTTTTGTGTACATTTACTGTGGCTGTTTATGTAATTCACTGGTCCTTGCAACACACCTAAAAATTTTTACTCATTTTTCTTGAGTTGAAAATTCGAACGCTGGCGAAATGCATTGTATTCACATGTACCAAGGTGTGTTGGTAATGCATCCTAGCTTTGTGATACTGGTTACGTGGTGTTTGGGTTTTGTTCTTTCTTTTCGATGCAGTTGCTGTAGTCCAGGCTGCAGCACGCTGAACAATCTTACGGCACTTTGGCAGCCTGAGTCTTGCACCGAGTTTTTGTGGTTGAAGAGTGAATTAAACTTTAAAACAACGAAGCTTTTGGGATGCCTTTCTTTAGAAAAGAACTTTTATTTGCCCTAACCTGGAAAAAAATTGGTTTGTCTGTTGCTCACTGTTGGGGGACTAGGGTTTTTCAGGGCTGGCTTGGCTTGGCAGGGGGGGGGGGGAGGCGGGGCAAGATAAAGTTTTCACCCATTTCTGTTATGTTACAGTAAAAAATGGTTGGTTTAGATCATCTCCTTGGACTGGAAAACTTTTCTGATGTGCTGCATGTTTGAACAGCTACTCTGATGAATGGAGGCTAGTCTGCTTACATGTTTATTATTACTGGTGCATGCACTTGTCCTTAATGTCTTCAAATACATAACTTCTGTTTTTGCATGGAAGTACCTGTATATAGTCAAGTAACTTTCTATTTTTAGTTACATACCAAAATAACATTGGTACACAGGCGCTGCTTGTGATGTGCAATAAGATATTTTAGTGAACCTGAGTTGCTCCTTTTTAAAAAAGCGAAACAAAAAAAAACCCACCGGTTTTTATCAGTCTGGATGCTCCAGCCAGGCAGAGCAGTTCCTTCAAGTGGCTTAATGAAGATTTGATTGATTTATTTTGCTCATCTGGAAAGTGTGTGGATTACCTCTGTCAATATTGGGCATGATAAACGAGGGCTGGACACTTAGCAATTTGAATTATTTGAGCCATTCAGGTATCGAGAAGTGACTTGATTCAAGAGGCGTTATGAGGAGAAAATGCTGAGTGCCTTTCAGCATCTTCTGAGGTAGTGGATCATGATACAAATCAATGACTAGAAGCTGATACTGAGCGCGTTTATATGCGAGACTGGGATGAAACTACCAAAGAAGTAGTTGTTGTCTTTTGATCGAGCTTCGAAACCTGGCTGGAAGATGCTCTTTGGCCGCACGCAAGCATAAATTACAAGGTTGAGGTATGATTGCTGGGTGAAATGCAGTGGCCTGGGATTACGAAGGAGGTCCGAGAAGGTGATGTAATTGCTCTTTTGGGAAAGTAAATCAATAGGGGAAAAAAAATCCCTTGATATTTCTGCCGCCTTCTTTTAGCCAAAGCAAGAGAAATTCAGGAGTTAAATGGCACTAATACAGTGATCTAACGATAGTTTCTCAAGGCTGGTATAATGTTTTGTCAAAAGTCTTGCAAAAAAACTACTTACTGGCCAGTGCTCTGTCCTGTATGGCCGTACATGCCCACGGCTGTGCTTTCTGGGCGGCTCTGGAGTTCATGCCACGGGGACCCTCGCTCACTTGCTGGCAGTATCGAGTCATGGGTAAAGGTGTACCTTAATACTTGCCGTTGTTTAAGGCTGGCACAAAGTAGCGTAGATTAATATTTTAGTTACTTGTTTGTCATGTTTTTCTCACGTGTGTTTCTGTTTTAACTTGTAGATTTTGGATCTTTGTTTGACTTGGAAAATGATCTTCCTGATGAGCTGATCCCCAATGGCGAGTTGGGCCTTTTAAACAGCAGTGGGAACCTTGTTCCAGATGCAGCTTCCAAACACAAACAACTTTCCGAACTTCTAAGGGGAGGCAGCGGCTCTTCCTTAAACCCAGGAATTGGAAATGTGAACTCAAATAGCCCTGTCCAGCAGGGAGTCGGTAGTCAAGTTCAAGGGCAGCCGAACAGTGCTAGTATCGGTAATCTGGGTGCTATGGGTAAGAGCCCTTTAAACCAGGGAGACTCTTCTGCTTCAGGCCTGGCAAAGCAAGCAGCCAGCACCTCTGGACCTACTACACCTGCATCACAAACTCTGAACTCTCAAGCACAAAAACAAGTGGGGATGGTGACGAGCAGCCCTGCGACATCACAGACTGGACCTGGGATATGTATGAATACTAATTTCAGTCAGACACACCAGAGCCTTCTCAACAGTAATTCTGGTCACAGTTTAATGAACCAGCCTCAGCAAGGACAAGGGCAGGTAATGAATGGATCTCTTGGGGCAGCTGGAAGAGGAAGGGGAGCAGGAATGCAATATTCTGCCCCTGCCATGCAGGGGAATGCAGGCAGTGTGCTGGCAGAGACTTTAACCCAAGTATCTCCACAGATGGCTGGTCACACCGGACTGAACACAGCACAGACAGGAGCAATGACTAAAGTATGTACATATAATTTAATATATTCTGTTTATCACGTTTGGGTTTTTTCTCTCCCTACAGATGTTTACAAAACATAGTAGATTCTTTTCTGGAACAGAACTAAGGAGTGCACTTTCTTGAGTCTGCAGTTGTCTGTTTCAATGACCAGTGTTATCATGAAAGCAAGATAATTGAAACAGTATTCCTTGTGTAATCAGAAATGAAAGCGGTTGTTGAAAAACACATCCTTGAAGTTAAAAGTTGCGTGGGTTAGCAGGGTCAATTAGAAAAGAGTAGCGTAATGCTGCAGAAAGGAAGGAGATGACGATTTCGTGCGGGATCTCAGTTTAGCTGCCAGACAACAATATCTTCTAAAGCAACATGAAAATTGTTAGAGAAATCTTTGTGGATTGAGGGAGAGGTATCGCAGTTGGTCCGCTTGTCAAGGACCGCTGGCAACAGCTGTACAGCAAATGTTTTTCAAATGTAGAGGAACCGAGCTAACGCAGACTCTGTGAAAGGGAAGGGCAGTGTCTGGGCAAGAAGTCTCGGTGGCCATTGCAGCTTGAGGCAGGGAATATATACACCTGGGAGTATCGTGAGTCATGGGGCACTGCTCTGGTGCCCACTTGATATAGTCATTGCTGTTTAGGTCTTCGTTTTCCATTTTTTTGCTTAGAGAATTGTTCTGATTGCTGCTCCTCCTGTCTTTCAGTTGGATAGCAGTGTGCCTCGTCCCTTGTCTGTGTTGCTTTGGTCCAGTTCCTTCCTGAAATTTTGATGGCAAACCCACTCCGTTCTGACACCAGAGATGAAACTATCTTTTTCTACGTACTTTATTTATTCATACATCACTAGTCATTATTGTTGTAAGTTAGTAACGTGTAAGTGTTAATTCACTGATATGTTAGGAATCATGGGGAAAACTGCCTGGCATGAAAGAAATCTTGGTCTCTGAAGAAATGCAGACATCATTGTGTAGTTCATTTTAATTTTTTAAAACAGAAATACAAAAAGCATTCTCTCGGCACTGAGGGGTATTCTCTTTGCTTAAGGAAACGATGCTCGTGATCTGAGTGAAGGTCGTAGCATGTGAAAGTGGATACGGCTGTCTCTGGGCTCTGAATTGGTTAAATTTATTGCGTGGAGGGCATTGGTCTGCACTGAAAGAAATTCAGCTTACCCTTCATTTGTTTTTCTTTGAAATTTGTGGGAAGAGTGACAAATTCTAATGGTCTGGCATATTTCTATAAACCTAGGGTTTTCTAAGTTCCTAAGAGTAGATTTTTCCTGGCCACTACACAGTTACATGATGAAACTACTGGGGTTTTTAATGTGAGCTAACTCAAGTAGAATTACCTGAAAGCAAAGGGACTTTGGGTGAGGTTCTGTGATGTCTTGGTTCCTTTTAAACAAACCCACCTTGATCAGGAATATGCTGCAGTCAGATAAACCCAGTTTTTTAAGGACTTTGGTCTTTGCCTGATGCCAGCTGCAAATGGGATTCACCAGGAAGGTTCAGGAAGTTGCTCAGGAAGATGACTTGGACTTTCTCAGTTAGCTTACGTTCAAGAAGTAAAGTAAAATTTAATTTGGACAAGGAATATGTTGCAAAAGAGCAGGGGAAGTGTTCCTGTTAGGTAGATCACGGGGTAGTCCTTGAATGCAGTGCTGTGCTGGGCACTGGTGATGCACTGCCAAAAGATCAGAGCAAAGTTAGCGCTTTCAGAAGTCCTGAGACACAGAGTTGTTTGGAGAAGCTCAAAAGGGGACTG
>VZSC01000228.1:86585-172394 GCA_013398225.1 Steatornis caripensis | reverse complement strand
AAATAATAAATAATTATTATAATATATAATTATTATTTATAATATTTATAATATATTATAAATATATATTTATATATAATATATAATTATTATAAATAATAATTAAAAAATAATAAATAATAAATTAATTAAAAAGTGATAAAATGGTGCTTCTGTGGAGGTGCTAGCACTTAAAACAATTTTAAAGACTTGGCCATCTTGAAAAAATAGAAAATTTGGTCTTATCTAGGGCTCCATCTCATGTTGAGCAAGATGAAGCTTAAAGGCATTGCGTAGGCATTTTTTTTAAGTTTTTCTTTCTTTATGTCTTAATTTCCTCTTGGTAAGAGAGCGAGTGAGCTCAATATTTTATGTTTCCATTTTGGAACAAATTACTTGTTCCCCGATGTTTCTTCTGACAAGCAGAAGCATTCTGCGTTTTTGCCATTCTCTTTGATAGGCATTTGAGGGCTGGCATCCTCTTCCAGTCTCTTCCCATCTCGCAGTTCTTTGTCTGAACAGGATTATCAAACGTGATTGCATGTTAGCCTTTCCTCTTATTGGTGCTCCAGTTGTGATGAAAGCTTTTAAGAAAAGTAAAGGAACATTTTGGTGAGTTTGTGTGTTCTTCCAAAACTGAAATTTCTGCTGAAGGAGAATGTAGGTTAGTTTGGTTTTTTCACCTCCTGTTCCCTGATGTTTACTGCTTAATGTATACAGTTTAACAGATTTGAAGAGCAGCAATAAAAGTGGTGAGGCAGCTGATCTAACTAATAGTGAATGTGCCTAACCTGACTAAATGACTTAAAATGTAGCTGCTGTCATGCTTGAAGAACCATATCAAGGCTGGAAGCAAATTCTCTAGGTGGTGACTGTAGCAATATATGACAGGGGAAAGAATGAGGTGTGAAATGCAAATGCAGGAAAAACATCTAAAAGAACTTTTTAAACCGAGAATTTCTCATTGTGTTTAAAGTAAGTGATGTGCATCACTGATTAACCTCATCCAAGTATGGCTCAGAAGCTAGTTTTCCTCATTTTGGGGTGTTTATACGCAGGATGTAGCACTCGTGACCCTTCATGGTTTGCGACCAGTGTTCTTGGTCAAGACCTTGCTTCCTTGAGGGTTTATTCCTTTTTTAGTAAATGACTGATCAAAGAAAGTCCACTGATTTTTCTGTTTTTCTTGTCCTGTGTTTTTATAAGCACGCTTTCTTGTAAGATGAAAAGAAGGAGAACAAAAAAATAATCCAGAATCTGATCCTTTCACCTGCTCTTAGAAATAACTGGGATTCACTTCATCGGGAGCATCATAAGCCAATATTGTTACTTTTGAGCTGGACTTGCCACTTCAAGGCAGCTCTTGAAATGAAAAGCGTGCCAGAAACGAGCGTGGTAACTCAAGCTCATGGGGCATGTGCTTGCATAAGTTGAAGGTGGGGGGTAAACCTTACCCCTCAGCAGTTGAAAAGTGAATGAAAAATAACCAGTTCGCGATGTCAGATGGCCATGAGATGCTGACATCAAGACAGATGTTTTTCCATAGGTAGGGAGAGATTAAATCAAAACAATTCCTCAGTCTGTAGAGACGTGAGCAAAGGGCTTGCTAGATTTCATATGATCTTCCGGAAAAAGCAACCTGTCGACACAGGTTAAACAGTAGCTATTAAAGCTGTGGTCGCATTTTCCTGGGAGTACATGGCATGTTCTTGATAGCCTAGAGTATTTTTTGAAACAGGGAGTAGAGTAGTGCCTGAGGAGGTTCTGTGAATTTAAAGATCGGCAACAAGAACAGCTTACTATAGCAAGGATTTGAATTCTTCGCTGACCACAGCTGTGCAAATTGCGAATTCATATTTATTTAGAGCTCCTGCTTTGTGATTTTGACTCGTCTGAGATCATCTGGAAACCTTTGCAGAGACCTCTCTTCTGTGCTACTGTGTACATATGTGCTCCTTCACTACCAGACTCCTTTCCTGTAAAAATTTTGCTTGTAACTGTCATTATGGCCCTGTTTTCTTGGACCACACTACAAGGATAGCTTTATTTGACCGGGTTGAAGTCCTTTAAGAAATCTGCTTAAAAGAGCAGAAGGATTCTTCTTTGAACAATTATCACTTGGCGGGGCTAGAGGAACAGATCATCTTGTCACAGCAATTTCCAGTAGTAGCAGAATCGACCTTTTGTGTTGTACCATGTTTTTTGTGAAGTCCATTAAGTCCGGAAAACATGTTCAAACCATCTAGAAAATCTTTGTCAATTAGAGTTGTTTTTTAAGATTGTCAGTTGTCAAACACTTTAAGCAGTAGCAAAGCTAAGCAGATGGTCTGTTGCTTCCATAGAAATGAGCACTTCGTTGCAAGCATGCTCTGTGCCTAATACTTTCCTGTATGTGAGAGTTCATCTTTTTCAAATTAGGGAGATGAAGCCTTCACATAGCTCGTTGTGGCTGGCAGCTAAAGCTTGAAGTTGTGTTTCTGTAGATCAGATGTTATGTATTCTATTGCTGAGATGCATTCCCCTCGTCCTAATACCGCTGTCAAAGCTTGTGGAAAATCAAAAGAAAATTCTGAGAAGTTCCCGCTTACTTCGTGTGGTTCTCAGACTTCCCTTTTGCACTCTTAAGAGTTTCGGACAGTGATTCACCAAATTGGTACTTCCACTCTTTCGCTTAGGAATTGGTGAAGTCCCACTGAGACGAGTAGGGCTCTTGAGTATTTTCTTTTTCATGTGTTTCCAAGGTGTAATGCCTCCTTACACAGTCCTGTAAAAGGAATCACCTTCTCTTCAGTAACTTCAGAGCGGTGTCACTCAAATAAGGGTATTCTGGTACTCAGCAGCAGAAACTTAGGAAAAAATTCTGGAGTTGTGAGTGGCTGATGATCTGTGGAAGCCATTGCTTTTAACCTGCAGTGAAACTACGGCTTGCTAGGGCTCAAATTTTCTCTCTTTAGGACTAGTAAACCTACCTCAAGGTTAGTTTTCTTTGACAGGTGCAGTTTAATCAAACATGTTATTGGGCTCTGTATGCCCAGTAAAAAAATGTAATTGTTTGCTCAGACCTTAATCTATAGATTAAATAGATTCAGTCTGAATCTGTAAAGAGGTCAGGAGAAGATGGTTGTCTGTTTTCGTACCTAGTTACGAGGATTACAACATTACTGGTTTTTTGTAAAATGCCTTTTCAAGATTGTAGGTTTTAAGTAACCTCATTTTGAAAACTCTAAAGAAAAATGCTTGTATTGATTGATACAAGCTAGAACCTGTCTGGCAGGGAGAAGCTGATAGAAAAGCTGATCTGGCTGGTAGGTCTTCCAGTGTAGTGTTTCTAGAGCTGATCTGGTTGTAATGAGTTTAGATACAGACTTCAAAGTGCTGTGTGCAAGTGATGAGTTTTCCTTACTCGTGTGTTTATGTATTTAACAAGAAGCTGGTAGCAGGGGGAGCATTGACACCAAAATCTTACAGGTTCAGAATATCGCTAACTGTGCAAAAATACATCTGTTTTGCTGGATTTCAGAGCAATGTTTTACCTGTATTTGCCTTATTAATTTGAGCAGTGCATGTTTTTGGCTTTGTTTTAGTCAAAATACCCCTATGGTAGTGCATGTTGCAGTAGGAGAAGTTTTAAAGAGGAGAAGGAACTCTTACTGGAAGTGGACTTCAGAAAACAGTAAAACGGGTTTTTATGTCTACCAAGAGAATAACCAGTTGTCTCATTCTTTAATTGTTGAGCTGTACAAGAACTGAACTCTGTTGTTGTTGTTTCTAGGCTGGGTGTATGTACAACACACGTGCCTGTGACAAGCACATTCACAGTTTTGCCCGCTGTGGCTGTACACTGAGTGGTGTTTTGGTGTTGGATATTAATCTCGAGAAAATTTAGTGAGAGAATGAACAACTCTAAAGAGCGAGAATTCTAATACAGGACTTCAGTGGTATGTGTAGTTATGTTGCTTAACTCGGTGTTTTGAGGAATCTGTTCTAAGGAAAATTTGTGGTCAGAAAAAAAGAAGCCAGCTATTTATTTAAACAGATTTACCGAGTTGATACTGCTAAGTACCAGATTTAGATACGCTTGCTGATGGTGAATTAAGTCAGCTGAAGATGTTCTCATACCTTTGCAGTTCTTTGTGTTTTAGCAAACTGCTGGTGCTGTTTTTCTCTGGTAACTCTCAATCTGTCTGAATCTGCCTGAATTGTTTTAACACGACTTGCAGTTAATTTGCTTCTCATCATCTGAGTTGTCCCTGCAAGGCTGCCAAGCTGACTGTCTCCTAGCAGACCATGCCTCTGGCACACACCAGTAGCCGGTCCAAATTGTATTGCAAATAATGCTGCTTCCCAGTTTCAAGGGACTCTTAATAATGTTCAAGACTTGACCGTCGTCGCTTGGTTCTCCACTGAATATCACCAAAACAGCATTTTTACTGAGAAGAGACATATGTGCTTTTATAATAATACAAACAGAAGCAGGTTATAAATATATAGAAACATAACAGTGAAAGTCACTGACTTGCAATAAAACTAAACTATCTGTGACACAGTTTTGTTTTGAAACATGACCATGCAAAGTGGTATGCCACAGATGAGTTTGCTTTGATACACCAAAGAGATTTGGTGACTTAAAAAGCTTGCTTACCACAACTGTTACTTCTGGCACCTGAAATTGAGTTGCTTCCTATTTCTATTACACAAGTTAAATGTCATTTGCTGTTGTGCAGCGTCACTGAAGATCTTTGAAGCGATAGTCACTTGGCTCCTATCTTCTGCTTATGCTTAAGCAGGTACCTGGGTCAGGTCTGGCTTTAGGGCTGCAAGGTAAATGCTGCAAGAAATGGAACAGTGGGCCTTTGTGGGGGTAGACCACACCACTTGGTGTCCCCTCCTGCTTCCAACTTGGGCAGTTAAAAAGCCCATCTCTGCTAACTTGCACCGGCTTATCGTCCAGCTGACAAAAATTAAATGTTTATGATATCTTTTCAGAGTAGAATTGTGCTGTTATCTTCTGCTGTGATAACACAGCACAAACATTAAGGGTTTTGTCGCTAACTCTAAGTCATATTGGTTACCATCTTGTAATTCTTCAGTTTTTGTTGTTGGAATGGGGTTTGTTTCTAAGTAGTGTATCTGAAAGAAGTTTTGGAAGTGAAACTATTAATGGATCCACCGGTTCTTTTGGAAGCCGCAGATTAAAAGCAAGATTTCCAGTGTTGTTTCGGAGGCTTGTTAAAATGACAGACTTCCAAGTCCTTAGTAACAGATGTAACTGAAATGATTTCTTTCTAATTTTTAGTCTGTTTTCACGAATATTCCTGCTGCTGTTTGTAGTTTGTTTTTAATACACAGGTGAAAAGGGAGGAGAGGGTTGAGAGGGAGGAGAACCTACCCACTTAAATGCTGGTGTGTAGAAGTTAAGAAATGCCTGGTTACTTCAGTCAGAAGGAGATGCCTTTGTCGTAGTAATTTTCTTAATAGACTCCAGTCATGCATATAGATAGCTATTGCACAGGAGCATTTCTGATGACAGGACCTTTTAGCGGGTCTCAAAATTTCTCCTTACTTAAAAGACAGACTTAGTGTTTGTACTTGACAGTGAGCTGTGGTTATATTGTGAATCCTGGAATTGGAAGTGCATACAGAATTGTGTCACAGCAGCTGGTATTATGGTCTGAAAACTAAATGCTGCTGGTCTGTTTTCTTAGAAAAAAGGCAACGCAGGAAACTTGGAAAATTATGTATAGCATAATAGACTGTGTCACCCTACCTAAGAAACGGATCAGGAGTGGAGAAGCAGTGAGAGGCGGTGATTCTTCTTCTGTGGCTTCCACAAGTGAAAGCACTTCGTTGAAGTACGAATGGGACAGCTTCTACCATCAGACAAAAAATAACATGATGTTTGAAGGTTGCACTTTGGAATTTTGAAATCTCCTCACTTAGCTAGGGAGTTGAAATTTCAATATAAGAGGCTACACAGAGCACACACAAGTCTGCTTTATAGTGGGCAAGCTATTTTTCACCTTTATTTAAAGATTCACTTTTAAACTAGAAAAGATGTTGCAATACACGCTTTCCCCTCACCTCTCAAAGAAAAAAATACCCTGAATTCTTATTGACAGAATTGCTAGTTTACTTTGCGGGGCCAAGTGTAAGTAATGGCAAAATATAACAGCTTTTTCCTTTCTTCTTGTGATTGCTCAGAGGAAATACATGTCGTTTTTTGTTTGGAAGCCTCAGTGCACTTGTGCATGGCATCGTGTACATGCACGGGCACACGGTGTGCATGTGCTGGCTGCTGCGGCATTGTCCGTTGCCCATGAACGGCACACGCTCGTTTCTCCTCCCCACCCTCCTCTGCCTCGCCACCACTGTAAAGAGTATTTACTGCAGAAATCACTGTGGCTGAGGAGGGAAGTGGCATACTGAGCTTATTGTTTGTGTTTTAGCTGTTTGTATGTAGTCTGAGCAATGGCTTTCATTTCAAGGCCAGAAATACTTTGTAGAATTAAGATTCAGATGATTTTTGAACTCCTGATGCTGCAAGAACTACCTCTAAGTAGCATCTGGAAATGTTAGTATTTACGTGTTCTGAAGATGCTCAAGCCCCAAAGCGATGGTCGTATTCTTTGGTACGCGTGCTTACAAATCTGCTTTAGGTTTGGCAAATGAGAAGCATACAGTGCCGTAAAATGGGTTCAGTAGTGCCTTTGTTTTAGAATGAATCATAATGAAAGTACAGCACATTAAATGTAGGAACGTTCTTGCCAAAAGGACCAGTCTGTGAAATAGACTTTTAGAAGAGAGTAGTAAATGGATTGTTTAGCGGTCTGGGAGGTGCTGCTGTTTCAGGGTGGAAAGGTTTTGTGTTTTCAGGCTGACTGCAGCATGATGCTGTCCTGTCCCTATGCTGTTCTTTTTTTTTTTTTAAGGGGATTTTTAAAAACAAACAAAAAACAAGTGCCCTTTGAAACTTTTGGCAAATTGACTACATTAAATAACTTCCTTTACGATGGGAGAATCTTTGTACCTGGAGATAGACAAGTGTTGGAATACCACGAGTCGAAGATGGGATTCGCTCTTGGAATGAGCTGTGTTTGCTTCGTTAGTCTGGTACTGGGCACCTTGGGTTAAAATACATTTCTGGATAGTACTATGTGCGGGCTGCTTTCAGTGAGCAGCACGTGTGTACAGGCTTAGTTTGTTCCCACTGTTCAGTCCTAAGCATGTGCTTAAAGACACACGAATGAGACCTTACCTTGTGTGAAAACCTATTGAGAAGTCTCTTGATGGCTTCGTGTGAATTGTTTAATGTTCAAGGAGAGCATGTTTCTGCAGAAAGACTGGAGATTTCAAGGTAGCTCTTCAAGTCAGTGGGGTGTTTCAAAGTAAACATATTTGGCTCTTAAAGTTATTTAAACATTATTTCAACAGTGTAAATTATTTGTAGTTCTGTTTCTGCTTAGCTGCTGTTAGTGGTAGGCTATGATATTTCTGCTAAGTGGTGGTTTGGAGTAACCTTATAGCAGCCCTCCAGTAGCTGAAGGGGGCCTACAGGAGAGCTGGAGAGGGACTTGTGTCCTGGTGTGAGCTAGGACAGAACCAACCTTCTTTTTAGTAATTTTACTTTTCAGTCCAGTCTCTTCTGAGAGACTGCACTCTGACATTAACAGCAAGTTTTGCAGACAGCATCTGCTTCTAGGAGTGATCAGGCTCGACGTCGGTAGTTATGTGTGAAGTAACGGTAGGAATCATACACAGAAAGGCCCTTGCTTGTAGTTATTCCTGTGGAAACCAAGGTCACTGCTTGGTTCTGCTGAAGTTGTTATGCGCCGGAAATGAAAAGATGGAAAAGGAGTCACCCCTGCGGCCCTGCTGTGAGGGGGAGCGGGCCGGACAGGGGACTCGGCCCCGACCAAACGCAGTATTCCATCCCGTACGCGTCACACTCGTTATAAAGCTGAGGGATCACGAGGGGCAAGCTCTCTTCTTCCACAGCCGGCGTCCAAGCAGGGCTCTGTCCGTTCTTCTGCCTTCGATCCTGATCCATGCATTCCTGAACCCAGTTCCCTTCTGCTGCTGCGTGCAGTCAGGGCCTGCCTTGCAGCATCCGGGTGATGTGAGCTCGGTACTAGTTTTGTATATATTCCATTATTTTTTCTATTATTATACTTTTTTTGTTACTGTTTTATTAAAACTGTTTCACTTTTTCCAACCCGTAAACCTCTCTCCCTTTTCTCGTTCCCTTCCCCTTCTGGGGAGGGAAGGGGTTAACAGAGAGCATCTGTTATCCATCCATTCAGTAGCCAGCCTGGCCTTAAATCCTGAGCTTCTTACAAGGGCCTGATGGTCTTAAACTGAAGGAGGGTAGATTTAGGTGAGATGTCTGAAGAATTTCTTCCTAATGAGGGTGGTGAGACCCTGGCACAGGCTGCCCAGGGAAGCGGCGGTCCTTCCAGCCCAAAGCCTTCTGTGGTTCTGTGATACTGGGTTTTTTCTTTGACTGTATTTAATGTAACCTGTAGCGTGAATGTGTTTTGTGTCCATATGATTTCTCTGCACCCCGCCCCCAGATTGAAATAGAATAATTACTTCTTTTCAGAGTACCTCGCAGTCACATTTTTAGACACCTTTCCTGTTGCTGTTACTCTGTAGAGCTACTATTGCCTTTTCCTAGCCTGTGCAGAATATCATATCACATGGACAGCCTGATAACGTGTATTTGGCCAGCTTCTGGGAGGTGAATGGGAAAGAATCTGTCTTAAGTAGTGTTACTGTTTTTCTTACCAAAACAGTTTATTCCTTATAATGCTAAATTTGTGAGGCATGGCGTGCTGTCCTTTTACTTGACCAACGTACTCCAGCCAACTGTAGGAGCTCCAGAACTGCTGAAGTGCCAGCAGACACATCTGTAAACTCTTGTATGGCCTGTTGGTTACATTTCGAAGGGCTGTTAGCTACGATACAGAAAATTAAGGAAGAAGCACAGACATTGTATTGAGATTTGCTGTTGGTTTAGAAATCTGCATTTAGCTTGATGATGAAGTTTAGGAACCGGGGGAGGACAGGGACATTTGAGTTGAGATCCCGTGTTATAAAATTGTTTTGATGTGACTATCAGTATGTTACAGTACATGCTGCTGCTGCTTCTGGAAGTNTTACTATTATTATAGCTTACTATTATTGTTATATTAAAGATGTTTTAACTTTTCCAACCCATAAGCCTCTTTCCCTTTTCTCTTTCCCCTCTCCTCTTGGGGAGGGAAGGGGTTAACAGAGAGCATCTGTTATCCATCCATTCAGTAGCCAGCCTGGCCTTAAATCCTGAGCTTCTTACAAGGGCCTGATGGTCTTAAACTGAAGGAGGGTAGATTTAGGTGAGATGTCTGAAGAATTTCTTCCTAATGAGGGTGGTGAGACCCTGGCACAGGCTGCCCAGGGAAGCGGCGGTCCTTCCAGCCCAAAGCCTTCTGTGGTTCTGTGATACTGGGTTTTTTCTTTGACTGTATTTAATGTAACCTGTAGCGTGAATGTGTTTTGTGTCCATATGATTTCTCTGCACCCCGCCCCCAGATTGAAATAGAATAATTACTTCTTTTCAGAGTACCTCGCAGTCACATTTTTAGACACCTTTCCTGTTGCTGTTACTCTGTAGAGCTACTATTGCCTTTTCCTAGCCTGTGCAGAATATCATATCACATGGACAGCCTGATAACGTGTATTTGGCCAGCTTCTGGGAGGTGAATGGGAAAGAATCTGTCTTAAGTAGTGTTACTGTTTTTCTTACCAAAACAGTTTATTCCTTATAATGCTAAATTTGTGAGGCATGGCGTGCTGTCCTTTTACTTGACCAACGTACTCCAGCCAACTGTAGGAGCTCCAGAACTGCTGAAGTGCCAGCAGACACATCTGTAAACTCTTGTATGGCCTGTTGGTTACATTTCGAAGGGCTGTTAGCTACGATACAGAAAATTAAGGAAGAAGCACAGACATTGTATTGAGATTTGCTGTTGGTTTAGAAATCTGCATTTAGCTTGATGATGAAGTTTAGGAACCGGGGGAGGACAGGGACATTTGAGTTGAGATCCCGTGTTATAAAATTGTTTTGATGTGACTATCAGTATGTTACAGTACATGCTGCTGCTGCTTCTGGAAGTAACTCAAAGGTTTTGGCCTGTGAATATGCAATCAAGTATCTGTAGAAGTGTATCTTAATTGAATTTCAGTCTTTCAAAATCCTGTTCTAAAGTGTTGTTGAATTACTGTTTATGTCAAAACTGGATTTTGCTTGATGAAACAAACCTTTGAAACATCGTCAGTTAATTTTGTGGTTCTGCTTAACTTTCTATTCTGATGTCGTCAAAATAGTTGTTTATCTGAAGAAAGACGCTTTTTCTGCTTGGCACTCATAAAAGCTCTTGAAGCAGTGGGAATACATTGATCGATTGTGGCTAATTATTGTTAGAGCTTTGAAGTTTTCATTTACAGAGGTTACACTCATTACAAAATAAGCCTTCGGAGCTTTATTTTTGATTCAGAAGTACAGCAATGGTGCTCAGCGCAGAAATTACTTTGATTCTTCTTACGATATATTCCATTGTATCAGCACTCAGGCTTGTGCGGAGTTTTGGAGACATTTTCTTTCTTTCTTTAGGCATATATTCAGTGCAAACATGATTATTTAATTTCTTTTTTCTTTCCTGGAAAAGGTTAATTTCTAGTTAAATGCGTTAAAAGAGTTTGTTCCCTGTATATCCAGTCATTTGTAAAGGGCATTTTCCCATGAAATTCTGTCTCTTGTATTTCAGTGATTCTGCAGAAGTGTTTGTACCTTTTTTTTTAAATGATCTTATTGCCTTGGAATACTTAAATTTGTCTTTGACCTCTGTGGAATGCATGGAAGAGAATTTCAAATCTTATTACAAGTGGTAATAAAACACATGGCTTCCTCTTAATGGGATTTTTAAAATTTTATTTCTAGATTTACCAAATCTTTCATCCTGTAATAAGGGATGAAGGAAATTACAATTATTCCTTGGCATTTGCCTAGTTTTCTTTGAGTTAGTTTACCAGTGAAGAGCAAGGCACTCTAGATGCTTCATGCTTCGGTAGACTTTTGTGACAGCAGTTGGCTTGAATTGGTGGCAGAGTGGAGACTTCGGCACAAGGCAGGCTTCCTCTGAACACTGCTAGCCACACCATGCTTTAATTGTCAGAACCGATTCTTGAAGTGTTACTTTTTTCTTAAGGCATTCTTGTTACTCACTGACTTTAAAAGTGAGTATTTTTAGATCAGTGTTTTTGTCAAGCAGCCAGATCTGCGGATTGGTTCAGGTGAGGAGCTCTCACCTCGGCTGAGCTAATAGGATTGCCACCGTTCCTGCGCTGGAACCGAATTCGCTTTTGGGTTTGGTTTTTTTTTTTTTTTGGTAACGTCACTGGCTTTCTGCCATAAAATGATTAATCTTTTCCTTGCTTCTCCATCTGTCCCTCTGGTGTATATGTTCCAAGCACCATGGTGACTTTCTTTTGGAACGTGTAACTATAGGATGAGATAGTAATTAGTAGATACTTACTTTTTTTTTGTCAGTAAACAGATTGAAGATGATGCCAGCGTAGTAAAGAAAGCTTGTATTTCCCACTTCACAAGTGAACATAAATTCCGAATGGACGTATCTTTTACACTGCTCCAAGAGCCTCAATCGGTTAGGTGGACCTTGCTTCATGTTACAGATTTGTGTTTCATACCAGAGGGAGATAAGAGTCCAAAGTGCGAAGTCCTCGACGTGTGCCTGGCTGGAAGGCTGCTCTTTTGTACGGAGTGTGCAAGCAAAGCGCCTGATCAGAGTGGTGGCAATAGCACGCGGGGACTGAGGAGGGATTAACTCCAGGTGGTTGATGCCAGATCATAGTAGCTCTGGAACTTGTGTGTGTGTGCAACTCATCTGGGAACTGGTGGTGAAGCGGTGCAGATGGCAAAGCATAAGTCTCTATCTCTCATTGAGTTACCACTCTGAAAAGCAGAAGTAAGCCTTTTGAAAGCAGTTCTGTCCTCTTTCGCTGTTCCTTACTAACAGTTTTAGAAGCAGCTGAATTGTCTGTCGGTCTGAATTTCTGATGTTCCTCCATTACTTAGAGCAGATCTACTCTTGCATTCACAGTACTTTGTATACTTTAATTGATAACTTCTGAACATCTGAGACACCTGAATGCTTGATTTCCTTGACTTGCAAGAAAGATAAGAAGGATCAAAATGAAGAAAGTTAAAGTTATTTAAGCCAAGCAAGGTGACACGCTTCTTCGCAGCAAAAACATTTCAATGGATGGGAAGAGAGAAGGGGGACACAATGCTGAGCTTTTCAACCAAGCTGTGAATTGAAGGCCCGGATTTGCAGTAGGTGTAGTAATTTGATGGCAAGGGATTTGATGGCTTAAGCCGGTAAGGGAGTATTGGGTGACTGGTTTTGGTGAGCCCCATAGAAGAGGAAAGGAAAGGGTGCGTGGGATTGTGTGTCTTGGTGGCAGCGGGTACAGAATCATCCGTGTCCTGTAGTGACTTGTGACAGTGATAGCTCGGAGGCAGGAGCGGTGTACTGTTTCTGTATGCTCAATCATTCTGTTCATCCCAAACCCAAAGGATACTACTTGGATCTGTGCGTTGTAGTGGGAAGTGCAGAATTTCCATTTTATGCTGGCTTGGTCTAAAAAAAAAAAAATAGAGAGAAAAGTATCCCTAACATAATGGTGATGTAATACGGGATTCTGGATGAGGCATGTGAGATGCTGAGTAGCAATGGCTCTAGAAGGATTGGATTATTTATGCACAGTTGCTCTGTCAGCCTAAGGCTATCGATCATGGTATAACCCTAAAGCTATAGCTCAGGCATTCAGAAAACTGAATCAAAGTTTGTAGGTAGCATTTGAAAAATGGAACTAGTTATTGTTTCCTCAGCATTTAGCACCATATTTCACACTGGGTTGTTTCAGTGATACAAGAGGTAGTAAGGGGAATGTCCTTCCCCTCAGTTACAAGGGGTTTAGAAGAAAGCAGTAGCAAGTGACAAAGTTGCCTGACCAGAGCATTCATCCTGTTGAACAGGCACCCTGTCACGCATGCAGCTTTTCAACACTGCGGTTAGTTTGTGAAGATCTGGCCTTTTATCAAAGCGGATCGTATCTAGGGTGCCTCTGTTCTCTCTCTTTCCTGAATTGTGACATGTATGTTCTGTTCTCTGAAATGAAATAAATCATTAATCTGAGGCTTGACAAGTAAAACTGATTTTAGCTTTTGTACCATAAAATTAAGTCCTGAATAGTAGGAGGATAGTGGTGCCTCACTAAAAGGCTGCCTTTGTGTCTTCCTCCTGTAATTGTTTTGTCAGAATCAGAGATACAGAACAGTTTGGTGGGAAAAAAGGCTCTGACCTTCCTGTTTTTCTATTGCCAAAACAGACCTGGGACCAGCACAACCGGTAGAGGCTGTAGTTCTTCACAGCATCCATCCCCCCCCCCGCAAGGGTCTTCTAAACCGTTTGCTATCGTGCTTTCGGCTCCCTCCCGTGTCCTCAGATAATCTTTCTGATGTGCTGACAGGACAAAACTGGCGATAGCGGTGGCTCACTGAGAGCCCTGGATACACTGTCTGCTGCTAAACACGGTGGGTGATGGCAGAGGTCTTTGTGCCTTTTCTTCGTGGAGATGTTAATCTGAGTGTCATAATCTACCTGTCCATCTCTCTACTCAGCAATCTTGGGAACTTAATTATCTGTGAGACCTTTAACAAAAACGGGTCAAATTGACCGGTGATTTCCAAAGTGATTAGAGAAAAATTGATTTGAGGATTGTCGCAGCACTGTTGCTTAAGCCCAGTTTCCTTAGGATGCCTAGCTAACGACATAACTGGTTTTGTGATCCTGCAGTCAGTGTCAGTCTGAAGAGGCAGCTTAATTGCTGCTGGATTGAGTGAATGAATGAAATTCTGCTTTGCGGTCCACCCTGTCTCTGATCTTGTGTCGTTAGAAGAGCAATCATCTGAAGCTGCGCTTAGGCAACCTGGTTCTGCGCAGCAGAACAGGATACAATAGTTGATGCAGTTTATGGCTTCTGTTCTGCACCTCTGCTTTCCTGGACTTTTATTCTTGTCTCTGGGTTTGGTCAATGGACATGGCAGCTTAGTCGAGGTCTTAGATCATTTTTGCTTCCTGAGATTTCTTCTCACCTTTCTGCGTTGTCCATGGACAAGCCGAAGGGAACTTCTGATTCCCTTTCTATCATTAGGTTCCATTTTATACAGAATTAAGCATATAAAAATGACAGTGATACAAGGTCAGACATGGTACCTCTGACTTGTGGGCCTTGTGGCTTTTGTGAATTCCTGTTGATGAGTAGAAGCACACGCTGTTTAGATAAGAGATTTTATTAATCTTAAGAATGTCAGTGGTATTTGGTCACTTACATTTTTTCTGATTTTTGCTTTGAAACTGTAGAGCTTCAGCTCTTACCTGTTGATATGTCTTTGCTAAACAGAAAATACTTGTGTTACCACCTGCCTGTTCCCAAAACAGGTACTTTAGGATCATTTCACTCCTTGCCTTAATAAGATAAGCAAATTAATAAGCTTAAATAGTAAGCTAAATTAAGCTACGAGATTGCAATTAGACTGTCCGTTGTAGCCGTGCTTTTTAGTCCTTCGAATAGTTCTTGAGGCTTCTCTGAATCCTGTCATTTTTACCTGTCGTTCGTGAAGAACTGATGCAGCACGATTGTTGTCATTACAGTAGCATTCACAGCAAACCAAACGCATGAAGATGTCTCTTTACGCTTACCCAGTTGTCTTCTCATACCTCCTGTTGTCATGTTGAGAGCTCAGATTTGTTGTTCAAGCACTTTGCAGATTCACGGCTTTCTAAGTTCAGCCAAGCTTGTCTAGCGTGCTTCCTTTCTTTCTAGGACTGTTTTCTAGTTAAAAATCCAGTAGGTACTGAATTGAATATTAATGGTAACTATTTTTAGTTTGCAGGATTGGATCATAATTGGATTACTTCAGCCAGGCTTATTTTCCACTCAACCCAGGCTGCCTTGAGTTCTTGGGTTCTCGTATCAACCTTTCAGTATTTTTTCCTGCTGCCAGGCAGATCTGGTAGTGCTTTTTGTTTTGTTTTTCAGTACTTGGCTGGAACAACCTTCTCCCTTTTTTGTGAAGAGTCAGTGCTTCAAAACTTAATGAACATTTAACTTGGAGATAAGCTTTTCCTGAACTAATCTGTCTGGACCAAGTAATTTTAATAAGTGTATAGCGTTGACTTTACATAGGCAGCAGTGGTGCAAGATATAAAACCAGAAGAGTTGTCAGAGGTGGGTGCTGCTCCTTGGCGTGTTTGAGGGGCCTGCGAAAGAGGACATCTTTCTGTCTTGTAGGAGAACTGGTAGTGAAGTCAGTCTGTCCTGCCAGACCTTTTATTAAGTTCGGAAGCCCTAGTGTGGAAGGTGGGTTGGGGCAACAGAGGAGAGCAGAGTTTCCCAGAGGAAAATGGGTAGCAAGGAGCAGAACTGTATACAGTTCAGTGGTTTATGACAGCATATTGGAGGGCAAGCTGAAAAAAGGGATTGTGAATAGGAAATTACGTGCTTGTAACAGTGAATGGTTTTTGCAGCATGTTGTGTTGGTTGCATGTTCTGGGAGCCTCAGAGGAGCACGCAGTAATGAAGTAACTCTGGCTGCTTGAATGAGAGAACTGGCTGCAGTGGCAGAGGTGAAGGGACGGCTAATAAAAACGTAGCGTAGGAGGAAAGGACAGGATTTATTGACGGCCTAGACGCTTCGTGTACAAAGAGGGAGTTGCTCCTTGGTGCTGGGCTACTGGAGGAAGTAGTGTTGTATGCTGGCCGTGATAAAGAAGGGAGGAAAAGACTAAGCTTTAAAAATAGGAGAAATGGCACACTATGAAGAGCCAGTCTGGTCCTAAGGTATCCTTTAAATTAGACTGGTGAGCTTCTCATTTCTGTCGTATCAGCTCTCAGTTGCACCGGCAGATGAGGTACGTAGGTTTGGTCACAGACTTGATCTATAATATCTATGAAACTCCTGGAACTACAGGAAATTGAATTGCTGTTCTGCTCTGAATATAACTACAAGGCAAAACAAAGAGAAATACTTCCCACACCTGCTACTCAAAACACAGCAGTGCGAGAGTTCTTGCGTAGTCCAAGTCAGCTAAACAAAGGTTTTAAGTTTTTCTTTTGTCAGCATGGAACTTTGTACATTCCTTGGCTTGTGAGAGTAGAGCGAAATACGCTGTTTCCCATCCACACTCGGTAATAGATTCCAGTATCTTAACAGAGTTGCCATAGTGATCAAAAAGAGAACAGAATCCGCTTGTCTTTCTGGGATAGCCGAATTATTAAATTAAATGCATCTTTTCCATTAAGGGAGAGTAGCATTATCATATTTCTGAGACGAACTGTTTTAGAGTAGAAATAATGTGTTTAAGCTGGTGTCCTGCATTAATCATGCTGCTTCTTCAGGCACTTCTAGCCCTGCCTTGCAGTTCTGTGCTGGTTTATAGCACCCCCGCATCTCCCCCCTTGCAGTTGATGGAACAGCTGCGTGGAAAACGCTTGTGAAAAAGGCTGCGTTACTCCATCAGGAGTCAGTGTGGTTGTGACCGCATGGAACCAGGCAAAGAGCAGGAGTTGCACAAAATTGTCACGCAGATAGACAAGTATGAAACGCGAGTCGGCTACGGGATGAGGTGGGATGAAAGGAGCCAGCCTGGCGCTGAGGGGTGCAGAGAATGCGGCCTGCAGAAAATGGTGGCTGCATCAGGTAGAGAAGAAAGGAGATGAGCTGACGGCTGAATGAACTGTTAGACAAGGCAGTAGGGAGGGAACATCCTTAAGCTTAGAACAAAGTGGGAGTGAACTGCAGCATAGCCCAGGCTTTCAGAGAGAAGCTTTCTAGTTTGGTTGTAATGGAAATGCACTGCTACCAGGCTGACGCGTTGAAGCTTGAGCAGCCCTGCGGTACGCGTTTGTGCCCATTTGATGCAGGTGAAAAAAGAAAAAACTCGCACTGGATTGCTTTTTGCTTTCATTGCCTGCAGGAAAGTTAATTGCACAAACTTTAAGCAGAATACAAGTGTTTGTGATGGCCCCGAGTCCCACATCAAAATGACCGTTCTTACCAGGCTGCTAACTCCCATGTTCTTGCTGATTTATTTCTCTTTTTTGATGATTTGTAATTACCTAGTAGTGTTCCCCTGAACTAGCCCATTCAGGATCAGAGTTCTGTTTCAGAATTATAAAAACAAAGATTTTCTGAGTATCTACCTTCCCCCACCTGCCCCCTCATTTCACATAGGAAAAAACCTGGGGGCAGAGGCGGGAGCCGCAGCGTTTGAGCCTTCTGACTTGTGTGCTTCAGAGCTGCTGGTTTCAGTTTGCAGAATGAATAAGCAGTGTAAAATCTACTACATGTATCCTCAATCATCTGATTATATTTGCCAGTTGTTTTTTGAGATTTCAATTAGCAGTGGTTTAGATAAAGTTTTACGGGAGGTCACCTGACGTCAGTGTTCAGATAATTAACTGGAAATGCCAGTTAATGCCTTATGCGCTCAGATGTCTTTCAGCGTTTGATGCGCAGGGGATTCTTCCTTTTCTTCCACCTCCTGTTTGTTGTCTTCCCGCTGGTGAGGAGCTGGCAGTGGTTTGCTTTGCTGGAGTCCATGCCCGACCGCATTTGCTGGAGGTGGTTGCTGTTGGAGTAAATGCGGAGCTTCTCCTTGAGTTACCAATACCAGCTCTGAAACGCTGTTGATCTTAATGCTGTTTGGCAGCACGTTGTTCTGCCCCTAAAACTCGTCGCCAATCCTAGCCTAGGCTGGACGCTGTTAAAAATAGATAAGAGTCCGTTAGAGCAGTTCTTGCCTTGTGCTATGCACTTCTGGTCTCTGGAAATCACAGTCCGCTTTGTAAGCTTAACTCCTCTGAGGCGAAACCGAGTTTAAGAAAAACCCTGAAACTAGGAACATTGGTGAGCTTTGAGAAACTCGTCTTGTGTATGGTCCCTCCTGAGTTTTGTCTCCATATTTACTTCAGGGATTGCCACACAAGAAAGATAGGTCTTTGCACCTTTTCAGATTTTGGGGTTTTTATGTACTTATTTAAGGATGGGCTTCATGCAAAAAACCAGTCTTTGCCAGTTTGTTTCAGTGGCAGTAATGTACAGAGATGAAGTGTAGGTTAAAGGGCGTGTCTAATGTTTTACACTGTTCTCAAACTAGCTGCTTTAGGTTTTTTTAAGTTCAGAATCGTGTAACTCTTCAGCCTTAGGTTCCTTTCACTTACAGAAGCACAGCTTTAGACATTGAAATACTGTGTGGCAGAGAGCCGGTTTACAAAAATACAAGGTTTCACATGGAAGCTGCTCTGCTTCCCCCTTAATTTCAAAGATCGGCAAGGCATTTCTTAAAATTTCCATCAAGTATCTGTTATTTAACAGCCACCTAGAAAAGAAAAAACTATCCGTATCATATTAAGCACTCAGTTTGGAAGACTTGAAAGGTTGCTTTGTTGTTGTACTGAGTTGTGATATGTTTAATAACAAGATCTGTTGAAAAGGAAATATTAAAATGTGATAAACCAACCTTGTGATACCTGTTAGGATTGTAGTTCCTTGGTGCTTCGGGGATCTTCCAGTGGTTTAGAGTGTTAACAAACTTCAAACTAATTTTTCTGTTCTTTCGAGACCAAAATATTTTGTAATACTGTTCCTAAAAATCTATTTCTAAAGATTTTTCCTTTAATGAAAGAAAGTTAATCTTTCCTGATAAACAAAATGAGATGAAGAACACCTACCTGTTTCTTTTGGAGCAAGAACGTAAATTTGGTTTAAAATTTGCTTAGCATTCTCACCGCCTAAAGAAAATCTCTCTCCTGCTCTTTGAAAATTCAGCTGTGTGTTAGGATTCTGCCAGAGGCTTGTTACGTTGCGCAAGCTCAGCGCTGCCGTGTTGGGCAACTTCATTGTCTGCACAGAGTCTTTTCCATCTCCTCACCGGTGGCTGTGTATCCTCCAGCCTTAAGCAGCAAGGTCTGAGAAGGGCTTTGCTTGCGCTGTCTCCTGGAGGCTGGTGTGGCCCAAGTCTGGCCGGGGAAGTAGTGGGAATGGGTTCTTGTGTTCGCAGCATTTCTCTCTCCCAGGTCGTACTCCCCACTGTGCTGTAGGGCCTCGTAGGTAGTTGTAGCACAGCAGTGGTTGCCAGAGCAGTCCGTATAGCGTTCGGTTTGAAACAAAAACTCTTCCAAACCTGCAGGCGAGTTCAAAAATTACTAGAAGAGCCGAGTCCTCCTGCAGACAAATGAAGTTTGTAGTTGGGGATTTGGACACAAGGGGAACCGAAGTACCAGCCAAACGGCTAGTGCTCCTGCTTCTGACCTCTGAAAGTTGAAACAGTTGGTCATAAACTGCTTTCTCAGGATCTCACTTTTCGTTTCAGAAATTTGCTTCACTTAATCTGATAGACCATCATGGTATTAATGAATAGCTGTAGATACCAGATGATCCTTTCTCATACGTTGTCTGAAATAGTAAGTTGAGTGAGTAAGTTTATTAAATACTTTGCTATTAATTCTTCAGGAAAAAGCTTCCAAAATCCATGTTGTAATAAATAATAATTTAAAAACCCAATTTCTTTGAACATACAGTCCTACAAAACAAGCACAGAAATACAGAAAATAAAAATCTTAATATTTGTGCAATGCGGTAGCAGCAAATACCACTTCTCTTTAACAGCAGTCTTTATTATTGAGCTTTTGATGCTGTTAAGCGTTTGGGGCTTTTTGGTCTTACGTGCTGTTTGAATGATTCAGCTTTACTCTGGAACACAGCACATACGTGATAACCCCTTACATTGCCAAGTAACAGTTGTTTGTTTAAATACATATATAGTGGGTCAGATTCTTCTGTGAAGATACAACATTTTGTACAGTGGAAAGGGCCTGAATCTGGCAACAGTCATGCTGCGGGATGCAGGCTAAGGGAGTATTTCCTACTTCAAGTGCGGCTGGGGCAGCTGTCTGAAACCCAGGTGTACAAAGTACGCTGACAAAGAGGACGAGGCATGGTCAAATTGTATTTATTGGACTCTGCCCTGATGTAATTTACTGCTCTTAACCAGTGCTTCGTCAACTGGTTGTTCAGTTCGATTCCCCTAAGCATGAACCGGCAACCACTGAGCAATTTGCTTTTATGAGGCTGTTGCAGCGCTAAGCTGATGCCCACAGTCCCTCTTCCAGCCGTGCGAGTGGTCCTCCTGAATCCTGCTGGCAAGGGAGCTGGAAAGACCAGGACCATGGAGAACCAGCATGTTGTGTAAGGAAGGGCTGGAGAGGTCAAGGGAGGGGGAAAATAGGATTTAATACTTCAAATAACGACTCGGTCAGTGGTTGGGTTGACATTTAAGACATTCTGACAGGTGATAAAGTCATCTAGAAATCCTGCCAGTGCAGGACTGGGGCAAGCACAAACAGGGTCTGTTGACTTCTGTTTATTTGGAGCAGGGATGGAGGCTCCTAGTCTTTGTCATCCTCTTTGAAAGAAGCCAGTTCCTGCTCAAATGTCTTTCCAGGACTGTTTGTGCAGTGTAATATTAACTGGCTCAAGTAATAGGGACTTCACCACTTCTCTTGGGGAACTGTTCTTCAGGCGAGATGGCCCTTTGGACGTGTGGTGCTCTCTTCACTCGTTCAGGGGAGTCATATTTCTGCTTGCTCTATTCTTAAGGAGTTTTGGGGGTGTAGTTTGTCAAGGGTGTCAGCCTTAGGCAGATGTCCTTTTGTTCAGACGTTTTCCCTCAAGTACCAAAACATAAGGAGATAAGCATTTGCTGGATGCCTCTATGTATCCCCTTCCTATCTAGTCTGTGCACAAAGTCGTGCTTTGTGCCCAGAATGCACAAAGTATTCCAGGATTTGAGGTTTGTTTGGTTTTCAAAAGTTTTTGCGGTGTTGGAAAAAGTAATTTTTGTCCATGCAGACTGGGAAGGATAATCTTGTGTTCCCCTTTGCACTTGCACAATGATTTTGCAAGTTGAATTGCAAGACTTCAGACACACATAGCTGTGTAAGTTTGTAAAATATTTTTTAAAAATTTAATTTAAATCTGATTAAAGCTGTGAAATCAAGAATTTAATGCTGAGCACCTTAAACCAGAATTTGATCTCTGTGAATGCAAAGATTGATATTTGACATATGTTTTCTTTCATTTAATGTCCCTTTGGAATCAAGGAAACTACAATAATTTCACTCATTCTTTTCCAGATGGGAATGACAGGTAACACTAGTCCCTTTGGGCAGCCCTTCAGTCAAACTGGAGGGCAGCAGATGGGAGCTACAGGAGTGAATCCTCAGTTACCAAACAAGCCAGGCATGGCGAATAGTTTGTCTCCCTTTCCTGCCGACATCAAGAGTACTCCCGTCACCAGTGTGCCAAATATGGTGAGTTGTACCCGCGTGTTTCCCTTACTCGTTACGTCTCCATAGTGCATTCTAAATTCTTGGGTGGTACGGCTTCTGCAACATTACCGGACTGCTTCTCCGCGGTCGTTTAAACATCGCACTTGCCCCGTGGTTCCTCACTACCACTCTGCAGTGCGTGTAGAAAAGCTCACGTACGTTTTTAGGCAGTAATTTAACCTTCTAAGCAATTGCAGTGTTTCGTTATAAGGATTGCGTTGCATCCCTTCATTTTGTCTGGTACGTTTAGTTCCAAACCAGATGAAGATACCTCCTCTGTAAGTGCAGTCTGCAGGTTTAAATTCCAAAATGAAATAGAATGTGTTGGATACATCATAAACTTCCCTGCAACCAAACAGCACATTTCATGTCCTTTGAATCTGATACGGTAAACACAGCATGTGCTTCTCGGTTGATGTTGTGCATGGCTTGCAGCTCACAAGCTTATGAGAATAGTTCTTAATAGGATACCTTGCCCAAGTTTGTAGTATTCTGTTTAGTAGAGTTTTCTTTATAAAGTGAAATTAAATATTCCCATTTGTCTTAGTATGTCTGCGTATTAATCAAACTGCTTGTGCCGTTTCTATGGAAACTCCAGCTTGTTGCATTTTATATTCTTATACATGATAGCAGTTACTATAGAAACTTGTAAAACCTTCCATAAGATGTGAATTGCTTATTTTTTAATTTAACTAGAAAACCAGCTATTTTTCGGCTCAAGCAGTGCTTGTCGTTCCATCAGTGAGTTTGCTACCTGCCTGTCACTAATAAGGCGATGTATGAGAAGGAACAAGATGTAATAAACTTCCTCTTTTTCTCCTGATTTTAGAGGAACACTTTCTAATTTTCTTTAGTTACACTGTGAAATCTCCATTTAATATCATCTGTCACTTACTGCTTATGATTATGGAAAGGAGCTGGTGACTAGGATAAGACCACGCTCAGACTACCACTTACGCTCATGCAGAATATCTGTAAAAGACTGTTTGCTGCATGAATATTCTAATTTTGTTTTTGAAATAACTTAAGTTTGGATCAGGCATAGAACAAACGAATTATTGCCCTGGTTCTGCAGAGAACCCGCAAATCTGCCCAAAGTGCTGTCTTCATCGCGGTGACTGGCTGATTGCGAAGCCCAATTTTGCGCTCATTTAAATGTCAGGTTTTGGGAAGCCTAGATCTTAATGTACTCATTTGCTAGTACAGGATGTAATGGCAGATATTCAGGTGGAATAAAAAAGGTGTTTGCCAGGAAGGCTTGTCTGGTGGTGGTGGAGGAAGGAAAAGAAAAAACCTTTCAGTTTCTTTTCTCCCATCTTGTCCAAGAGACAGAGGAAAGAAAGGGAAAGTTACTTTCCCAGTACTGTCAATTGCAGTTTCTTTAAAATGTCAAAAATGTGAGTTGTCTTCTGAGAGGCCAGTCAAAACCATCTTTTTTTGTTTCTCAGGTGTCAAAAGCTTTGTATGTCCGATATATCTCTTTCTCCTTCAAGGCAGTGTGAAGAGTAAGAGCCATTTCGGCCGACAGACATCTGTACTGTCGAGCCAAAAGGTCTCAGCCCTGCTTATGGATCGTGTAGTGGTTAGAGTTTGGTGGTAGAACTTTCATCTTTAAAAACTGAAGTTTCCATCTAAACATTTTTATTGCAAAGCCAAGAATTTAAAAGGAAATGTCAGACTTGTTAAATTTTAACCTTTCCTTGGCAGCAGTGGGTAGGGCAGTGTAATTATTTGGTAATAGTGCGTACATGGCCATATGCTTTTCCTTCCACAGGGTCTTTGCTTTATTTGGCGTACAATATGAGCGGTACCCTCTGAAAGAGCGTATAGTCAACATTTTGTTCTATTTCTGCTGCGCAGTGGGTAGCTGCGGGCCTCGTTGACTGTATGTAGTAATGTGCTTCACTCAGTCTTTTCCAAGTGATCTTTTCTGTGGCAGTCATCACTGGAGCAGGCATATACTTAGGATTAGTTAATTTTCACAGTGCCTCTCTGTTGTCCCTGTTTTAAACACAAGGCTGAGAGGCACGAAAAGAGTAAGACTGGGAGAATCTGCTGACTCTGAACTCGAGGTTTTTAGGCACTGGCTTGCTAAAGCCTTCCTCATTTCATACGTTAAGACGTTATCTAAGGGTAAAATAACATTCACGTCGGTTAGATGTGCGCTCCCGTAACTTGTGGAAGGCATGTCTCTGTCTCACATTGGGCAACTAAAACATGACTGAAATGGCACTTGAGAAGTTGCATGCGACAGAGGCAGCTCCCCAGAGCAGAGTTGCAGCGTTTAAACTACTACACCATGCTTTCCTGCTGCAGTTACTTTGCCGTTTGCTGTGTCCTGTGACGCTTCAGGACCCTAGAGGCGGCGGTTTGATTGAACGTGATGGACCTCACGCGTGGTCCGCTGGAGACCCGGTCTGTGCTGTTTCCTGAAGGAGGCGGGAGCGAAGTGGGAAAGGGTGTAGCGTTACATTACCGTCTATCGAAAATGAACCTGTGGAGGATCAGTTCAGACTCCATCTACTATAGCAAGCAAAAGACCAACTACGTCTTTTTAAAAGGACCTCTAGGGCGGTTTTGTGAGATGATTGGAACTGCCTAGCTTGCTAAACCAGCCCTCTGTACTATCCTTACCTTAAAGGGCCCTGAAAGTACTATTGCACGTGAGAGACAAACCCATGTGAATGAAAACATTGGTTGTACGTGGCATGTCTGAGACAGGAAACCATATTCCGGCATGACATCAAACACCTTGGTTACCCCTAAGAATATCCAAATAAGACAAGAGGAAATAGAAAGGTGCAGCTGTTGTTAAGACTCCTTGGTCCCAAAAAGCAAGGCATTTTTTAAATACTCCTTTCAGTCTTTTGCCTTTCTCTGTAACCTTGTGTGTGTGTGCTGTGAAAGTAAAACAAAAGACGAGTATGTTTCTTAACCCATGTTTTTCTAATCATCATTATGTGTGGCACCCGTGTCCCAAACGCTACCCGGGAGTTTCCACTGCCAGGCATAACCCTCGTGCTGGCAGCCAGGCTCAACCTCTGTTGCAGCAGTGGATTTTTTTTCTTTTAATCCAAATGCAGGCTACCACTCTCAAGAACAATACGCTCCCCCCCACGCAATGAAGTGGCTCTCAGAAGCATTAATTCAGTGCATCTTCCAGCCCTTGTTCCGAGTATGACCTTACACTAGACCCCGAGAAGCGCGTTTGGTTTAATCTCTTTAATTAGAGAAGAAGTATCTAACCTTATGGTATTAAAATGATTAAAAAGTCAGCATTAAGGTATTAATTTTCAGTGCCAGACAGATGGATTGTTTGTTTGGTTTGGTTTTTTTAGCTATGGATCCGAACAGCATATTAGCTGTTGCTTTGTGTGACTGTTACTGAATACATGCCGTTTTCCTTACAGAACAGGCTGCTTGAAATCCTGAGTGAGTGACTTGTTTCCAAAAGAGAGATGTTGCTTTTGACCTTGTTGGAAGTTCTGGTGACACACTGTTGAGATTCAGCCTCACTTAAATTGTCCAATGCAGGACCGACAATGCTCTGCTGCGGTGAGATCGTGCAAGATCTCTGGGCTCTGGAAGTGAGCCATGCTCTGCACTTTGGCACTCAGCGCAGCGTGCAGCCTGTACAGGAGCCAGGAGCCTCTTAGTTTTGGAGCGCCCAGACTCCGGGATGTGCTGTCGGTGAGGGGAACCCTAGGAGACCTGTACGTCCACCATAAAGCTTTGCGCTGTCTGCAGAGCTGCGTCTTCCAAGGGTGGTGATGGATGGTTTCTTCGTGGACATACCAGTAGATCTGGTATTTCTGTGTGGGTTAGGAGTACAACGTGTGAAGTTTGGTTTCCAGACACCAGCTTGGTTTCACAGTTATCCTTATGACCAGCAGATGGAGTTGAGAGAATATTACTTTGGAAGTGAAGGAAATAGTTTCTCCTGATTCTCTTCACTTCAAATTGAAGCAACACATCTTCTCCTGCATTTTTTCCCCATTCTCTTAGTAAACTACGTCTCAAGTTTTCTGCTTCCTTCTTCCTTCTTTCTCTGTTTCTTTTTATGTACTTTGGATTTCTTTATTAACAGATTTTAATCCAAAGAGAGGAAAACAGTGGCTGGGGAATGAGGATGTCTTAGGTGTGCCTTGCTGCAGACCTCCTAGAGAGAGGAGGAAAGCTTTTAAACAGGGAGACGAGGCTTAATTAGAACAAGTAGAAATGCAGCTACCTAAAATCGACAACTCCTGGTTTTTTTCTAGAGACTAGAAATACAAGGCTTTATGAAAAATCTCTCTCTGTTGTGTCCTTACAGTGAGGAAGGCTTGCTTTTCTTCACCTTTCAGTGAGTCTTCCTCTCTTGCAGCAAAGTCAGTCTTCTCTTTCGGTGTGGGAAAAGACTGTGACAGTCGCCCCGCACCTAATTTGAAGTGAAGCAGCAGCTTAGCAAGCAGTTGGGAAAAGCTCTTGTCCATATTGCTTAGCCATGGTCTCCCAAAGGAAAAGATCTTAATAACCTGGAAATAAGTCTAACAGATAATGTTCAGTGGCAGAGAAATTACGCTGTTATGTTGGGGGCAAAGTCAACATTCCTAGTCTGTGTTGGTGCAGGAGTTCATCCTGGGGACCTTTACTGCTCTGAACGGTGGAGTGTTTTAATTTTTGCGCCGTCCACGAATGAAGGTGCCAGGCTGGCAAAAGCAATCTGAAAAAGGATCTGCTCTTTCCCCGGCGCTCTGGTCCACATTCCGCTCTCCCATCCTCCACATAAGAATACATGAGGTGGAGAATATCCCCTGCCATTCCTTACTCTCTTCCAGCAGTCAAGGTGAAGTGCTCCGTAGTTAGTGCTCTGACAGCGTGACTTCCCTTCGCATAAAACTGCTCATTTGTCTCTTATCCACAGATTGGGATTTTTAATGTTCATCATTCCTCCATCTGTTTTATCACCCAGTAAATGCTATATAAAGCTCTCTTAAACTTTTGTTCACTTAATTTGCTGTATGTGAGAGCTGGACTCTGCCTGCAGATCTCTATGTCAAGCTTTGTTCCTTTTTGTTGCTTTGAAACACTTCTTTGTTACGTGTTTCTTGTCATTTGCTGGTCCTTCAAATCAGAAAGCTTAGGAATTCAAGGAGATAAAACTCCAAAAGCGTACCCTTAAAGGTGCTGATCCAGCCCTGATTCCCAGCAGAATTAACTGCATGGTATTGAGGTATTTGCTGGTTTCACAAGAATACTCTATTGGCGGTTAAAAGCCAAGTGTCTTGAGGACACTCTAGGACCAAATATGCAAGTTTCTATGGAATGACCATAGGAGCCGCCTTGCCTTTTGAGGTTGCCGTGGGCTTGCAAGGCTCAGTCCTCAGTACCAGCTTCAGAGGTGGAAATTGTACTCCACAGTGGTAAGTGGAAGTTGGAAGATGAAAATACTCCTCTTCGCTCTTGACGTGAAAACTCTGCCTGTAGCCACGTCAATGCCAAAGCTTTGAAATAGCTCTTGGGCTCTGAACATATTCTTCCGTTAAGACTATGCATGATGTCGGCTTTGTAGGCGCGAGCTGAGAGTATCGGCTTCCTGTTCTTCTGATTTGTAGCCGCATTGCAAGCTCTCAGACTGGTGCTGCTAACTGGCTAATGTAATTTCTTGTCGCTTGAGTCAGTCTCCCTCCAGAGAGCACGACGACCTTCTGAGGCTGTGCCCAGTCAGGAAGTGTTTGTTCCCCTCTCTTAAGTCTTCTGCCCACCATACAGACTCAGATCCTGATTCCTTCTGCTACTCGGATGAGAAAATGCAACACTTTAGAGTTACGGGGCACAAATGCAAGCGCTTGTGCTTGTAGTACTTGCACTTGCATCAGACGGTTCTGTGTGTGCACGGACCTCTCGAGCCAAAGCAGACCCTCAGATTCCTGCTGTCGGAAGGATTCTGTATGCACGGGACCAGCCTGTTCAGACCATGCCTGTTCACGGTAACTGCTGGAACCACAGAAATCACTGTCCATGTAGAGAATACCAGAAGGAGTTGCAAGAAGTGTAAACCGGTTCTGTGTCACTTTCCCAGTGAAGCTCTGGTCATCACTGGAGAAAGCCTGGGTTCATTAAGTGGCTGCACTGAGAAACGCCTCCTTCCTCGATGCCATCAGATAGCTGCTGCTTCAGCTCTCCGTGCAGTTTTGTGACAGAACAGTGCTTCCTGGGCTGTTGAGAGCTGGTTCAGCGCTTGTTAGAGCACTCCTGCAATTCCTGTTTGCAGGAAGGGCTTCTTTCGGTCGTCATGTAAATGTGCAGGGTGCATGGTTGGAGTTGATCACACTGCATACTTACTTCAGCTAGGAGTGTTGCTAACTAGAATTGTTCNAGGAGCACTATTTTGACACAGTTGTTTGTTTTATAGACCTGCCCCCGCCCTGTCCAGAAGGCAGGCTGCACCTCATACTTGCTGTTTCTTAGTCTGCTGAGATCTTGGACTAGAAAAGGGATGTTCTTGACTAGCGACAAGAGATTTTTAACACGTCATTCACATGTGCATTACACTATGGGCCGATCCAGTCTATCAATTCAGACCTTAAAACAACCCCTGCAGAGAGCGAGGCTGCGTCCCACCTTCACTCGTGCATGAGTGAAGGTGGGACGCAGCCTCGCTCTCTGCAGGGGTTGTTTTAAGGTCTGAATTGATAGACTGGATCGGCCCGTAGTGTAATGCACATGTGAATGACGTGTTAAAAATCTCTTGTCGCTAGTCAAGAACATCCCTTTTCTAGTCCAAGATCTCAGCAGACTAAGAAACAGCAAGTATGAGGTGCAGCCTGCCTTCTGGACAGGGCGGGGGCAGGTCTATAAAACAAACAACTGTGTCAAAATAGTGCTCCTTTGTGGCAGTGGATGCTTAATTATCTCACTGAGGTCCACTGTTGATTACAAACCTGTCTTAAAGAACTAAAAGGCATTTTTTGAAATGCAGGATCTGTCCTAATACAGTGATTCCAGAAAGTTGTATTCTGTTATCAGGAAGAAGGAGAGGACATGGAAATGAAAAAAAATCATACAAGAGGAAGTGTATTTAAAAAACATAATGCTATATGGAAGCAAGGCTGACACCGAGTGCTGTATCAGGTTGTTTTGGTGCCTGCTTTTATAAGAAAAGGCAGATAGCGTTTGATCTTAACAGACAATGTTGAGCGCCTTTGAACGTGAACACATCAAAACATAGAGGTTTCCTGGTCATCTCAGTAAAGTAAAACTGCCAGGGACCTTTGTGTCCATCCAGGTCCACGAAGGTGAGATGTGTGTGCGTCCGTGCGGCCCAGAAGCACACAAAGTTTTTTGCCCTTCGGAATGGCGGCAGGGCAGAACTATCTTTCCTTATGAATATATAGTTTCTGTAATTTTAAATTGTGTTAACGGCTGCTTTACACTGTAGAAGTGTTGTATTGCGCTGTTTCTAGAAAACTGGTTAATGAAGCTGCCGTCTCTGTTGGAGCACGCAGCAGACGCTCAGCTCCTGATCTGTGTGCTCACTTTATGGTGGAGCACAGCGAGGTAGCAGGAGGAGCAAAACTGTCTTTTTTCCTCCTGTATCTGAGCACCGAAGCATTTATTTTAATTGTGGGAGCAGAAGTGTGTGGATTTCCTGCTTCATCAAGAACATTGTTAGTCATTCAGGTGAAGCAATGTGAAGCCTCGCGCTCATTCTGGAGCGGAATGATTTCTGTGGTTGGTGGAGGATGTACGCGCCTGTGGCGTGGCTGCCATGCCCCGGCACGTCTCCGGTTTTGAACTGGTCCTGCACACCACTGTTGTGAAGAGACAAACTAACAGGGAAGAGGGCAGCTTCCTCACGCAGTCAGCAGTCTTGAAAGTAAGATAGATGGTGGAAAGAGCGTTCATTATATTTCCGAGTTTAGGACTTCATAAGGTTGAAATGGTGACGAACATAACTCTCTAGGGCTTAGGCACAAAAAAACCCCTCAGAATATTGCCTGACTGCAGACGCTCTGATCTGAACCGAGCCTGCTTGTTCTTCTAACTGCTGGTACTCCACGATTCTGCTTTTTTGTTACTCGAACTTCAAGAAATCCTTTTGGGTCAGGGCGTCTGTGCTGATAGAGCTGTAGACTTGCCTGTTAACTGGTAGAATAATAACAAAAGGAGAACTTTGGCTTGGGAAACAATTCTTTGATTGGGATGAAAACATCGCTTCCAACAAGATTTTCTTTGGCATGGTCCCTGTATTTTTCTGCAGATTGGCTGAACTAATTGTTTCCTATTTGTGACCCAAGAATTGTTTCAGCAAAGCCTGTCTGCTCTTGCGGACTTGCTCAGAGAAGAAATGAAAGAATTTCAGCTGCATGCACTGGGAGCCTAAGTGGATGGGTTTCCCTCACCCGCTTTCCTTTTATTGCTCTTTCTTGCAAACTCAAGACACACAGATGCAGCAATTCCTCGTTGTTTAAGACTTACTGTAATCGTTATCAGTGGCAGAGTCCCCACCTCCTTCATTAACTACCAGACACTGTGTTTTCTTCTTGATCTTGCATGCTCCGTTCTCCAGAAGAAAAACTAGCTCTGTGAGACCTGATGTGCAGGTGGCAAAGCTGAGGCCAAAGCTTGCTGCTGGAGTAGTGAGAACTTGTGCCAGGGAACCTTTTCACTGACCTCAGGAAGTGAGTTTTGTTGCTGTTGCGTGCTCTGTTTTGTAGGCTGGGGAATTTTTCAGGGGAGTCCTCCTGAAAGGTCAGCAGTGGAGCGGGCTACAAATGGTGTGTTCTGTCACTTAAGGAGGGCTTTCCTTAAACGTAGTAAGCAGGCGTTGGGCAGTAGCTCTATAGACAGCACTGCACTGTGGCCTCTGTTACCTCCACAGTGTAATCCCGTTCTTCCTATGTTCTGTTTGTAAGTCTTTTTAATGGCTGATTTTCCTTCGGTAGGTTGGAAGTTGGTGAGCTTTTCTGTGGTAACCTGCGTTTACAGTGCGTAATCAAAGTCGTTCTTGGGACATGTTTGTGCATCAGATTAGTTCGGGCTGCAGATCACAGGGATTTAAGCACTTTTGCAGTCCTGTGTCTGCTCCTGCCAGTGGAGTCGTTGCAGGCTGTGGGTGTGTTTAATTTTAAAAATCAGGTTTCTACATTTGTTGTCCTTCAAAGGCCCGAGAAAGTAGCGGAAAAGCTTCTAAATCTGTGCTAAAGAAATGACACATTAAGGAAGCTCTTCTGCACTGTTACGGGCTGTGTCTTAGGCTGCGGATCTCTGGGCACGCGGGCTCCGTCAGGCAGGGCTCGGGCATTGGTGAAGTGTGACCATAATGGATGCTGGAAATAGCCAATTTTACAAGTTGATCCAGCCTAGCATCACCCTGTAGTTAACTCTAGTTCACTTCAGCAGACATAACGCAATCCAGGTTTAGGTGGCCCTTTCTGGGAGAAAACTGTATATGTCTTACCTTGGAAATTTTCTCTCTGAAAGGAATACCAGCACTCACTTGCGAGAAGAAACACTAATTTAGGCTTGGAAGATCAGTTCTACCTTTCACTGTAATACATGGAGACAGTCATATAATTTTGATTGTCTTCTCTCATTGGACTCCTCTTTCTGTTGGGGACGAGAAACTAGGGTTGAAGTGTATACAACCTGTAATATGAAAATACAGTACTAAACAGACTTGGATTCCACCTCCAAGCGTGATAAGAGCTCCTTCCTTTTGGAATTACGGTCTGTCCGATAAACAGAAGATTTTGGATGGCTTGTTACTTAAACTGTTGTTTGTGAATGTCTTAACAGCAGAACCTCACAATGTGTTTTTGGTGTTCCAAGGTTAGAATAGAAACGGTTGAGAATGCTACAGCGTGATAGTCCTTGTAGCCAGTCTTAGCAGGAGGAGCATACAGGGGAGCTGGACGGGGATGTTTGACAAGGACACGTAGTGGTAGGATGAGCAGCCACGTCTTACACTTAAGGAGGGTAGATTTAGGTGTGAGATATTAGGAAGAAACTCTTCACGAAGAGGGTGGTGAGACCCTACCAGAGGCTGCCCAGGGAAGCTGCGGCTGCCCCCTCCCTGGAAGCGTTCAGGGCCGGGTTGGATGGGGCTTGGAGCACCCGGGGCTGGTGGAAGGGGTCCCTGCCCATGGCGGGGGGGTGGGACTTTGAGGTCCCTTCAAACCAAAACCATTCTGTGATTGTGTGAATGCCTGTCAAATACTCTTCTGATACTCATATTATTATACAAGATGAAGATCAGAATGTAGCCTTGCAAACGCGATGCTAAACTCTCTGTTCTCTCAGTCCCAGATGCAAACCCAAGTGCAACAAGTGGGGATCGTTCCAACGCAGGCAATGGCAACTGGACCAACAGCAGATCCGGAGAAGCGCAAACTGATCCAGCAGCAGTTGGTTTTGCTGCTTCACGCCCACAAATGTCAGAGACGTGAGCAAGCAAATGGAGAGGTGCGGGCCTGTGCCCTCCCACACTGTCGAACCATGAAAAATGTCCTCAACCACATGACGCACTGTCAAGCTGGGAAGGCCTGTCAAGGTGAGGGCGCGCTGCTGAAGCTGCTCTTGCAAATGAGCTGTGTAAGGTTTCCTGCGTATTTGTCAGCAGTGGTTTCCTTCTTGTCAAGGAGATCCCTATGCCTGGCACAAAGGAGTGCCAAAACTGGTTCTTTAATTGAACAGCTGCTCCCTTTTTCGGTACCTTTGCCTGGTTTCCATTTCTGATCTCTTTGCAGTTGTCAGTTTAGAAAACAGGACGCAATATTTGCACTTTAGAAGTGGGATAGTACTAAGTAGCCTTGCAAGCGTCTTTTTCATCTCTTCTGTTGTATAAAGAGGGTTTAATACCCACCCCATCTTTGTCTTAGATTTCAGTACTAGTTTCCTTCATTTGTTATAGCATTGCTGGTGGGTCCCAAAAAATTGTAGTTGCATTTAACTGTGTTTAGTTGTATGCACAGTATTGCTCGTGAGAAAGAATAGACTTGCTCTAAAAATGAGATGAGTTAATTCAAAACCAGTTAACCAAGGAGTGACCGGAATTCTGCTGCTTTTCCCTGTTACAGTTGCTCATTGTGCATCTTCGAGACAAATCATTTCCCACTGGAAGAATTGTACGCGGCACGACTGTCCTGTGTGCCTTCCTCTGAAAAATGCCAGTGACAAAAGAAATCAACAACGTAAGTAGCTGTTTTACTGCTGTTGTGATGGAATGATACTGTTAAAATAAAGTTGGTCAAACGTGCAGTGTAGGAATAAACTTCAGCAGTGTCGCAGCAAACTTAATTGCTGTTTAATAGTCTTGTATAAGGGTTGAGTGTACCAGTGAATTCTCCTTTCTGGTCATAGAGTGCAATTTATTACTTTGTAATACACAATCATTGAAAAGGAAAAGTCTCCGATCAAGCGCGCATCCATTTTTAAAGGGCGTGGCAACTTCTAGCTGGTGTTCTGTTGTGAGACAGGTCAACAGATTCCAGTTACAGTGCAGTTTGGGATGTAGGTAGGGGTTGGGGGAAGATAGAAGCTACTTCGTTATTTTTCTTGCCACTAGAAACAAGTTAGATCAACATGCTAGTGATTAAGAGTAATCAAAAATGTTAGTAAAAAAAAAAATTCTTGTGCACAAGAAGATCTTGTCTCTTAATCGTTAAGCATATTTAATGCTGGTACAGACTCACTGAACTTCCGCAGGTCATAGTGGTTTTGCCTGTTCATGTTTTTTATAACAGCTTAGCCCTTACTGATGTTTGGAGCAGTCAGTTTCTAGTGTGCTTCTTTCCTCTTGCTCTGAGAATGCTGGATTTGCATTGGTAGGTTTGCTTTTCATCAAATCCTTTGAAAAGATGCCAACGTAGAACGTTACACGGCATCGGCGCAGCCGTTCTAGAAGCCTAAGTAATGTTATGCCGAGGTATATTTAAATAAGACTTAGGAAGTGGAAAATATCTGGAGGACTTGCGAAGCTTGTCCATTTGAATTGTGTTGGAAGCATGCTGCTGATTTCCACTTAGGCTGAGACTGCAGTGAGGAACGCTACTAAACCTTGGAGGATAGAGAAGAGCTCCTAGGGTAGGTGAGATAAAGGCAGCGGGGAGAGTAGCTGCTAAAACTGTCCAAATTACCCATTGGGGATGCTCTCTGATATTATAGTTGCAGGAGGGTGTTTTTCCCCTCCAAAACTCAAAACATTATGAATATAGAGCTACTTGGAGGTAAGGATTTTGGTTTTATTTTAACAAACTTCTCCTTTGTAAACAAGATGCATCTTGTGTGTTAAAAGTAGCAATTTGTTGCAAGTGATTAGTTACGTTTGGCCTTTGAAAAATGTGTTGAAAGCTTTGCTTTTTAATATGACACGGTCCATTTGTGCATAACATCCTTATTACACAGTTGTTATCAAAGTGCTAACAACATCTAGCACAACAGAATTGGTTTTTTCAATACAAGCTGCTGTGGAAAAGTAGTTTGTGTAGTATTTCTTTTTGCGTTATTCAGATAACTCATCAAAAGAGAAGGCACTTGAGCAGAAACAGTCCTTAAAAATAATTTTGTTATGGGATCGAATGGGGTGTTGTTTGAATGCAACAGATAAGTGTAGAGTTTGGCTCTCTTGTTGCATGCGGGGAAACAAATATGCAATCTCCTTCTTCTATTCAATCAATAATCTAATGGTAGTAACCATAAAAATTTGCAGCTTAATATGCTGAGGTGCAAGGTTCTTTGTTCTGAATGTCTCTGAATCATACACGTGACATCTTGTGCTTTGTTTGAAGGTGAAAGATGAACACTAAACCCACTCGTTTAGGTATATTATAAAGGACACCCCTTTTTAGGCGTTCAAAACCGATTGTGATATGATTTACGTTAGTATGTGCATTTGAAAACACTGAGCCTGATCAGGTGAAAACTAACCTAAGCCGTGTTAGTCTAAGACTTGAAGAAAGCATTGGCTCTCTTAGGAATAAATAATTACAGCGTCTGCTAAATCAGGGGGAGGAAGGGGTCTGCGTGATGAGAATGTTTAGAAAGGGAAAAAGAAATGAGAAGTGTAGTGACGCTCAGTACTTTTGTCAGTACTGTGGTCCTTACAGAACGACTGACCGCGCAATGGTCATGGAAGACTTTGAGTCCTAGAATCTTCCTTTCTGTGCTCGTGCCTGTTTTGCCATTGTTGTTTCAAGTCTGTTGTATCTGTGCTGGGCTGTGAAGCGGCTCCTTCAAAGTGTGCCTATCTTCTAGAAAGGTGGCTTGCTTCCACCCTTCCCCTGTGCAGCGGTTCTCGTGCTCTTCATAGCTGTCCATTCCTACTCCTTGGGGACTCCCTCTGCATGCTGCAAATCCTGGCTCTTAGGTTATTAGCGCGGAGCTGTGCCTTTACACGTATTTTACTCCATGCTTTAGTGTTCACGTGCTTTGCAAGGAACATCTGTGCCAGGTTTCATTTGTGTAGCTGCTTTTTTTTTTTAAAAAAGTAATCTTGAACTATCTTTTATTATAGTAGTTGATAGTAACATGACTTGTTAATAGGACATGTTTGGGCAAGTTTGAAATTCTTTCTGTTCGATGTAGCTCTTACTGTGTGTACCGTGTGTGTCCTGTCGGGATAGATGTTGGGAAGGTAGGGGGAAACTGCAAAACAAGTAACGTTGCTACACATGCTAAAATAGCAAGCTTTTATTTTGAATGAGCCGATGACTTTTGTGTTTTGAAGTAATGACTTGAAATTTGGTGCAAATGCTTGAGATTGGAGGGTTGTTTTTGTTAGGAAGTAGGTCTTGCTCCTCCCTGCTGAGCTCACCACAATTTGAGTTACAAACTCTTGCGTACAGCTGTTGATACATTTCCTAGCTCTTTAGCTCTATTGGAACAGTTATTTTTTTTCCTGAAGATTTGCCTTGTCATGAACATTCTTGAGCTTCTTAATTCTTCTGTTCCTCGCCTGGGCAGATGTGTATTGTGCCACCGAACAGCTACCGGGTGTGCTTGCCCTTGCAGCCCTTACAGCTGGTGATACGTGTGCTGTGCTCACCGTTTATGTTGAGCTGGGCCGTCCTCGTGCAATGCTTGATGTGCTGTGTTCCAGGATGAGGACACTCTAGAAAGGTGTCGCTGTTCAGCAGAGTGAGGCTGGAATGCGGAGTTGTGGACATGGAGCTAGGCTTCCCTCTATTTTTCCTTCTAGGAACGTTTTAAATAGAACGCAGTAAGGAAAAACCTGGAAGGAGTAAATCTAGGCTTCATCTAAATAAAGAAGACTGGGCCAGAAATTCCAGGGTCTGTGGACTCGGGGATGAAGGATGGGAATCCGATGAGGGAAAGGGAAATAGGGACTAGGAGCTAGGTGGCTGAGGGAGTAGGTTGTTGAGTATGGGCAGAAAGCGAAAGACGACCTGGGTGTAGAGCGTGTGGGACCTGACCCTTTGCAGAGAAGGAAGGAGTGCATCGGAGCGCAGGGAAATGTGTTCAGAAAGAGTAGGCAGTAACTTGTTCACTAGAGCCTGTTTCCGGTGAAAATGGGAAATGAAATCCATTTTGCTCAAGTCTTACTGTCAGTAACTGTCTGTAAAATCTACAAACGAAATGTTTCTTGTTTTTTCAAGCACTGGAAATCATACATAACAGTGACCTACTGGCTATCAGTTGTTCCGCTGAGCCACATCATAGCTGGTTAGCTCGCAGATTAAGAAGTTCCATTTGTTGACTAATACGATGCTATGCTGTGAAGGCATTTAGTTTAATGCTTAAATTAAATAAAAATTAAAATGGCACCGGTGGTGTGGTTTAATACTGTCCCTTTCTACCTCATAAAATCTTTACTTACCCCATGATTTGATTCGTGATACAGCCTTTAATTGAACAACTGCGTACGTTACCTTCGGTATACCTAATTCTGGGTGCAGGCCAGGCTTGTGCTGAGGTGAGTCAAGGTTACCAGCAGAATTTGTGCTCCAGCCACTTTGAGCTAGAATGGATGTGAGGAGCTGCAGGGCAGAGCATTTGAACACTGCTCAATTCCACAATTTGGAAGCAAAATGAAAAATTTAAATTGGACTGCTCAAAAATGTGCTAAAATGCTGCTTTCACTGAGGAAAACTTTCATTCGTGCTTAAAATAGCATGAGGAGTCTGTGTTTAAAATAAATTCTAATGAGCTGGAGGGGCAGAGGGATTCCCCTCTAGAAGAGACGAGTGCAGTTTCTTTAAGGCAGCTTTACCTACTTTGCACACTGAAACAGGAATCCTGTAGATGAGGTAGTGTTTGATCGTTGAGATTACGTCCTAATGTATTTGCCCAAGAGGGCCTGATCAGGGCTGTTCCAGAAGTTCTGGGGCTGCTTAGCTTCTGCTTGTTTGAACTTTCACTCTGAAGGTATATAAACACATGGGACTTTGTAGCAGGGGGGCGTAAGGAGCTCTGTTGTCTTCAACGCATTTAGCAGATGAACAGTCCTGTACGGAGTTGTCTTCACACTTGTAGCTTCTGTCATGAGCTCCTCAACGTCTAAAGCATCGCTCCATTAAAAAAAAAAATCACAGTAGGTGGTGTTTCATGTAGCGGTGGCCTAATGTGATAACTCCTGTTTGTTTCAGTGCTGTATTTGTTGAAATTCACATGGATTCCTGCGATGTCTGCCACAGAAAGGACTGCATTTGCGCTTGATCTGTCCAGTATGGAAATTTAATGCTCTCTTGCGCCATGTTCTTGTTTGACAGACTGAGATGTCATCATGCATTCATACAAAACCAATGAAGACATTATTAAAAAAACCTTCAAAATCAGATTCCTGATGCTGTGAAAATACTCAATACAGTATGCTGTTAATTGAGTTATAAAATACAGAGAAGCTGGGACCAGATAGTCAGAGCCACTCATTGCCGTGTTGTAAGTGTGCCGCTGGCTAAAAGAAAGTAGTCTGTCCCCTGACAATAATACTTCAGTTGGAAGTGTTGAAGCGGTGTTTGGCCGTTCACCAGCTCTAGTGAGTTTTGTCTGCTTCAGTAGGTACGCGCACACACGTGGAACTTCTTGGAGATCGCCAGTGTTTTCAAACTGCGAGCCAAAATAATGGTTTTCAGACGTCGTTGCCTTATGACGTTAGTAGTTTTATGAAGAAACAGTGGGTTTTTCTGTTTAGGATAGACCGACGCTCCATGTTGTCACTTTTAAAGTGACGTTCAGACAGTCAGCTCTGACAAATACCCAAACTGAGCTTTTGTGAGTAGTCTTTGGTCTGGGGCAGAAATAGAGATCTGGCTTAAGTAAGCTTCTCTAGAACTGGCTGGATTGTGGTTCCTAAAGCTGCTCTAACACGAGGGCTGAACTTGTGCTTTGTAGTAACCCATACCACTGCCAGAGCGCAGCCCGCCACCGTGGGCAAGAGGTGGTTGACTTCTCCAAGCTCTGCCTTCGCTTCAGTGTGAGCTTCCAGCCAAGCCTGCAGTCCTGAGAAGACTAGTGGCAGCTTTTTTCCCCAGAAGAGCACGAGGAATGGTGAAACACTTGGCTGGCTGCAGTGGGATGGCTGGAAGCCTTTTCCTCTTCCCAGCTTTCAGCATCTCCTGCGCTCAGTCTGCTATCTCCAGAGATGTGCCTCTGAGTTACAGCCAGAGCTGAAAGCGTACGAGGCTTTGTTGTTGTGACTTTCCCAGAGAAGTATCGTCGTCTTTCTCTAACAAGCTGGAAATTTTATTAGCTCCAGGATCAATCCTTTCCTGTCACAACAGCCTCTGGAGCCTTTTGAATTCCAGGGTGCCACAAGTTTTGTACTATTTATCCTTTCTAGAGACTTCCTATTTCTTGGCTTGTGCTAGTGTAAAGGCATCTTTCTCTTAGACTGTGTGATTGCAGAGGGCTGTGTGCAAGCCCAACAAGAAATTCATACAACTGCTCTTTAATATGTCTTAAAAAAAAAAATTAAAATGGAACTGGTAGGCTCTCAGTCAGCTTCTGTCTTTGTTTTTAAACTTGCTTGGAAATGATCAGTGAGTTCAAAAGTTGTGGATGTGTCCACAGAGTGCAAGCACACGTAGGCCTCCTTTCCCTGGTAAACCCTGTGCTGAAAATGCTGTGGGTTGTCCTTGGGGGGAAAAAAGATGTTTTCTGTGGGGCTGCTTATTCTGGAGAGGGGAATCTTGGGCTGCGTTTATTTGTAGTTCTTTGGCAAATGAAATCAGATTGAATTCTCATCTGGACAGGGAAAAGTCTGGACTCTGTACCGTGTGTGTTTTCTCTTGGATGGAAGCTGAAAGCGTGTGTATCTTTTTAGTGATTCTCTCAGTTTCCATAGTGGGAAGGATTTAAGAAAGCCGAGATAATGCCGTTAATGTCTCAGAAGGCTTGTTTTCCTGATTATTTTTTTTCTAACCACGTGCCTCTCCTAATACTGCAATAAAACAGCTATTGTTGCCTATATTAAAAGCTATTATTGTTGCTATATTTAGCTCACAAATTTATAATGCACATTACGTATTTAATTACTTGAGGGAGAACATGCGAAGTGTGTATTACTTCTACCAGAGTCTCGGTTATCAAAACGCACTGTCTCTGTAGTGAAGGAAATACTCCACGTGTCATTCACAATGTAACGTGTTATTACTTAGAATGGCAGCTAAACTGAGGGCAGGAAAGCAGACTTTTATTCACTTCTGGGTTTGGTAAGAACTCCTTTTCCCTGTTGTTTCCATTTCGTGTCTACGATGGAAATGACTCTTCCATACATCTGTGCGGTGAGAGAGGTTGGTTGGTTGTGGTGGTCGTAAAGGTTAACGAATACCTAAATACTATTATCTGAATTGTTTACAAAAACCTGTGGCAGGCTCGCTCCCTTTCTGACTCTTCAAATTATTTTAGATGTTGTCAGTACAATCTGAAACCCATCAGGGCTTTTCATATCTCTGAATAACTTGGGTTTTAGGGTAATTTGGCCTTCAGAGGATTCATCTAGTGACTGCTCGGAAGGAAAATTTCTACCAACAGATCTTCGGTATTACCTTTGTGTCCAAGGACACAGTATTTCTGCTGAACTCGGGATCTCTGTTCTGGAGCCAAATATTTTGACCTAAAATGGGATTGATGGGAAAGAGGGAAGTAGAGGATTAACTTTTTTTTCCCCGCCTCTTAGTCTGCTGTCCCAAGCATGAAATTCCTATTTAGCCTTGTATTGGAGTCTATGCATATTGCAGTAACTGGGCTTGTCTGCCCAAAATTTACCACACCTCTCTTTAGACTGCATGTATTAATTGCTAGGGTGGTTTCTGTCCTGTAGAATCAAAGGCTGAGTTTCCCCACTTGGCATCTCGGGTGTCGTTCTGTCCTTCAGCAGGAAAATATATACCACGTAACTATGTGCATGTGCTGTTGATTCTTGGCATGATTCGTTTTACTGTTTGTCCTCATTGATTTTCAATTTTCTCTTATCCTTTCTTTTTTATAGCCCTTTTAGGGTCTCCAGCTGGTGGAATCCAGAATTCCATCGGTTCTGTTGGCACAGGCCAGCAGAATACTCCATCGCTAAGTAATCCTAATCCAATTGACCCCAGCTCCATGCAACGAGCCTACGCTGCTCTTGGACTGCCGTATGGCAACCAGCCTCAAACGCAGTTGCAGCCCCAGGTACAAGGCCAACAGCCGGCACAGCCTCAGGCTCACCAGCAAATGAGGACCATTAATGCATTGGGTAGGTGGACAAAATAGCCAGAAAACAAGGCGTTAAAATAAACGGAACGGCTGAACTTTTAGGATAGTTCAGTATTTCACTTGATCGGAGTAGTGACTTTCTGTTAATGTTGATTAATAACTTAAAATTCTACTATTTATAAACACTACCATTTGTTTACATGGGAGTATTAGAAAGCCTTGAATACGTTGCTTCTGCCAAATAGCAGTAGTTGTAGTTTCTTTTAAAATATAGTCCATAGCTTGTTGTTGTCTGAGGTGATTAGACAGAGTTGCTGAAGGATTTTGGTTTAACGAGTATTTTGCCTGTTCTAGCAGACAATTCTGTCTCACACGCTCATTTCTTTCTGGAACTTAATTGTTAGTCTTGTCTTNTTCTGCCAAATAGCAGTAGTTGTAGTTTCTTTTAAAATATAGTCCATAGCTTGTTGTTGTCTGAGGTGATTAGACAGAGTTGCTGAAGGATTTTGGTTTAACGAGTATTTTGCCTGTTCTAGCAGACAATTCTGTCTCACATGCTCATTTCTTTCTGGAACTTAATTGTTAGTCTTATCTTCTTCTTAGCCCATTGAACTAATCTTAAAAGGTTAATAATTTTAAATTTTGATAGACTAGTTTTTGTAGAAAAAATCCCGTTCAGACTGAAAGTAACTTGCTTCCGTAAGTAACTACGTATATGCACCACAGGAGACAGTATCATAAAAGTACTGCTCTGATCCACTGTTCCTTTCGTTAACCGGTTGGATCAGTACGGTATGGTTTTGCCATGTTCTTGTCAAAATTGTGAACTGGGTACCAATGATGTTTTAATTTTTCCCACAGGAGCCAACCAGATGAACCTTCCCGCAGGAGGAATAACAACAGACCAGCAAGCTAGTCTAATTTCTGAAACTGCTCTTCCGACATCCCTTGGGACAAATAAGTAATGCACACATTTTCATTCCTGCTCAATTAAACATTTATTTACATGCTTATGAATGTAAATAAAGAGCATGCTTTAAAAACTGATTGTATTGGCGTGGACGCATCTATGGCTACGCTCTGCTTTCCTATTTCAATTCTACATCTACTGCTTTGTCCTTTCAGAGAGCCCCAGAATACTGAGTAGTTTTAAATGAATTCCCAAAGGAAGAATATTTCCTATTTTTAAGGGTGCAAACGCCTTAACAGTTGTGATTCTTTATCGTTCATACCGTGTCTTGTAAACTCGTGAGCTTTGCTGCTTTAGGCATTGCAGTTTGTTGATAGCAGAATTTCTTAGAGAACGTTTGATGCAATAGTTAGAAGTGATGAAAGCAATCACTCAAAAATTACTTCAGGAATCAAACGTACAAGAAAACTCTGCGTTCTTGTACTGTAACAGTCCCTTTTTATTTTAGTCCGCTAATGAATGATGGCACAAATTCTGGCAATGTGGGAAACCTCAGCTCAATGCCAACGGCTGCACCTCCTTCTAGTACCGGGGTAAGGAAAGCATGGCATGAACACGTCACTCAGGACCTGCGCAATCACTTAGTGCATAAACTGTAAGTATTCACCAAGACCGTGTTTTTCCTGAATGTTTAATCTAAAGACTTTCAATACAGTAGTTTTATCAAGCTGAAAAGTTGTTGAGAAAGTTGTCTGTAGTGGTTCGCTACTGGGCTGGCCCACGGAGGATGAGCTGTTACCTGTAACCCTCCTCTTCAGTTCATTCTTCGTGCTCACTAAGGAGTGCGCATGAAACTAGTCCGTATTGCTAGTAAATTTGTTCCACTGTAGTAAACAAGTATTTAGACTCTAGACTGTTAAACATTTTTTTCATAACTGAATTTTCTTTAATCTTGTGAGAAATAGCACTGTAGTGATTCTTTAATGAAAAACGGTTTTGATATGCTTTTACTTATCTGATGTATAAGGGAATGAGTACCATAAAGCTGTATTGATTTTTTTCTTTTTTCTTCTGAATAATTTTTTTTATTCTTTCTGCTTTCTTGTAGTGTCCAAGCCATCTTCCCCACCCCTGATCCGGCAGCACTGAAGGATCGACGCATGGAGAACTTGGTGGCATATGCCAGGAAAGTGGAAGGAGATATGTATGAATCGGCTAATAGTAGGGTATGTCGCTTCAGTCCAGCCATTGAGTGTGTGTTAAAGGGCGGTAGTATCACAGAACTTACAAACATAATGAAAATCACAGAGAATCATTTCACTGCTCTCTTGAATGAGGAAAGTCATATTTTCTGTCTGTGACTGTGTGTGTATAGTCCCAAGGCATCTGATTGCCGTCACTCCAAGCTAATTCACCTCCCTCGGCTCCATGAAAACTAGACAACATCGTCCCAGCCCTATTTGCTTTCCTCCTGGAAGTGTGATTGACGTGCGTGAAGACTGGAGCACAGCTTGCAGTTCTTGATGGTTCCCTTGCTGACTTTCTCCTTTCTGGAAATCTGTGTAAATAGTAGTTTTAACGCTTTCTTAATGCCTCTTTACCGTTGGAGGTTTTCTCTAGGACTCAGTCCTGTTACACTGCTTACCTTTTACTCACACTGTTGGAATTACTTCTCCTCTGCTCAGCAGCACCGAGAGTGATTTTGCTAAGACACATAGCTGTTTCACGTCTCGACGTAATAAGAAGTCTGTTTGCCTGCATTTGTCCTTGTGCATGGGAAACAAGATGGAATTCCTGTTGTTGTTCATCATTTTTGCTCTGTCTGCAAAGGAGTGTCAGTTCAAATCTCTGTTACTTGGAGGGAGCAAGTCGCTGATGATTGACATGCTGAGGATTCTGTTTCATTATGACATTGTGGTAACTCTACCCTAAAGGAACCACTCTCTGAAAGTTTTCATCAGGTAAAGGCAGTGTTAGTAGCACCAGTAATAATAGCTAGTGAGGTCTTACCTGATCGGAATCTTGAGGTCCTTCCTTAAATAAGCTATCTATCTAAAGAGAGTAGTTAGTGACATTTCAGGTGATAATCATCCAGTAAAACAGTAACACTTAGTCTGCCCCTGTGAGACCATCGCCCGGAAGAGCTGAAGGTGGAATGCAAGTTTTATTTCCTAGAGGTAGATAGGCAGAGGCCATGCTTATAACGCTGCTGCTGGGTCAGCGTTGGCTAGTGACAGTATCATGTTCTCCTTGTGGCTACCAGGAGGTTCTTTAGCAAGGAAGGCTTGTGTGTGATCACCCTGGCAGCTTCACAGAACAACTTCAGAGAGAATGAGCGTTTCATAGACATACATAGGCATCTGAGTACCTTCTCAGTAAGGATGAGCGTAGTAGTACTAGGCAGTAGTAACCAGAGACTTCTGGTTATAAAATTAAATGTCTTCTGACTTCTGTGCCAGACAAATACCCAGAAGTATCTTCTCTTCACCCCTTAAAACAGACTCTTGTTGCCAGAAGTCCCTTTCGTGGGAATTCATCTGATGTATTTGGCTCCAAGCAGCAAACTTGGAAGAAGGGAGTAGTTTAGAATGTATTAACGATGCCGCGAGGAATTGCATCATTCTTTTTGAGGAGCGTCCGTTCTACTTTGACGCTGAAAAACAGATCAGTGTGAGGCGTCACTGTAAGCAGTTTCATGTTGTTTCAGTAGCCTGTGCTCCTTGTGTACACGTCCTTTTACAGGAATCTTTGCAGTGTGAAAGCAGCACAATACTAAATTTAGAGTAGGAAGTTATAGGTGAAGTGTCTTGAGCAGGAGGAGGGAAGGGGCTGTAGTGCTTTTAACCTGGACAGCAGAAAGCGTCTGCACTGATGGATTTTTGAGATTTTGGAGGAGGGAAGCGGCCTAAAACCAAAGCTTTATAGTGCAACACTGGACTTTCTTAACAAGGCCGGTGAGGAATGCCTATCTGACGTTAGTTTCGTGAAATGATCTGGCTTCTACAGATACTACTTTTGATGAAAATTGGATGAAGACAATGATTGTGGGACAAGCATCACTTAACCCTTGCTCCATGTAACACTAGGTTTTAAAAGCATAGGTGACCCCACAAAATAATGTAGTCTGGAAGGTTTGGGGTTGGTTTTTGCCTTGAACGGCTGCATAACCTCATGCATTTGGCAAATACATGCCCAGCAATTGCTTACAAGCAAACTTGTCTACCTTGCTGTGCGCTGTGACTGTCTTATTTGATGTGTTGTCAATGTGGATTAAGTCAAATGGATTTTTCATCTCGTGCAGATGTAGTGTTTAGTTCTCTGTGCCTGTTGACTATTTTTCACTGATTTCCTCCATTCCTTTGGGGTTTTGTTTGGTTTTGTTTATTCCCTGCGATGATTGTTGGTAGTCAGACTCTTTAGGAAAAGAGCGGTTCCTGTCTCCATGTAAGATCTCCATTGATCTTAACGTCTGTCCCCTGGAGCTTACTCAGCGTAACTGTGTTGCTGGGAACATCTTTTTCTTTTGTCTGTGGATTAGTGAAAACGTTTATTATGAAAATAACATTATAAAATCATTAACACTTAGAAACTAAATCACAGCTTCCTGGTTTTTGTCAAAGCAACAGAGAACCTACAGTCTTCTGCTTTGTCTGCCTGTCGTCTCAGAGTAGGTGTGAAGGAAGGGTAGCTGTAAAGCCAAGGCTCATACGTGTTTTCTGGAAGCTCTGCTGCATTAAAGCAGTGATGAGACTGTTTCAATTTATCAGAATTCTGAAAAGAAATATTTCTTGTGTAAATAGGCAGGTATTAAAAAAAACCCAAACAAGCGACGGCATTCTGGTAGACTAGATGAGTTTTGTTGCTGGTTTCTTATACTTGATGCTGAGTACTGTTTTTTTCTCTTTTAGGATGAATACTATCATTTATTAGCAGAGAAAATCTACAAGATACAGAAGGAGCTAGAAGAGAAACGGAGGTCTCGTCTGCACAAACAAGGGATGCTGGGGAATCAGCCAGCCTTACAGACCCCAGGACCTCAGCCCCCTGGTATCCCACAGGTGGCTGCTGCCATGGGCCAGGCACAGCCCGTGAGGCCGCCCAGTAAGTACTTCTGTAGGCGGTACTGCTGCATTTCAGCTGTAGCTCTGCACGGTTTGTGTCCTTGGGCTCTCGTGCCGTTCTAGAGTTTGTATTTTAAATCGTTTTTTGCTGACTGTTCTTCTGTTGTGTTGCAGATGGGCCTATGTCCATGCCAACCGTGCCTATAAGTCGTATGCAGGTTTCTCAAGGTACCTATGTTTTTCTCTCTGATTGGAATTCCTGGGTTCAAAATAATTGTTGGGGGAAAAGCTGATCTTCTGTTTTTGTTACGGAGTTGGGGTGACAGGAACGACTGGCTCTCCCTTTGTTCAGCATCATTCGTTGTTGTTGCTCTGTAGCAGAAATGGTGTCGGTGCAGGCTTGTCTTAAGAACTGGCAATGCGTATCCAATACTTTGGTAGCAATTGGGATTCAGTCCTTTCAAAAAGTGGAGAGCGCAAGCAAGAGTATTGTGGATAATCTCATTTAAAACACGGTAGTAGTGGGGGCGGAGGATGTTGGCGTGTTTTCATCAGTTAATTAGCCAAAAATACACCTGTATCTGGAATCTTAGCACATTAATCCTACAGTCTGGATAACTAATGATATCTTTTGTTGGTTTGTGATGCAAAGTGCATCTGAAAAAGCCTTGCAGCATGTCTGTAGCACTGATGGCTTGCCATCACTGATGTGGGCTGCTGTGGGCTCATGGGTGGGTTTTTTCTGGAAAAAAAACAAACAAACATGACTTTCAGGTGCTTCACCGTCCTCCAAAAAAGTGGCCCCATTATTTTATTTTCATTTTATTTCTTGGTTCAGAGTTAATAGTAAGTTGAAAATTGTGTTGAAATGTCCTTGAGAAGTTATGTCCGTCTAAAATTCATTTCAGTAGGAGTAAAAATTGATAGCAAGTATAGCTCCATCATTATTTATTTCCACTTTTATTCCTCTTAGACAAGTTTGGGTTTTTGGAGAGGTTAAATGTTTTGTATGAAATGCACAACACGTGTTTAAGCATATTACTAGAGTTTGTCCTGCTTTGAGGCTAGGAGTTGCCTTCATATGTACAATATGTATTTTTATCGTATGTACTTCAGCCATGTCAGTGAGGTCTGAATAAGACATGCCTGTTTCAAAGCAAATGCCTGATTTTAAGAAACCATCCCAAGGTATTATTTACAAATAGCATCCTGTCTTTGCAGATCATACACAACTCTTCGTGTTTGGCCGTTTGTTTTTTTTTTAACACCAGAAGTTATATTTTACCCTAACTGGTATTCTTGTAAATACTCCTTGCATTCTGATTTGTCTCTTAAGCTGAGTAATTTGAACAAAGTTAAAAGAAAAAGATGAAGTGTAGAGCAGTCAAACTTTAGTAATAATAAATGTTAGTTTTATGGTAGAGTATACGTACAGAAATAAATTCTGATGACTTGTTCCTAATGAGTTGTTTTGGGGGTGCATTTGCAGGAATGAATCAGTTTAACCCCATGTCCATAGGGAATGTACAGATGCCGCAAGCACCCATGGGACCCCGTGCAGCTTCTCCGATGAACCACCCTGTACAAATGAACAACATGGGCGCCGTTCCTGCGGTTGGTACTCCTTGTTACCAGGTTCTTCTCAAAATTGGTTGTTTACGTTTAGCGGTGTTAACGCCGCCGTTCCGAAAAGGCTGTGTCAATAGAGTGGTGCTGTAAACTGTAGGATGACTTCATGGAAACATACCAAGTCTGTCAGGCTTTTATTGAGGTGTTTGTTTTCAACGTGGGTTTTTTTTTAAAAAAAAAAAAAAAAAACCACACCGAACTTTAGAGAGGTGCATGGCAGAGATGCAGTAATCTCTCACCAGGTTATCTCTGTTAGCTCAGAGAACAAAACAGAGGTTTAATACCCTTACTATAGTGTTGAATATTACCTATTTAAAAAATTACTTCCTTGTGAATACTGTGGAACAAATGCTGAAGTTACATGCATACGCCAGCTTCCGTTTGGCTTACTGAAGCCATTTTCCTCTTTTTTTTTTTTTTGCTTGTCCTATCTTTTGGCCCATTATGTTGAGGGTATTTTCTTTTGTCTCGCAACATAATACTAAATGATAATGTCTTTAATTCGGGTGTTAATTTTTAGATGGCAATGTCTCCTTCCCGAATGCCTCAGCCGCAGAACATGATGGGAGCTCATTCCAGCAACATGATGGGTCAGGCTCCTGCTCAGAACCAATTCCTGCCCCAGAATCAGTTTCCAGCATCCAGTGGGGCTATGAATGTGAACAACGTGGGCATGGGTCAATCAACAGCCCAGGCCGGGGTGACACAGGTGAGATGTGTTTTCTAACACTTGAGTTATTCTTAATTATTTTGTTCTCATTTAATTCATTTATGTATGTTTGTGTGTTTATATTTATATATTCGTTGTTTATTGTAGTCACCCCTGATGTTGGGGGATCCTGGGTTACATGTGCCTTCTTCATAAGCTCTTACGTAACTTACCTGCATGTGCTAACGGCGGGGCAAGCCCTGTAATTCCTCCTTTAAATTCTACAAAAATGCATGCTGATGAGATTTCCAGGGGGAATATCAGAAGCTAGTTTCTGGGACGTTTCTGTTTCATATGCTTTTGTATTTGTGCGGACCTTCGTAGCTGACTTTAAATCAAGAATTACAACAAAGTGGTTGGGGAAGATCTTTTAAAGTTTCTTTTAACCTCTCTAGTTCTGAAGTGAAACTGGTTCTTTTCTGTAACATTTTTTGTTACAGTAGTGGTCAGGGGAGTAGCAGCTGTGCTTATGATGCCAAAGCATGTGCTTTTCTGCAGGGAGAGGCTTGGCTTTTAACTTGGAGTCCAAGTAATTTAGGTTAGTTGAGACCCCAGAGTTCTCTAGTCCAGCCCCATCCTCAAATGAGAGATAACTTAAATCAGGCTACAAAGGGCTCCCTCGAGTCAAGTTTGGAAGATGTTCAGGACAGAGCATCTACAATTTCTTGGGCCCTGGCTCCGTTGTTGGACCACCTTTGTGGTGAACATTTTTTTCCTAATGCACTTAGTTCAATAAAACTGACTATGTACAGGCAGTATAGAAGCATGTTTTAAATTTGAAACCTCACTTGCAGGAAACTCTTTAATTGGTTTAGATTTCTAAGAGTAAGAGGTACATCTGAGGATAGAGTATTCATTTTTACCAGTAGTTATCTAATGCAATCCTTAGTAAAACGTATAGTTTAAAAGTCTGTGCACATCCAGAGTCCTTTATTGTTGCTGCTCTGAAAAAGAAATCCACAATTGTTGTAGGCATCTGGAGTAGCCTAATTGGAATTTAAAAAAAAAAAAAAAAAAATCCCCTCTAATTCTTGCACTGGGCAATTGGACGGACATTAAATGTGTTGAACTGCTTTATAAAGCAGAGCTGCTCTAGAGTCATGGCCTAAAATGTGTATTTGCTCGAAACCATTTTGTATGCGAAGTCTGACCTTTGCCCAGCTAATGGCATGATTCAGAGATTGTCTGCCTGTGAGTTTCTGCGTTGCTTGGACATGGTGAGGCTTCCCTCTCCGTGCCAGCAGAATTAAAGTAAAAAGACATGCATGGCACATCTTGGTCTGGGAGCAAGGTCTTTGACTAAGAGCCGATGAAAACAATTACAGAAACTGGAACATGGTCCTTTGCAATAGCAGTGCTTGTTTATAGCTGGTGTCATGTTCAGACTGACAGTATTCTGTTAAAGACGATTTCGGTGCTGTAATTTAAAGGGTAAGTGTGATTCCCTGAGTTTTGGGAGTCACGTGTCTGTAAGAGAATCTCTGTCTCTAGCAGGGGCAGGTTCCCAGTGCTGCTCTTCCCAACTCCATGAACATGCTAGGACCGCAGAGTGGGCAGTTACCATGTCCACCAGTGACCCAGCCGCCTCTACATCAGACTACACCTCCCGTGTCCACTGCTGCGGGGATGCCACCTATTCAGCACCAAACGCCAACTGGTATGACGCCTCCTCAGCCGGCAGCACCCACTCAGCCGTCGACACCGGTCTCATCTTCAGGACAGACACCGACACCGACGCCGGGTTCCGTTCCAAATGCGACACAGACACAAAGCACGCCTACAGGGCAGACTGCGGCACAGGCTCAAGTCACCCCGCAGCCTCAGACCCCAGTTCAACCCCAGTCTGTGCCAACCCCACAGCCGTCTCAGCAGCAGCCAACATCTGTGCAGGCACAGCCACCTGGCACTCCAGTGAGTACCAGCCAGTTGCGTTTTTCTTGTGTAGTGGCATTCCGCAAGAGTTCTCCTTATGTGTAGCACCATGTCATGAATGTGTAGAGCCCGTAGCTGTCAACAGTAGCTTCTGCTTTAGACCAAAGGGTTCATTGTAGAGATGTGCAAAAATGTGTGTGTTTAGATGTTCTCAGCGTTGTTTGAACAAGGGGGGTGTATGGAATGACTTCAGACTGCTCAAAGTAAAAATGGCAGCAGTGCGCAGAAAGGCGAGGCGTAAGAGGCCTAATACTGTATTTGGCCTTAATCAGAATTGGTCTTTTTTTGATCGTGACATTTGCATAATTTTTTTTCTCTTAAGCTTTTTAGTCAGGATGAATGCACTTGTCAAGGAATGTACAGTGTTCTACTGGGCAGGTGTGTTCTCTGTAAAAGAAGCCTCTTTGGGGCAGAATTCTTCCTTGGCTTCTCCTCTGTAAAGCAGAGTTATTAAATGTGTCATATCAAAACTTGGCTACAGTGAACTCCTGTATCCATGTTCTGCACTGTTCTAGAATATCATCTCATGTCTCTTTTGTGCTGTTCATTTTTAGTAAAGGAAAATATTTCTATATATGCAGTGTCTTTCTTTTGTACTGTTTTTACAACAGCTATCCCAGGCAGCAGCTAGTATTGATAACAGGGTCCCCACCCCTGCCTCAGTTGCTAGTGCTGATACGAATTCCCAGCAACTAGGACCAGATGCACCAATGCTAGAAAGCAAATCAGAAGTTAAAACTGAAGAAACTGAGCCAGAGACTAGTGAGACACAAGTGGAAGCTAAGACTGAGGTAAATGAGATTCTATACAGCTTAACTGAAAGCAGTGATAGATATAAAAAAGCACTTAATGATGTGTCTGAATTGGTGAGCTAAGGGGCGAGAGGAGGGTAGTTACTGGAAAGTAACTGTCCTGAGGAAAGCCATGGATGGAGAGTGCTTTGACAATCTCAAACGAGTGTTTTGATGACTGAGGTTCGGTTCGTAGACGTAATGGTACATCTCGTTGCATCCTTTCTTAAGGTGGAGGAGGATTTACAAGGATCTTCGCAAACAAAAGAAGAAACCGATGGAACAGAACTGAAACAGGAGCCAATGGAAATAGAAGAAAAGAAGCCTGAAATAAAAGTAGATGCTAAAGAGGAAGAGGAGAGCGGCACTAACGGAACCACTTCACAGTCCACATCGCCATCTCAGCCCCGCAAAAAAAGTACGTGTGTGAAAACTGAGGTTTTTCTCGTGCGCTTTATTTTATCAGCATTTGTTTTCCAGAGGTTAAGTTCCTGCTGGGAGGTCTGGTTTGCATGCGTATTCCAGCACATGGAGCTCTAGGAGATCCATACTGTGTGTAATTCATTTCTGAAAGTAGCATTCCTTTAACGTTGTAGGAATCACGGCTGAGAAAAGAAGGGAGCTTAGTGCAGATAGAGTGCTCTCAGTAACCGAGAGTATCCACTGCTTTGCTTCTCTGTTAGAGGCTGCGCGCACAGCCTTCATACTGAGTTTTCAGCGTGCGCTTCTCGGAGAATCAGGTGCTTGAACTCTTCTCCGGAATCTGTGTTCCTCCCAGGCTGGTCAGCTGCAGTCGCCTTAAACTTTGCAGTCCTATGTAGTTTTCGGTGTAGTGTTCGTTTGAAAGCTTTCTCCTTAGAAGTAGTTAGGTCAGTAGTCTCTTAATCTACAGTGTTAGCGTGGCTTTAGGTGTGACTGTATATGTATAATGTATATTTTTCCAAAAGGAAACTCGATGGCATTCCAGATCTTGAGAGGACTTACATAAATGATTGTGTGCCTTGGGTTAGCAAGAAAGAAATGAGTAAGATTCTTAAAGAGAACAGGCAAGAGGAGATTACTCCGTTTGTAGCGCAGGCTTTGTGGGAGCCTGCAGGATTAAGTTTTTGGACTCAAAAACCTCAGCTGTTTAGAGACCTCTGTCTCTTAGCATCCTGTTTTTGAGATGATGTTTTCTGTGGTTAGTTTTTAGGTTTTGACCAAAGGTAAGCTTCCAACGTGCTGCAAATGTAAAAAAAAATAAGGGGAAGTGATGATCCATTTCATTACTTTTTTTTCTTCTTCCCTTGCAAAGGAAACTGCACGTAACTATGTTAGGAGAACGTTATGGGTGCATGCTTTCCGGAATGTGATCAAGAAATCATAAAGTCTGAAAGTTTGTGCAGCTTGAGTTGTGATCTCTTGTGTGTGCCTTGGGTTGCATTTAATTACTAAACATAATCTTTTTATAATAAAATGCTATGTAACACATTTTCCTGTAGATAGTATTTTCGGTTTGTAGCACAGTGGGCCAGCCAAATGAGCGTGCCGCAGGACTAACTGGCAGAGCCTATCTCGAACAAAATGAAACACAGGGAGTGGAAAGCTGATGAGCGTTTATAAACCAGTTCTGTTTCCAGTGGAAAGAATCATTGCTGCTTGTTAGGAGTGAGCTTGCAAGTAATTCGAGGGAAGTGGCTGAAAGAGGAAAATCCTTGCAGAATTTGCCTCTGGAAGAGCTGCGCTGTTGTTCTGCTGATGCAGTCTGGGTTACTGTCTATTTCCAATACCTCATTTAGTAACGCGATTTTATCTTAGAAATTGTCACTAAGTAACCGTATAGTAGAATACACGTGCAGCGTGGGCAGGTACAACAGCATATACAACTTTAAATGCTGACATTTTCTCACCAAGTAGTTTGTCCATCTTTGATAGAGCGTTTGTATTAAAATGCTGAATAAACCGAGAGGTATTTGAGAGCAAATACTGTGAAGTGTGCTTGAGGATTATATGATATTTTAAAACTACTTACGCGACTCATCTGGAGGTTTTCATGGGTTACAAAAGTGTTGGAAAATCTTCTTCCTTCCCATGCAGCCGGATTGCTGAGGCGTGCGCCGCAGTAACTGGGAACATAGCAGCGCAGCACGCATCTGCTAAGAGAAACGCTCGCAGCTGCAAGCGTCATGGAGTGTATGCTATAAGATAACCTAGCAAGCTGTAGCCTGATACCTTAACGTTTGAAAACATTCACTTGGACCCTGAAGGAGTGTTTTTCTGGGTACAAGTGGCTTGTGTTGTGGAGTTGGGATCTCCTCTGTTTGTACCGACCCTCCGGGTGTACTGAGCACCCTCGGCCTGGCTGTGCTCGCCTCGTGTAACTTGGCTGTAGCGTGACTTAGGTGATGGGAAGTACTGCATGGGCTGGAGAACAGACCGAGATAGTGCCGCTGAGATACAGGTCTGCCCGGTTCACTTACACCTGAGGTTTTGTAGTTCACTTTTTTTGAGAATTGCAGGCACCCCCTCAGCAAGCTTTTATTCCTCATCGAGATTTTGCCTTCTTAACTGAGGGCAACCAAACCCTTCCAAATTCAGCGTTTGGTTTTGGTTTGATTTTTTTCCTGCGGATCTAACGTGAGCAAGAAAGGAAGGCGTTTGGTTCCTTGCCTGTTCCCTTGCAGTCTTCTCAAAAGAAGCGGTATGATACTTATTTGGGTAGCTCCTGTCTCCTCTTCTCGTTGTAGATGGCTGCCTTAGTTTGACCTTCAAGATCAGTTTTACTGGTTTCTCCCCTTCTTTATAAGACACAATAATGCAAAACCTGCAAGGGCTTGGTTTTGGAGGAGGTGTTCAGGTGTATTGTACTTACGGTTTTGAAGATGTCTTCATCTTCCTTTACGAATTTTCTCCTTAGTAATCATAAGCAGGATTTCCTCTGTTTGAATCAAATAAAAATTCTAAAAGGTAAGAAAGGTAGCATTATACTCTTCTCTGGCAGATAATACGTCATCGTGATTCAGGCAAAGATCCCATTTTCTTTTTACCACCCACACATCCAAGACAAAGTAGGATAACTGGATGGCAGCTCCTTACAAAGATCTTCCAGCTGCCGGAGGAGAACCAAGAGCATTTAGTTGTGGAAAAGGAGGAGAGGGCAGAACAGAAACTTTCCTGTAAAATCTGTGTTCGTGGAGATCCTATGATCAAATGTTCTGTTACTGGTCCTGTTCCTTAGAGGCAGAGCAGCTGTTTTACTGCTAAAGACGAGGCAAATTTTGTTTACATTTCTTAGGTGAAGTCGTAAATCAAAATAACTGAGTTTTGATTTTTATTTTTTCAAACTTCAAAACGAAAGTTGGTTGTAAACGTCATCAGCGAAGATAATTAGGCGTTAAGGAACTTGGTAAAAGTTGCGCTGGATCTCTGTAGTTTGGGTTTAAATTAAGATTGGATTTGTTTTGAAAGATGCTCTAGCTTAGTGGCGTGTCGTTCCAGGGGTTGGTACAGGGAAAATTCTAGAAGCGATGTCAGGCAGGTGGCCAGAATAGATTATTAAAAGGTGCTTTTTGACCTTTAAATTTCAGTAAATGAAATAATTCAGATCATCAGGTTATGAACTACCTGAGCCGGAGCCAGAGTTCCAGAAGCAATAGAGAACACCTTTTCTCCTGAACGGGATTTAGTATTTCCTTCTGTTCTCGAGAATTCCATGGTATGATTTAGTAGTTGTTTGTAAAACTTTGACAGTATATAGCAGGGCTCCTTTCATGGGAAAGTGCTTGTGTATATGATATCAATAAATGTGGAAGAGAATTGCCATTTTATCGGGACCGAGATTGTGGCAGCAGCCAAAATGATCCTCAAGTTGCGTTCATCGTTGTAACAACGAACGTAGGCCTCCTTGGTTCACCTCATTTTTAATCTGGCGAGTCCAAGCTCAGTAGTAGCAGCATGAGATCTTGGTAATCTGTCAGGTAAGGCCTGGCAGAAGCCCTTCTGGCAGCTTGCTTAGTCCGTTGCCGTGATTTAGGTGACTTGGGCGGTGTCTTGCCTGTTGTGTACATGAGCAGCAGTCCTCTCTCCAGTTAGAGGCAGTGCGCTCAAATAGCTTTAAAATTGTGATCCTGACTAACAATTTGCAGGAGATGTAGCATCTACAAATGGCTACAAAAGTGAGAATTTAGTGCTTCAGAAATTTTTTTGAGTAGTGTCAACTTAATTTCTTGTTTGCTTTATTTTTGTATGTGATTTCAGTGAGTGTAGTTGAGACAAAAAACCTTCCTCTCAGAAATACCACCCAAATGAAAAAGAGGGGAAAAAATTAAAAAAAAAGGAACTTTGAAAAAAGCATATTTTTTTAACTAGAAGTCCCCTAAAGCAATTTATATCTTATGAAAATACCACTTGAGTGAAAAAGCAATGATCAGCCTCAAAGGGGTCACTGTAGCCTTGTTGATTTAAGTGCTTTCAACAGATCTCCTAATTGCTCCCTTTCGTTGGTGTCGTTCTTGTTTCAGCCAGGTAGATAAATATTAGATGCCATCCAGCTTTCCTTAGTTGTCTTTTTCTGAATAATAGGCATTCTTCTCTATTTAAAGACTCTGTTCCTAAGGAAATAAATGTAATTACACTGCCGAGGTGTTCAAAGAGCTCTCGAAGTTATCATTATTTTTCAGAAAATGCATTGCCTTTCTTGTCCTTGTCATCCACTATTGAAAGAAACATGGCTGTTGCCATGCCACTGTTGCCAAGTGGTTGTAATGATGCATATAAATCTGGAAGTATTAACACTTTCAAAATCAATTAACAGTCCATCAGACCAGGACTGTTTGTATACTTTGGCCAGGAAATGCCTGTGCCAGCTATCAAGGCATCTGGTTACTCTCTGTAGGGCTGGCTCTTCGGCCCTGTCCGCTACGGTGTTTTTTGCTAGGAGAATCTTGGCTTGGAAATAGCAAACAGGGCTGGAAGGGCGGGAGAGAAAAATATGCTTAGTCTCTTCTCTGAGGAGCTAAGGTTCATCCACATTGAAGCAATTGAATTAATTTGGTTCTGGATAAGTCTGGCTTTTTATGCTCTAGAATATCTATCGTCACGAGCTGCGGGTGTTCCTGTCTCCTTACTCTGGGGATATCGCCTACTGCGATTTCGGTAAACATAAAGGCTGTGCTATGTAGCCTTTTGGTTCTAAGTTTTGCCTCTGGTCGGCTCTGCAGATCAGGAAATCCCTCAAGATTTTTATGTTAATGTAGAGGGGGGTTTTGATTTGTGGGATTTTTTTTGGTTTTTAGGGGAGTGAAGAGGTTAGGAAACCTGGAAGGAGGTTTTCTAACCTTTCTGACTTTCATTAACAGTTTTCAAGCCTGAGGAGCTGCGCCAGGCTCTCATGCCTACCCTTGAAGCTTTGTACCGCCAGGACCCAGAGTCTCTACCTTTTAGACAGCCCGTGGATCCCCAGCTTTTAGGGATTCCGGTGAGTTGGCATTAAAAAAAATAGAAAGCGTTCTTGTGTTTAGCCTGTGTTCGTACAAACGTTTCCTCTCTTCTGTACAACATAGTGTGAACGGTTGGCATGTTGAAAGTAAAGGGCTTTGTGTGTGTCTTTGAAGGACTACTTCGACATTGTGAAGAATCCTATGGATCTCTCAACCATTAAACGTAAATTGGATACTGGGCAGTACCAAGAACCCTGGCAGTACGTGGACGACGTTTGGCTAATGTTTAACAATGCCTGGCTTTACAATCGCAAGACTTCCAGGGTGTATAAGTTTTGCACTAAACTCGCAGAGGTGTTTGAACAAGAAATTGATCCTGTTATGCAATCACTTGGCTACTGTTGTGGGCGCAAGGTATGTATGCCGCGGATGGAGCGGTGTTCTTCCAAAGAGCTTAGCCTGAGTAATCAGATAAAACATTAGCTTTGTTACACTCTTTTTTAAAAACTGAAATACTGAATGAAAGGGTTGTGAAAACTTTGGCTTTATTATAAACATGCTGAGAGCTAGAAAAAGTAGATAGCATCCTTCTTGCTGTTATTCTATTATTGTTGTTGTATTTTTCTCCCTCAGAGAACACCTTTTTTGGTCATAAGGGATATTAAAATGCTTTCCTTGTTTCCCATGTCCATTGCAATAAAGTGGCCGGTTAGAGGGTCAGCTATTTAGCTTACACGGTTAATAATTGTAATTAAATTGAGAGCTGTGCTAATACATTTACAATAGCTTGGAAAAGCGTGATGAACGTAACAGTGTGTTATGATACCCATAAGCATCAGGTTTGCCTGATAGATACTTGATTAACACAAGATTACATTTTACAGCTTGTTTTCTCACCGTTGTTTTGCAGTATGAGTTTTCTCCCCAGACCTTGTGCTGCTATGGCAAGCAGTTGTGTACTATTCCTCGGGATGCTGCCTACTACAGTTACCAGAACAGGTAAGGCCCCGACTTTGGGTTTTTTCCTTATTCGGGCAGTGAGATTTCTTGAGTTCGCTGCACATACAGAGCAGGATTATTAACTTCTGCTTTCCTTTGTCAGCTAAGTCAGGAAAAAGTTATGTCTGTATCTTTGCATGCTGTGCTTTTGCAGGTGACCCTTTAGGCTCCTGTACTGCAGCTTGATACACGCTGTACTTAAGTGCTTGCTGTTAGCTGGGCTGCACCACGCACCACTTAAGTGGAAGTCAAGTTGTCCGTGTTTTCCGTGGGCTTGCTGGAGGGAGAAGGGCAGGACTGCAAAAAGGCACTGAGAAATCATGCTGCCTTGTTCTGGGACAGTTGTAGAAGTGTGCAGGTTTGATTCCAAACTGGTGTCAGAATTTGCAAAGTAGAGGGTACAGGGATTGATTGCAAGACTTGCATTCTCTCGCCCTAGTTAGTGGTTAACTCTATTTAAATTAGCTTTGAATGAGCATTGAAAACTACCGAGACACTCTAGGAGAAGCTGAAAACAACAGTTTCTATTATTTTTTAATTAATATTAGGATTTGGTGTTTGATTATCAAACAACTGTTACAATATTAATTTCCTACTTGATGCTTAAATCAACAGTGCTGTAATAACAAAGCAAACTTAGAACTTGGCTTTGATTTTGGTTTCCTAGATGTTTTTCCCCCAAAAAAACGCAAAACATAAATGGGCTAAGAGGTGAACTTCCCTGTTTAAAACAAAACCACGAATCGCTTCCCAGAGGCTTGGCAGCCTGTAAGTCTTGCCAGCTTTGAAGTGCACAGTGGGCTGCTGTCTAACAAGGCACAGAACTAACTCAGACAGTCGGTGCTGGCATTTAGTGTCTCTTAGGGCAATCCCGACACCACCAAACATCCTGTAAGATGGCCAAGACTACTGGTTACTGCCTGGCTGAAGCGGCACTGTGTGGGAGATGAAAACGTGTCATCTTAGTTGTATGCTGCGTCTTCGTTGGCCGTTGTGAGGCACATGGTATTGACGTGGAGGAGTGTAAACTCACGAGCTCTCCTAAAAGGTTTTACACAGCCCCTGTGAACTCTGAAAAAAGTCAGTCTGGAGAGAAATAAGGCACTTCTAAAGAGATTGTACTTCAGTACTGGGAGTGGGGAAAAGGTAACCCTTAAAGGCCAGCTCTGTGCTAGAATTGCAGATGCTTTTCCTGTTGTGCATCCAGGTAGCGCAGTATTTGAAAAGAACAGCAACTTCAAAAATAATTGAAGAAGGGGTCATCTCTCTTTCAGTTACACCTTTCCCTATTTAAGTTAGTATTAAATCGTTTGGATTACTCGGTGGAAGGCAATGTTGGTTGCTAGCAAGACGTACAGGGTCGATGGGGCAGTGAGTTCCTCTGGACACAGTGACGCAGTATTTCCATTTCCTACCTGTTACGGATGCGATAGTCCATGTACACTGAGTTCAGTCTAAAAGGGTAGTCGTAAAAGGGAGGCGGCTTGTCTGAGTGTCGGTAGGCCAGAAGTAGGTGTAGATTTCTGTTCATGCAGATGCCTTGAGAAAGGGTTGGGGGTTTGGGATTCGGCGTGGGGTTGAGTTGGGGGGACAGTGAGGTTTTCTGTTTTGGGCCAACTAAATCAAGCGATGAATGTTGTTTTGGATTGGATTTTTCTAAAAAAATACTTGTAAAGATCAGTCTCCATATTTTTAGGTGTGCATTTGGGCTGTCAGATCGTAGAAAGCCCTTACTCCTCAACTGTATTGCTCTAAAACGGTCACATTAACTGTTTCCTGTGACAGTGGTCTTCAAATCTGAGATTTTTCTTAGCCAAGTAGCAAAAATCGGTAAAAAACAAATTCTGTGGTTCCAGCAGATCTTTAGTTGGTCGGATGTTCTTGACCTTTTCCATTTACCGAACAGACAAAAATGGACGTACTTAACGTACAGCGTATCGCCTAACTGAATTACAACTAAGAATATTTAGGCACCGTTGAATAAGTGAACTCTGGCACTACGGTTCAATGATTAACTCTTAATTGTTGGGTATAGATCTGTTTAGCTTCATAGTAAGGCAGAAGTTTAGGTTAAAGTAAGTGGTCAGAAAACAGACTTCATGTGTGAGTATCCAGTTGAGGGAACTGATCGGTGTTTCATATCAGTACTAGCATCCAGTTACTAATTTAGAATTTCCTTTGAGTGCACTTAATTACAGTTGGAAAGTCACCTCTTAATGGAGAGATCGAGCATTTTCTGGACTTTGGTATTGAACCGTGTTGCTCTTAGGTAAATGGGAATCAGTCACCTGAACAGTCTGCATTTGAAAAGCTTTTCCTTTTGGATGTGTTGCAATAAGCACATTCTTTGGATTTTCTGTGGCTGTTGTAACTAGAATATTGTATACTTTCTGTGGGGTTTATGGAATATTTGTAGTGGCATGCAAAAGCCGGTGAATTTAGAAGCAGGTCTCCGTTTCTGAGGGTCCGTATTCATAACAAGTCATAGCTATGCTTTCACCTTGGTTATTTCATGGACAAACGTTCCTGATCTTCGGGTGATCCGTTTTCACTGTATTTCAGTTTTCATTTCCTCATTTTAACATCATGGATTAAGGCTTGACTCTCGCTAGCTTTAGGCTTCGGTTGTGCAGCATACAAAGTGCTGGGCTCCCGTTTGGATCCACGGGTTGGCCCGTAAATTACTCTGAAAATGGATCAGAATTAACCTTTTCTGGGATTGTTTAAATGTAGCAAAGTATTAATAGGAGCCTTGACCGTGGGTTTTTCTGGTTGCACGCTCCTGCGTTTGGGTCCTCCTGGGTTTCAGTCCTTCCCAGTGTGGCCCTTAAAATGAGCAACCTTGTTAGTAAAGAAAATAATTAGTGGGTTTTCTTAGTTGAAGAAAAATTTAAAGGAGCACATTATAGGAAAAAAGGATGTGGACAATGTGTAAAACGATACAAAATNCTTGTTAGTAAGGAAAATAATTAGTGGGTTTTCTTAGTTGAAGAAAAATTTAAAGGAGCACATTATAGGAAAAAAGAATGTGGACAATGTGTAAAACGATATAAAATTCTGAACCGGTTGTGTTGGATTTTAAATAAATAAACAAATAAATTGTTAGATGATACTGTCTCAGTTTAGGGGCGTGGGGCGAGTGAAGTCAGCGTAAACGAGATGTGCAGCGTCAGTGTCCGCTCCTGAAATTCTCTTGTAATATTGCTCTGTGTTAACCATAATACAGTCGTCATTTCCACTGCTCACAAATTAATGGAATACTTTTTTTTTCCCCCTCTCTCCTGGCCTTGTTCTGTTGCATTACCAGCTCCAAAAGCCTTGGTTTTCCTTGGGTGGGTGATGTGTTCGATGCTAGTTGAGCTGACCCAGGAGAAGAGAAGTCGCTTGCAGTTTACCTTGTGGTAGGCTGGCAGGCAGCCCTCTGGGCAGGCAGCCTGGCATTTTAGCTCACGCGGTTGCTATCAGTCGCAGCTGCGCTGCTGCTGAGGTGGTTACGTGGATATGTCAGTATGGGCTGTCTTCAATAAAGTACACCCTTTTCCTCTTCGTGTCAGTCCCGCGGTAGAGGGGAGTATTCAGTGTGCTGCTGCTTTTAAGTGGCTCTTGGCTAGCAGAGCAGCTCTTGAAGCCTGAGCCAGCTGGCAGAGTTTGCAGAAGTTTTCAGGCTCTTGTAAATTATGCTACGGTAAGATGGACGTGGCTCCGGCCAGGGGAGGACGCAGATTGCTCTGCAGAAAGGCTTTCCCCAATTCACTGGGTGCTGCTCCTGCTTGCTTGCGCTGTGTTTCACAAGCATTTAGAAAATGTGTAGTGGTGACGCGATGGCCAGTGCGTGTCGCAGGAGCAGGTTCTGATCCGTGCATTTCAGTAAGTGCCGATAAATGGCTTTTGTTGTCTCCAGGAAAGCTCAGCCTCGGAGATCTGTCACCTGCATTAACAGTAGTTTAAGTGTATGAGTATGTGTTTGAAGGGGCAAGCTGCCGTATTTATTCATCTCCATCCCTAAGTTGTTGGTTCATTGTGACATTGAGTCTTGTTCAATGCCTTTTATACTTACCGTTCTTATGGTTCTAGCGTTTGAGTACTAAAACTGCGTTTTACTGTGCTGCCATTGCTGCTTATACTCTCTCACTCTTGATCCTCCATAAAGCTCCTTTATTTTGATGATCCTTCGTGGCCTTCCTGCGTTTTACAGCTGTGGCCTCTCTTTGTTACCTTTGTTCATGTGTGAATTCATATCCTTTGCAAACATTTAGCCTCCTTCTTTTTGTATTATTTTTTTTTATTTTTAACGACCCTAACAACTTTGGTTCCAGTTCATCTGAAACAAACAAAAAAAAACCACCAAAAACTCCCCCCAAAAAATCCATGTAGCTTCGGGGTTTTTTTATTTTATTTTTTTTTCCAAATGCAGATTGTATTTTCATAGAGTTGTATTCCGGTTTACTCAGCTTGCTTTGTTAAACTGCAGTACTGGTTTTGCTGAGTGTAACTTGGATTGGCTCTTGGTCTGGTGACCAAAAATTGTACCTAGCCTCATATTCGATTTGTAAGGCTTAATTCCGCATCTTTACCGTACCTGATAAATATATTGTATGTATGTACAATACTTCATGTTGTTCACATATATACATATATTGTACTTACAGAGATAAATGGCTGGAAACTCTGACCCATGATTGCATTTCTGTTAAATGTTTGTCTAGAGTATGGATTTGGTTTCATTTATATTAAATAATACTAGCTGAGCAATTGGTCACATTTAATCTTGTAGTCAAATAACTTTGGAATTTAACATTTTTATAGATTTTTTTTTTTTCCTGAATACCAAGTGTTTCTGGTTTTACAGTTTTTACTGACAATCAGTAAATGCTTTCAGCATATTTCCTAATTACTTAAATCCGTAATAAATGTGTTCTTGAAGCTTTTTGACAGGCTCTTCCTTTACCCAAAGGAAACTCGATCCGTCGCAAGCCTGGAATCAAAGAGCGTTTTTTCCTGAGTAATGCAAATCAAATCCAAATTCTTAAATTTGCAGTCGATACAAACGTAGCGCTTGGTAGCTACTTCATTAATCCCCCCCAAATTCTGGATTTGACGCCCGACGACTTGTTAGCGATGTACAAAATGAGACCGAATGCTAATCTGTGCTTTGCCTTGGCTTTCTGCTCTGTGTTGTCTTGGTGTTTGCGTCTTACCTCTTACGTCTGTGCTGTTTGTTCCCTCCCCTGTTCTCTAACCCTGCCCTCCCCTCCCTCTGTTCCTCCTCATTGTCCACACTGACCCATCAATCAACCAACAACGCCCCCCCTTTCGTCGTGGTGATCTGCCCTGCTCTGGTTGGCGGCTCCCTGCTCGGGTGGCTGTGTGTTGTGCTGGACCAGTTCACCCAAATATGGCCTTCTTGCTGACAGGTATCACTTCTGTGAGAAGTGTTTCACTGAAATCCAGGGCGAGAATGTCACCCTGGGTGATGACCCTTCCCAGCCTCAAACGTAAGTCGCTTCCTTTCTTCTGCATGCTGCCTTCTTAAACAGGAGGGGTGATGTGTAGGCCTGGTTCGGTACCAGAACCCCGTGGCCGGTGGCGGCGTTCGTGGGGAAGTGCCTGCTTTCTGCCTAGAGGAGGTTTTCACAGGAGGTGTCCCTCGTGTCCGGTTGCGCTGCTCAAGAGCCGCCGTAGACTGGTTGCGGGGGGTGGCAGACAGCAGATAAGGTGGTTGGAGGGGGGCGCTGGAAGCTGGGTCAATAAATGTCACTAATCCGGTATCTTTTCAAATGAAAGACTTGGGCTAGTCCTGACATCTCACCTTTCAAAGCACAGCTTTTGTTTATGAAACCGACAGCTTGTCTTTAACCTGGCCGGAAAGTAAGATGCTCTAAGATTCGAGGAATACAAGCTGGTTTGGAAGGGGGCTGCTTTACTAGCAACAGCTTCCCTTGTTCTTCATGATTTTGAAGTTCTGTGTGTATTTGGGTATCTGTTATTTTGCTTTTAATTTGCCCAGAAAGTGAAGTGGGGAGAATGTTTTCTGTAAAGTAAAATGAACTGAATTGCCTTCTCAGAATAGAAAATAAATACGGCTATGCTTTCTTCAGGCTTGAGGTTTGCTCATTTGCCACAATTCAGAAACGCATGATACTGTCTCAGCCTCTGATGTAAATGTACTACTGAGTTTTCATATTAACTCTTTGTCTCTAGAACCATCTCTAAGGATCAGTTTGAAAAGAAGAAAAACGATACACTAGATCCAGAGCCGTAAGTACCAGGCTTTTATGTTAAGATAACCTCTTTGCTTTCGCTTGTTCTTCAGCCAGCACTTCAGAAATTAGGCAGAGAATGAAGTTGTCTTCCGTTTTGCCCAATCTGTGCCCAGACAGGCTGCGGAGTCTTTCTCTAGAGCTCATAGCACAACATAGAAACTCGATGTCTACCACTGATACCCAAGAGGAAAATGCGAGCCTGTTCAGTGGCCGTTTCTAGTCCTGTTTGTCTGGGTAATGCCTGAGGTGTGTTCTGCAAGGCACTGCACGACCGGCTGGCAACGGCCCTCTGTCGTACGGAGCCTTTCACACCAAGCCCCGAGTGCCCGTCAGGGTGCACGTGGGAGTTCAGTTTTCCTCGTCTGGTTTAGCTAGACTTCTAAAGCACGTGTTTCGCTTCACCTGAGTGCTTAGCCCAGTGAAGGAGATGTCCTCCTTCCTTGTGTCTGTTACCCTTGGGAAGTTCAGTAAAAGCCAAGTTGAACATCTCTTTAGTGGCAGCGTGCTACTTTTCCTGCTGTCCTTCAGTAGCTGAAACAAGACTTCGTCTCACTGCTGCTTTGCTCTTTAGCAGTTTGCGTTTGAATTGCTTTTCTCATCTTTGCAAATACTAAGCAGAGCTCCCCCTCCCCAGACCTCTAAAGGTAAGCTGCTGAGATAGACCCCAGTGCGTTTGGCCACATAACCGATGTTGCAGTCTTGACTGGGAAAACCTGACAATTTTTCCCATCCAAAAAAAGAATTTTGACACATTATTTTTGGGGGAAAAAAGAAAAATAAAGACTACAGCAGACCCATGCGGGCGAAGACAAGCTAATACGTGTTTTCTTGGCACAGTGATTCATGAATGACTAGTTTTCACATTTACAGTAAGTTGAGCAACCGTTTAGTCAGCTTGTGGTTGTTGCAACAATTGAAAATGAAGTCTGTGGAGGTACTGTTGAGGAGAATTCTGTGAAGCTGGGAAAACTCAGAACTCTGCTTAGAAAAGGATAGAAAGGATCCAGGACAAGTTTTCCATGAGAGCCCGTTTCACATTTTTAAACCAGTACATTTTGCAATTCTCATGCGTATAGAGAGAGAGATCTAATTTGCACGTCAGATTCATTGATGTGTATCTGAAGCTCTAATGAGTATTTTTTTAACTGGCATACAGATGGGGCCTGCAGAAGTTGAATCAGTTCTTAGCAGAGGGCTGGAAAGTCCTTCTTTCTTGCTGAATTCTGGAAAATTGCCTGCCTGACAACACAAGTGATTGTCTGTTGTTTTTTTCTTCTCAGGTTTGTAGACTGCAAAGAGTGTGGTCGGAAGATGCACCAGATCTGTGTATTGCATTATGATATTATTTGGCCTTCAGGGTAAGACTTTTGTTAGGTTTTTTTACGCCTTGTACAGTAAGACAAATGTAGTCTGCATAATGAAGACTTTCTGCCTTTGCTCTTTAGTGTACAGTCACTGCCTTTTAAGAACTGAGTACGAAAGGACAAAGCATTTCTAAACAAAATAAATTTTTTGGCGTTTGGGGTCTCATTTCAGTATATTCGGATGAAAATGCGCATGAAACCAGCTTGTTCGTATATGNCGCCTTGTACAGTAAGACAAATGTAGTCTGCATAATGAAGACTTTCTGCCTTTGCTCTTTAGTGTACAGTCACTGCCTTTTAAGAACTGAGTACGAAAGGACAAAGCATTTCTAAACAAAATAAATTTTTTGGCGTTTGGGGTCTCATTTCAGTATATTCAGATGAAAATGCGCATGAAACCAGTTTGTTTGTATACATAGCTTTCTGTGGTTTCTTTCTAACTAATAAACGATGGAAGCTGGTTGGAGGTCAGTTTTTAGACTGCAGAACACAAATGCAGGTGTTACTGCTTGGCAGAATTAAACCAGCTCATAAAGGCTTTAAGTCCCTCGAAAATGGAGAGATACAAGCTGTTCAAATCCAGACAAACATATATTGTACTCTGACATTTAAATTATGGGTTCAAACATGGGGCTTAAGCTAGCTGATAATGGGTTTATACTAAGATTTTGGCAAATTTTTTTTCCTCAATAGGTTTGTCTGCGATAATTGTCTGAAGAAAACTGGTAGAACACGCAAAGAAAACAAATTCAGTGCTAAAAGTGAGTTTGTTATTTTGCTTTTTATCTTCAACTTTCATCTTCTCCCTGCCACCCCTAACAGCTTTTTGATTGAGACTTTCTGTTGGCGTGACAGACAGTACACGAACACTTGCAGAACGGGGAGTAGCATAGCCCAAGGCTTTCATAGCTGTCAGAATTTTAATCAGCATTTTAAAGACCATGTGTTTGTGGTCAGTCTTAATGCTACTGAGGTAGTTGGCATCCATGTCATTATTTTTCTCAGGTTCAAAAGAAAAAAAAGGGGGGGGGGTGGGGGACACGACACCGAACAGGGGAACCATAAGGCTGCGTGCACTTTACCGGCTATATTTAGACATGTTTCCATGTAGCGTTGAAACTGTAGTAAATTGCTGTCACCTCCGTGCCCTTCAGATAACATGTAGTAACAAGTTGTACTGCATTTCAGGTGTACTGTGGTAGTGCCAAGTACTAATGTACTTCAAGAGCTTTTCTTGCTTCTAGAGTGGGCTGTGGTGTAAGAACTGTGTGCTGGAATAAGTAACCAATTGTACTAGATGTCTAGATTTTCTTGGGGGTGACCGTTGTCATAATCTTGTTGAAATGTGCGCTAAAGAGAGTGCCGAAAGCTGCCAGGTCAAGTTGTCTCAGTAATCCTTCCACGAGCGTTCTTCGCATGCATTGAACATCAGAGAACGTAATTTGATAACTTTTACTCATACACGTTTTGAGGGGGGAAGAGTAAGGGCTAGCATTGGAAATGCAGCCTCAGTGGCACAGAGTAGGAAAACAACGTGAGCGCAGAAACCAAGAGGATGATGCAGATGCTTGGACAACTAGAACTTGCAGCAGGTACTCTTGATTCCTCCCTTGTTGTCCTTTGGTCCTTGGAAGTTCTGGGCATTACCTTGTCACACTGCGACTTCGCAAGCCTGAGTCTTCCCAACTGTAATAAAGGAGTGGTTTTGCATTAAATGTAACTTCTTGGTAACTTCGTGTGTGGTTGATTGCAAAGCAGGAGATTCGAAGTGGGATAATTTGGAGGTGATAATGCTGTATGAGGCATATTAGGTTACAGTAATCAAACCAGTCTCTGGAGTAACCTGAAGCACGCAAGATAGTATTGTTAAAAAGATGAAAATTAGTCTCATTAAAGACAGATTAAGATTGTAGGAGAACATTAATAACATGATGAAGTAAAAATGTGGTTGTAGATAACCATTTTAAATAGATGTCTCTTCTATTATATGCTGGCTTCACGGCGTGCATTGATGTAAATTAGCTTAAATAAGTATGCGATTCCTTGGATGTCCGCAGTTGTGCTGTGACGCTGCTTACAGGCTGAGTAATCAGCCGTTTAGTTCAAGGTGACCGTTCTGTTCTGGGGATCTGGACAGGGGAATAATGGTGCTTTTTTTCCTTTCCATTGATCTGCTTTTCCTTCTCCTTTCCCCGCTGTTTGGCTCTCTCATTTTCTTTTACCCATGATGATTTGAGCCCTGCTGCCAGCTGTAATCCACTGGTGGGCTCGGCTCCCGAGCTCGGTTTTCTTTAACAGCACTCTAGTGGGAACACAAGGACAAGGAAGTAAAGCCTGCTCTTGTCAAAACCTTGGTCTTGCTACTGACCTGAAAACAAACATGAGCAATGGAAGTTTGAATCATGAACGTGTTTCCTCCCCTCTCCCCCTCCTTCCCCATGAAAACCTTTACTTACTGAGTTGCCGTCAGTATTTCTACGCTCTCTCACGCGTGCTGGCACAACTGTTGGTAATCAAGACAGCACGTCCCTCAGCTGCAAGCTATCCCTCAGCTGTTATGGTAACGTTCCTATTCCTAATTTATAGTAAGTAGAATTGGTTATCTTAACCACATCGCAAGTTGCACAGAGGTGACTGATTGCCTGCCAAATACAACCTGTAAACCAGTGCACAGCTGGATTATGCTGTGAAATTCCTAACTTCTGAAGTATTTTTCGTAGTAAGAAAATCTACAGATGCTACTTACTTAGCCAGTAGCTAATGCAGAGACATCAAAGACAAAAGATATCCTGGCAAATAAGTCACCCGAAGTAGTTTGCTGACAAAGCCAGAAGTCTGGCTTTCTTCCTATCTGTCCGATTACTCATCCAGCAACAAGCGTCTGGCCATTGCTACTGCAACAAGACTTCTGCACTCAAGCGCCCTGAACGCCTTCTGTGGCGTTAGCGGTTTGGATGCCTTTTTTCAAGTTTGCACTGCAGTTACCACTGAGACCTGATCTTTTATTGGAAGTACATGTTAGAGGTGTCCAAGAACCAAAACCTGGTTGCTTTCTAAAAGAATGTGCGTGTTCTAATATATCAAAATATGCAGGGTTTAGCTGCTTTCCTTACGGTGCGTGTAATCTTAATGCCGCCGATTTGTTTTATCTTCTTACCTCGTTTGTCATTTGTTTGTTTTTCAAGTCTTAATGCTTTGCAGCATAAGGAAGGAAGCAGATATCCTTTGGTTGCTTAGCATTGGGAAGATTGTAAAATGAAAACACGACAAGACAGCAGCGTTAACTAAAATGGCTTTCTAAAAATGCACCGACCCATTAGCTGAAGTGGAGCTGTTCCTTTTTTCCTGTTTGTCTTCTGAGAAAGCAACAAAGCGAAATAATTTCTTCAGGAAGTATTTGTGAATGTTCTTCAAAATTCTCTGAATGTCCTTTAAAGTGAACCCCCTTCTGTTATGTATGGAAAGCCCAATGCGTTGTCTTGGGCTGGGAAACACTGGGAAAGGCCAGTGTGTTGGAATGTGTAAAGGACACGGTGTGTTTCTACTTTAACCTGCCTTTAAATGTAATGATTGGCTCCCAGGCGAGTGATACCTAGACTGTGTTGTGCTGGTTGTAACCACAGAATCTCACTGGACAGCAGGGCCGACTAAAACATGTAAAAACAAGATTGCCGTGTTGGGCAGTTTCTGTGAACTGATTGTAAAATAAAATTCTAAGCATATGAATCCCTTAAAGTGAGGTCTTCCTTTGAGTATACGTGGCTTTTTTCCCCAGTGTCGGAGCCTAAAATAATTTTTAGCATAGGCACTTCACTGCAGCATTCTGTATGCAAGCTCAGTAGTTGGGAGGAAGCTGATACAGCCTTGTATCTGTAGCCAAATAACAACTGAAAAATGAAGCAACGGAGAGATGAAAACTAAATGTGTTTTAGTAAAACGAACATTTGCAGGTTGCACCGTCGCTTTGGAAAAGACGGCAGATTGACCATAAAAATGAAGTAGAAATACTAGTTGGTAAAATAAGTACGGCAGGATAAGAGAGAGAGTCATAAATCTTCACATCAAAACAGTGTGCTACTTCTGTTTTCTTAATTTAAACCACAATCTTCATCTTAATTTCTGTAATTTGTTGTGGATTTATTGGCAAACCGTCACACCCCGTAATACTATGAAAACAGCTATCCTCACAAAAGCTAATTGTCAACGTAAAGACCGAGAGAGGGGATCTGGACAGTGTGTGGACTTGAACTTTTAAAGACCTCTATCGCCGTGCAAGAACTGTTTAAGCTGTATGTGCAGATTACTGTAACTGTTCAATCTAAAAGCTCTCTTGAAAAGAAAAGAAAAGAAAAAGCAATGAAATCTCCATTGAAGTCAAAAGGCTTTTCATTTCTGTTGATTTGCTTTGCTCTGCTTGAAAAGGTGTGGCATCGAGCCAGATCTATAAAGTGATGTAATCTCTGTCAAACAGCCAGATAGTGTTTTTGTTAGGAGATAACATTTGCAGTGTTCATAAAATAAGCCTGCAAATTTAAAAATGCTACGTAAAGCCGCCTTTGTTGGTTCACTTACGAAGTAATTTTCCCACTGTAGTGGCTTTAGCTTCCATGTTAGGGTATGAACACTTAAGGCTTGGGTGAAAACACGGATAGTTTTGCTTGTTTAGTTTTGACTGCATAAATAAAAACATGAAATTTTCATATGGAGGTAAAACAAAGGGGGAAAAGCCTACTTCTATACAGAGAAGCAAGCTGAAAGATGTTACGAGCATGGCAACACCCTGAACCTGACAGCGTCTGCTCCAGTACTAACGTTTCCGTTGTCGTGTTCTCCCTCTTCATTTCTAGGGCTGCAGACTACACGTTTGGGAAACCATTTGGAAGACAGAGTAAACAAATTTTTGCGGCGGCAGAATCATCCCGAAGCTGGAGAGGTCTTTGTCAGAGTAGTAGCAAGTTCAGATAAGACAGTAGAAGTTAAACCAGGAATGAAATCCAGGTTGGTTCTATGAATTACAATAAATGGGATCTTGCTGGGTTTTCTTCTTTAATTTATTTTGAAGCCTCCCTGCGTAACTATTGCAGAACTGTGCCAGTTTGCACCTTAATCCCTTTGCACATGTTTGAAACTTAGGCATGAGTAAGATTATGAAAGGTAAAAAAAGCAGTATGCAGTAAATGAACTCGGAGGAGGTGACAATTGTATTTTGACTGACTGGGGAGTAGCAGGGACGCCCTGGTTTTGGTTAGAATACTATGGCTTTGTATGGCTGCATCTCGAGAGAGAGTCCGGCCACATTTTTGTTAGCATAACAGAATTCATAGTTTAGTTTGGAACAGTTGCTGAGGCTCTGTTCCTTACTGTTCCGTCATTTTGTTGTGCTTTTATAAATACTTCAGCTTTCAGAAGTTATTTTTAATTTGCTTCATCATAAATGAAAAGCTTTAAAGGTTTAGTCTATGAAGTATTTTGGCTTTAATTCATAAAGACAGTGTTTACTTGACATCACCTCATCCTAATGCATCAGGTTTTCTACCCTGCAACATATGTAAGGGCTTGCGGTTTCTGAGGATGCTCTTGTACTCAATGCTTGCCTGTTGAGTCGTGTGTTAACTGTATGGAGACCGTCTTCCTGTGAGTCTTATAGTAACAGGACTCCCTGATTTAATACAGCTCTGATCTGACCACGTTTAACTTCTACATAAATATTTCTAATGAGTTAAAAATAAGGTTGGAAAGAATTTCCTCATTCTAGTAGGACACTGGTATAATAATTGGCTTTTGGTTTTTTTTTCCTGTTCCTTCCTACCACCCTTTCCTTCAGATTTGTGGATTCTGGTGAGATGTCAGAATCTTTCCCTTACCGTACCAAAGCTCTGTTTGCATTTGAGGAGATAGACGGAGTCGATGTGTGCTTCTTTGGCATGCACGTGCAGGAGTATGGCTCGGATTGCCCCCCTCCAAATACAAGGTACTCTTTCGTTTCTATACCGGAGGTGCGTGCGCAGAGAACATCTTGCTGCATTCACTGGACAGTTACTCTCAGGAGATATGTTTCAATTCTGTGGCACAAATAAGTCCTACTGTGTGGTTTCACATGAGTGTGAAGGGGAGAGCAAATACCACAACGAAAACGTTACGGTTTTTTGTAGTCTGCCTTGAGTTTTCCCTCTCCATATATTCTTGCTGTCTAGAAAAATACACTACCCATCTTTTGCTTTTGGGAACTGTTTATACCATGTTAAGGTGCTTAAAATAATGTCATTGTTATCTTTTCTTTGTTCAGTACGGCTGTATACGTACCTAGTGTAAAAGTCAGTTCTCAGTAGACAAAACAGACGTTCAGCCATCCATAATTTTCTGTCATTCTTCTCTCATTACTATAGGCGTGTGTACATATCGTATCTAGATAGTATTCATTTCTTCCGCCCCCGGTGTCTCCGAACTGCAGTTTATCATGAAATCCTCATTGGATATTTGGAGTACGTGAAGAAACTTGGGTAAGTGAGGTCTTCATAAAGAAAGAAAACTTCTTTTCTCAGGAGTTTGGGGGTTTTTCTATGTCCAGGATGCGAAGCAGCGTTTCGCTTGGGAGAGTCCCTCTTTCCTTCTGCCCTCTGTGAGCTACGTGGTACACGTGCCTCTTCGGCAGTGGAGAGAGAAATTTGGATTTTATCACTGAGGTGGTTTTTCTGTTGTTAGGATTCTTAGACTGACAGCAGATCATTCTTTTTATCAGAGATTCAATTGATGTTTAAACTCTATTATTATATCCAGGACCTTTTCTAATCTCTTGTATAAGTAGAGGTTATTGGCAAAGCAGCTTTGTTACAAAGAAAAAGGGAAAGAAGAAAAAGAAATAAAACAGAGGTCTGAATTTGTATCTCAGTTTGTCCGAGCTAACTTTAGGATGGTAGGCAAAACAGTTAAGGTTTTTTTTTTTTTTTTCTTGTGTGAAACACAGGTATGTGACAGGTCACATCTGGGCCTGTCCCCCAAGCGAAGGAGATGACTATATTTTCCATTGCCATCCACCCGATCAGAAAATACCCAAACCCAAACGTTTGCAGGAATGGTATAAGAAGATGCTGGACAAGGCATTTGCTGAGAGAATCATTCACGACTACAAGGTTTGCTACCGTTTACTTCCTGAGTTAATTTTTACGAGCTTTTCATTTGAAGGTAGCTAATACTGTTTCATAAGACACGAAACCGTGGTAGTGTTGTACGAGGGTTTTGATTCTCGGCTAGCATCTTCATTTTCTTACGTTTTCTGGAGGGTTCTGCCTTTCAGACTGAAAATTCCTGGTTTCTGCAGTAAGAGAAGTGTGCAAGAAGAGCCTGCCTTCACGTACTTGTCTTTCACTGCAGTCTTCTAGGCAAGGAAGTATGTAGCTTGTTAAGGTTCATAGAAGTGGTTTGCTTCTGTTGATTCTGGAGGATCAGGTGGAATACTGGACCCCACTGGTGCGAAATCAAAAGAAACCTGCTTATGAAACAGGTTCTTCGCTTGAATAGAAAAAGGGTACCCAAGGAAATACATTGAAGATGGCAAAGGTAGCATTTCCCACCCCTTACGTGCTAAAATGTACAAGAATTTATTTAATGGTAGTAACAGTGCTGGAAGAAAATTGATGTTTGGATTGCAAGTGACAGTTACTAAATATGTGGAATAGAACAACGTATAGCAAGCCTTGTCATCTGATCCGGCATAGCCAAGAGCTGGAAAATCTGCATGTCTCTTTAATAAAGTGGTCTTGAAATGAATCTGAAGAAGAAAATTGGCTAGTCTTGTATGTGCCTACTAAATGCAATGCACTTCAAAAAACACCCCCAGCACTTCTGTGTAAAATACCTGTTGCTTTTCAGAATAGCTGCTCTTCTCAGTGGTCCCCAGTCTTTCTGGCCGGGTGGTCCACAGAGCTTCAGCCTGCGGTCAGCGAAGGACACAGGCTGTGCACAGTTCCCTCCCACAACCAGACTTTAGTATTCCTATGTGTAATACGATGCACAGCCCAGGCATGTGCATTGAAGTGCTTACGCACTTCCAAATTTGTAAGGGAAAGGCTGGACAAGGCACGCTTGCTGTCACTAGAACAGGTCCTGCTCTTGACCAGGAGCAGGGTAGGAAGAGCTCAGTGGTGTAGGCTTCGCTTGTTTTCGCTGTAGTTTCCAGGAAGGGGGTTGTTAATGTTTCCCAGGCGTACGCTATTCTCTCCCATCGGGTCGGGAGCGTGAACCGATTGCGTGACGGAGGTTCGGGAGAGCCTCAGCAGCTGTCCTTCTAAGATGAAACGGGGGCGGGCTGTCGTCAGTATTGCCAGGCCGGTTTTTGACCTGCGCCCGGGAGAAGTGGCCGTGGGCTGTAAGTGAGGCACAGCTGCCCGGCATAGCACTGCATCGTGGCTCTGGTTCTCCTCTACCCGGAGTGGTCTCCGTTTGTTTATTCTTGGTGTTGTGTGATCCGCTTAACAGGACATCTTCAAACAAGCAACTGAGGACAGGCTGACAAGTGCCAAGGAGCTGCCTTACTTCGAGGGTGACTTCTGGCCCAATGTGCTGGAAGAAAGCATTAAGGAGTTGGAGCAGGAGGAGGAGGAAAGGAAAAAGGAAGAAAGCACTGCAGCTAGTGAAACAACAGAGGTGAGTTGACTTCACGTGGTATATTTGCTTCCGGATCACAAAGCTGGCAAGTAATGCTTTAATAAATTAGAGGGTTCGTGTCCAGTAAACTAGAAGAGGTGGCCATTCACTTCCGATGTTAAATCAGGGTTCCCTTTAACTGCGTTTCTGGTTTTCTTCTTGGATAACAAATCTACTGATGGCTTGTTATTTTTTTTGTAACAGAATCAGAAGTCAGTTATGTCAGTTCAGCATCTCTATTCTCAGAAATGTGTTAAGCTGCTTTTGGATTGCATCATGACTGCTACATTTGCTTGCAGTCATTTGGCTGAGCTTCTGCTTCACACCTTTGCAAATCACCTTCAGTATTTGCGTGTTGAAAGATGCTGTATTTTTCAAAGCTGAAATAAATTTTGCTGTTATTTAAGCGAAGGTACTTGTAGTTGCAACAGTAGGGGGCTGAAAATTTGAAGTATTTATTGCAGGCTTTGCATTGGTGTGAAATGTTGGTCCTGATGGTGGTGTTCCTTCACCAGCATTCGCTCTTTGTGTATTTAAAAAGAAGAAAAAATTACTTTCTCGGGGTCCTGGCCACAATTCCATTATTCATTTTTATTTCTGTCTTGATAGTATCTGTATCCAAATGGTCTTAGCACTTTTACACTGTCTCTTTTACTTGCAATATGCAGCAAGGTGTTTCGAAAACAAATATAGTAAGGAAATCTGGAGTCTAACAGATTGAGGTGGAACCAAGAACTTTAACTGGGGAGGGACTGCATTCAGCTTGGGTGCCGTGCCGGTTTGCGTACAGTACGTATGACATGTGATGGATGCGGCGTGAGAGACGTTAATCCCTCAGTTTCATTATGTCGGAAAGTCCCTTCTATTAAACCTTAGCAGCCCCGTCAAAGCTAATACAGTTTGTTGCTGTGTTTTTACGGAACCATAAAGTTAATAGTTCTCACCTTGTTCCTCCTGAACGTAACTTGTAATATTGAAATACTTCAACAAGCACGGCAGTGTAAAACTGTCTGAAAGACAAGGCTTGGCATTGAAGTTGCAGCCCTCTCTTGCTGACTATCACTTTCGGTAAATCATAGCGTGCCCTTCCAGTGAAGACGCCAGTGTAAACCTCTACATCTAAGTCGGGGAAAAAAGGTGCTTTAAAAAGCCCGGAAGAGCTAACTGTGAAACTCGTACGAGTTGTCTGCCTAAAGTGAGAAGGTGCAGCCTTGGCTGTGAACGTCCCTGCGTTCCCACTTAAAGCCATTGATGTTACTTGGGGCGGCGGGGGAACAAAACCTGCATCCAAGTTTCGCTGAACGTGTTGTCCACAAGTGCAACAAAAAAACGTACCAGTGTGGTCTTTGCCGCTTGGCTCGGGAAACAGAGCGAAACTAAAAGCGTGAGAACTCTCCAGGGCAGTCACCTAAGCTTGCGTCACTTTATGCGCAGAAGCACTTGATGAATCTTTGCGATTTGCCTTGCATTGAGATGGTACGGAACGTGTCTGTTTCTTAAATTCCTGGTCCTAAACTCTGTGTATGTGGAGAGAGAGCTGCCGAAAAGTCAACATGTGCCTCAAGTATTAGTTAGAAGGGCGTCTAAAGAGGTGGTAAATATTCAGAAGTTCTTGGACAAGGTTCTGAAGGGACAAGGCTCACCGAGTGGTAACTGTGCCATCAGCATCTCTGGCAAACCTGGCTGAACCTGTTAAATGCTGTCAAAGTGAAGCAGTACAAAAAGAGTCTTACAGCTTCTTAAAACATTTTGGGACAGCTTTGTTGCAGTGGACCAAATATAAACTTGTTAAAGGTGGAGTAGAAAGAAAACTTAGAATTATACTGTCAGCTGAGTTTCAATCTATCCTTCCTTTTGGTGTTTAAATTTTAAAATCTATGTTGATGCTCTGGAATGGTTAGGCAAAGGAGGACATGCCCTGATTCTATCGGGGGGTGGAAGATTTGGGGGGAAAGAAGCCGAGATGGGAACACACCATAGATCATTTCTGAATTCCTTCAAATCAGAGCTCTGTCTGGTGTCCCATAAAATAGTATAATTTCAGTTTCCAAACAGGTTTGGTCAAAAAGTCAGTACAGTTAGTTACGGAGAAACCAAGGCTGGGCAGGGAATTTCTGTCTAAGCCTAATGAACGGAACGGAAGGATGGCAACAGCCTATATATAGAACTGCTTTCTTTGGCTGGAATATTTTTGTTTTCTTTGAATAAATATGCTTGCGGATAAACACTGTGTTTGCTTGTACATAGTGTTCATGAAACTTTCTTGCGCGCGCGTGTCTGTATATATATATATCAGAGTATTGCAGTAGCTTATTTTTAATATTACAGTAACCAGCATTCTAGCAGTCAGAGAGGGGATTTATATTGAGTGGCGAGCTCCCTGCTGAGGGCTTGGGTTTTTATTTTTCAAGGACATGAGAAGTCTAAAAGTTATTTCTGTTTTCACAGGTCATCTAAATAGCATCATCTGCTGTTTTTTACTCCCTTTACTTACATCTAGTATTCAACGTATGGTCACTGCGGTCTATGTTGTTGTAACCTAGACACAAGCGAAGGTTTTGGGGTTGGTTTTTTTTTTTGGAGTTGCATATGCAGCAGTAAGTCTTCTGGATGGAGAATTATGTGTTTTGTTTGTTTCGCATCCTGCATATTCTTATTTGTGTACTAGCTCTAAATTTGTTCGATAAAAACAAAGAAAAACCGACAACAATAAAACCCCATTAGATCAAAGCTCAAGCAAGTACGTGATAACCCAAATGCCCAACACAGCAAAATACAGCACTTCTGGAATATTTTTTAAGTCCATTTTGTTTATAACTCATTTTATCATCAAATACCTATAAGATCTTGTAAAGTGAGCAGTGGGAGCTGAAGTACAGTGTTTGAGAAGGAAAAGACATAAGTGTAAGAGACAAATTATTGAATGTATGTGCATACTTTAATAATCTGTTTTTAAACGGTGTTTGAATTTGTTTGCCTGCCAGTTTGGTGTTTGATTTTTCCTGGAAGATAGGATATATGTAACACAGTAGGGCTGATTTGCAGGCATTGGAACAAAGTTGTGTTATTGACAGCAGAAGTGTTTGGCTTTTGGCTACAGTGAATGGGAGAGAGCTCTGTAAAGTGTAACGTCTTTCCTGTGCGTTTATTGCAGGGAAGCCAGGGTGACAGCAAAAACGCCAAGAAAAAGAACAACAAAAAAACCAACAAGAATAAGAGTAGCATCAGCAGAGCTAACAAGAAGAAGCCCAGCATGCCAAATGTGTCCAATGATCTGTCTCAGAAGCTGTATGCCACTATGGAGAAGCATAAAGAGGTACTGTCATAACGCACTGCGTCAAGAGAAGGTTTTATTCCCCTAAATCCAGGCGTGATGATAGTCAGAAGTGAAAAATTGGGCAGAGTGAAGCTTGTGATTGCGCTAGAACTTTTTCTGTTGTGTAACAACATATTGGAAGAGATTAGCCCAAACTAAGTTAATTAGATAATGTTTGTAGCACAGCATTACTGCAACAGAACATGAGCTTTTTTCCTGCGAGATGATCTAATTGCCTTGATTTTTATTTTTTTTTCTTCCCCCCCATTTCTCTGCAGGTCTTTTTTGTGATTCATTTACATGCTGGGCCTGTAATCAACACTCTGCCTCCCATTGTGGACCCTGATCCATTACTTAGCTGTGATTTGATGGATGGGCGAGACGCCTTCCTCACCTTAGCCAGAGATAAGCACTGGGAGTTCTCCTCACTACGCCGATCCAAGTGGTCCACGCTCTGCATGCTGGTAGAACTACACACTCAAGGGCAGGATCGCTTTGTCTATACGTGCAATGAGTGCAAACATCACGTGGAAACAAGGTGGCACTGCACTGTCTGTGAGGTAGGTGTATATCGCCAGAGACTCTGCTCTCTCTTGCCCTATAGCCAAGCTTGATTTTTTTTTGCGGGGGAGGATATTGCCCAAAGTTCCTCCAGATTAAAGCCTGTCCTGATAAAAGGGCTGCTAAGCCTTAAGGGCAGGTGACTACCACGGCAGGGTACCTCTTCTTCGAGAGTAAGTGCCTTTGGTTTCTCAACGCAGAGAACACCAGCACTCTGGAATGGCTACGTCATTTATTCTGCTATGGCTCCTCTGCGTAGACAAGTTTTTAACTTAATATTGAAGAACTTCTAGGACTGGGTGGTAGGGTGTGACTGTCAGACTAGTCTGAATCTGCAGGGCAGAGGCTCATTCACATTAAATGGATATCCACGAGAGAAGTTAGCGTACCTTCCTGCAAGGTAGCTTTCGTTCCGCTTTGTATGCAGTGCTTCGTGTCGTAAGGAGTGCAGGCGGGCACGTGTCCAGGCTGCCGCAAAGCTCGGGCGAGGAGGGTGCCACAGCTCTTCGTCGTTGTCTCTTCGACCCAGCATTGGTGGTTACCTGCCCTTCAGATCAGCCCCAATAATTGCTTCCTAACCTGGCTCAATGCTTTTAATGACTAGTCCTTTGGCAGCACAGGTCACTTCCACTGAACTGTGTTAGAGAGCAATTATGTGTGGAGTTCTACCGGTGGGCTTGAGGAGATGGCAGCCTCTAGAGGGCTTGTGATGACCTCTGGCTGTAACCGAACCAAAAAAAAATCGTGAGTTAAGCGCGGGCTGGTTTGCACACTGCAAGTTATTGCCAGGTTTGTGGTGGAAGAGCCTTAATTAATCCCTCTGAGGAAAGCATTGAACAGGGCTTCTTGAGGCATGGCTGCAGGAAATGCATCATACCCGCTAGGGGAACTGAGTGGTGGAAGGAGGTATGGCCTTTAGGTTTCTTCTGGGTACTTCTGTGCAAGGGAGTGCCCTTCCTCCAGCAAAAAAAGGACAGGGCAGTGAAAACGTGGCTGTGAGAGCAGGTTTTCATGTCACTGGCTGTCTTAGCATGAGACTTGCGCTTCATTTGAGGGTCATCTTAGAGATTAAAAAAAATACGTGTTTCAGAGTAGGAATTATTAGTCAGTTATTACACTTGGAATAGCTAAACGGAGAGCCAAACCCTGATGTTTAGGTTTGTCTTGCTAGTTGGAGGGTTTGGCCCTCCTTACGCAGGTATCCTGGTAGACGTGACAGAAAAGTAAACAGTTCTCTCATCAAAAGGGAAAACCAAAAAAAAAACCACAAATCATGCAAGACGTGTTAATGTAATAAAATGAAGATGCAGTTACAGCCCCTGTTTGCGTCGTTACCCACCGTAGCCGAGCCTTGTGATTGCAGGCACGCTTTGCAGAGGCGGCTGAGTGGCTTCTGCCCGCAGCTGCCGGGCACTCCCACTGTCCGCTCCCACTGTCGTGGTGGCTCCGCAGCCGCTTCTCTGCCTCGGCATACCAGGTGTAAATTGAAGCAGGCGGCTGTTCGCAGCGCGCTGCTGTTGTCCTGCTTGTGTTCTGTGTGTTTGAACCCACTGAAACCCAAAGTGCACTTCCAGGCCAGGCTCATGTTGCTCCTGGCACCGCTCTTACTGGTCTGCTCTTTTGCCGGTGGACTTAGTGCTCTGCAGACAACTGAACTCTGGGTTTTCTTTGCTTTCAGGACTACGACCTCTGCATTAACTGCTACAACACTAAGAGCCATGACCACAAGATGGTTAAGTGGGGCCTGGGTCTGGATGATGAGAGCAACAGCCAAGGAGAGCAGCAGTCAAAGAGCCCCCAGGAGTCGCGACGACTGAGCATCCAGCGCTGCATTCAGTCCCTTGTCCATGCCTGTCAGTGCCGCAATGCAAACTGCTCATTGACATCCTGCCAGAAGATGAAACGGGTTGTCCAGCACACCAAGGGCTGCAAGCGCAAGACCAACGGTGGCTGTCCGGTGTGCAAACAGCTCATAGCTCTTTGCTGCTACCATGCCAAACACTGCCAAGAGAACAAATGCCCCGTGCCATTCTGTCTCAATATCAAACACAAGCTTCGACAGCAGCAGATCCAGCATCGCCTGCAGCAGGCTCAGCTCATGCGCAGAAGGATGGCTACCATGAACACCCGAAACGTGCCTCAGCAAAGTTTGCCTTCTCCTACCTCAGCAACGCCTGGTACCCCTACGCAGCAGCCAAGTACACCGCAAACACCGCAGCCTCCTCCCCAGCCCCAGCCTTCCCCTGTAAGTATGTCACCGGCTGGCTTTCCCAGTGTGTCCAGAACTCAGCCCCCTACTACCGTTTCAACAGGAAAACCTGCAAACCCGGTGTCCGCACCTCCGCCTCCGGCTCAGCCTCCGCCGGCCGCGGTGGAAGCGGCTCGGCAGATCGAGAGAGAAGCTGCCCAGCAGCAGCAGCAGCTCTACAGGGTCAACAACATTAACAATGGTTTGCCTCCTGGTCGCCCAGGACTAGTAAACCCGACAGTGGGTTCAGTGAACCAGTTGCAGCAAGTCAGCATGAATGTACCCCGGCCCAACCCTGTGAGCGGTCCAGTGATGCCCAACATGCAGCCTGGACAGTGGCAGTCACCTCCAATGCCGCAGCAGCAGCCAATGCAGCCAGGAATGGCAAGACCAGTTATGCCAATGGCGACGCCGCAAGCAGTGGCTGGGCCGAGGATGCCGGGCGTGCAGCAGCCACCACGGAGCATCCCCCCGAATGCACTTCAGGACTTACTGAGGACCTTGAAATCACCGAGCTCTCCACAGCAGCAACAGCAGGTTCTTAATATCCTCAAATCCAACCCTCAGCTTATGGCAGCTTTTATAAAGCAAAGAACAGCCAAATATGTGGCTAACCAGCCCGGGATGCAGCCGCAAGCAGGCATACAGCCCCAGCCTGGGATGCAGCAGCCGCAGACCAGCATGCAACAGCCTGGCATGCACACTCAAGCGGGATTGCAGAACATGAACGCGATGCAAGCAGGAGTGCAGAGACCGAGCGTTCCCCCTCAGCAGCAAGGCATAGGAGCTATGAATCCCCAGGGACAAGCGATAAACATTATGAACCCCGGCCACAACCCTAGCATGGCGAACATGAGTCCGCAGTACAGAGAAATACTGAGGCGACAACTGCTGCAGCAGCAGCAGCAACAGCAGCAGCAGCAAGGAGGGGCTGGCATGGCCGCAGGGATGGCAGGACATAACCAGTTCCAGCAGCCTCAAGGACCAGGAGGTTACCCCCAAGCCATGCAGCAGCAGCGGATGCAGCAGCACATATCGATACAGGGGGGGTCCATGGGACAGATGGCTCAGATGGGACAGCTGAACCAGATGGGCCAGCCCGGCATGGGGGCAGACGGCGCTCCCAACATCCAGCAAGCCCTGCAGCAGCGGATCCTGCAGCAGCAGCAGATGAAGCAGCAGATAGGGTCCCCCGGCCAGCCCAACCCCATGAGCCCACAGCAGCACATGCTCTCAGGACAACCGCAGGCGTCTCATCTCCCTGGCCAGCAGATCGCCACCTCCCTCAGCAACCAGGTGCGGTCCCCAGCACCCGTTCAGTCTCCCCGTCCCCAGTCCCAGCCACCACATTCCAGCCCGTCACCCAGGATACAGCCCCAGCCGTCACCTCACCACGTGTCTCCCCAGACTGGTTCCCCCCACCCAGGACTCGCAGTTACTATGGCTAGCTCCATGGATCAGGGACACTTGGGCAACCCAGAACAGAGTGCAATGCTTCCACAACTAAACACCCCGAACAGGAGTGCGTTGTCTAACGAATTGTCTCTGGTGGGTGACACCACCGGGGACACGTTAGAAAAATTTGTGGAGGGTTTGTAGCATTATGGGAGCATCACTTTTTTTTTTCCTCTCCTTCCTTTCGTGTTCTTGGACGTTTTGTACTGAAAATTCAGACATCTGGGTTGTTTTGAATCCTAGATGGAACTGCTGCTTCCTACACATGGAAGAATGAATTGCTGTTTAAAAAAGAAAAAAAAAAAAAAAAACAATACAAAGAATATATTTTTTTGTTAAAGCCAGGAGGTTAAAATATCTGGTCTCTTTTGTGGGGTTGTTTTTTGGTTTTTATTTTTTGTTGCTGTTGACTCATACCTTTTTTTTAATGGGGAAAACAAGTTCATTATATTCATATTTTTTATTTGTATTTTCAAGACTTTAAACATTTGTGTTTAAAAGAAGAAAAAAATAATATTCAGAAACTGTTTCCTGAAATAATGCAACATTATAATGTATCCCAGTAACTTTGACACGTTGCAGGAAGATTTTTTTTTTTTCTATAGTGAACTCTGCAGACGTTTGAAGTATTACCCCTGGAAAGATAGGAATTGACTCTTGCACACAAAACCACACATTGGCCAACGCCAAAACCCTTGTCTTGCAGATGTAGAAATTGTTGCTTTGTTTCTCTGATAAAACTGGTTTTAGATGAAAATAGGGATGATCACTCTTAGGCCGTGCTGATTTGAATAGAGAAGAAGCATTCTTTTCTTTCTTTCTTCTGTGTGAAACTTGAAATGAGGAAAAGCAATTCTAGTGTAAATCATGCAAGCGCTATAATTACTATAAATAGGAAAATCCAAGAAGATTCAATCACTGTATAGAATGGTAAAAAACAAACTCATTTCTTACTTATAATATCATATTGTTAAATAAACTGTGTGCAACAGACAAAAAGGGTGGTCCTTCTTGAATTCATGTACATGGTATTAACACTTAGTGTTTGGGTTTTTTGTTATGAAAATGCTGTTTTCAACATTGTATTTGGACTATGCATGTCTTTTTTCCATTGTATATAAAGTATTGCTTAAAATTGATATAAATTACTGAAGTTTTTAACATGTATTCTGTTCTTTAAAATCCATGTAAGAATGTTTAAGGTTTTTATTTATTTATATATTTTTGGATCATGTTCTTTGTAAGACATGGCTATGAATACTCACTCATTACACAGAGCAGCCGGAGGCAGCGCTAGGAGTGGCACGATACGTGGAGTATTGTAGGTAGCATGTCTGTTCTACAACACCCTTTAGTGATCGTTTCCTTTCCGGGGAGGGAGAGGAGAGGGGAATGGTTCCCACACACGGAGTATTCGCAGGTGTTCATCCGTAAGGGTTAACTGGAATAAATTATTACTAGCCGTTGCTTTTTAAAAACTGCGTTAATTTAGAGAAGGATCACCAATGAAAGGAAAATAGAGAGTATTGAGTTAATTCTAGGCTAATTTATTTAGTCTACAGTAAAATATGAACCTATTGACTTTAACACTATTTTTCTGCTGTTAACTCTGAGTCTAGATTTGAGGGTTTTCTGTGGAATAAAAAATAACAAATCATGTACATGTTCCCTTTAATATCCTGTCACCATGCCCTCATCTTCCTGGGATCCTTGCCCCTCCTCCCCACCATGAGTTACTTTCTTGGAGTTAAAACGTCCAGGGAACCTTTCCCAGCGTAGGTGTGAGCAAAAACCACGACTAGCCTGAAATGCCATCACTCAGACCTCGAGGCTTCTCGATTACGTGCACCTGGCATGGGATTTGCGGCAAACCGTGTGAGGTTTCCCGCCCAGCAGCGGGGAGCGCCGGGCACGCTTGGCTTTTCACGTTAAGTTAGCGCTTCCTTCAGCCTTCGCGTTTTTATTGGAACGGTGCTGGGGGAGGACGGGGGCAGAAGAGCAAACGATTTATCTCAACTTTTATCCCCGTACTGTGAAAACAGTAGTGCGCCGGGGCACTGCTTCATTCTTTTTTAACTGTAGAGGGTCTCTGCTTAAACTTTTCTTGCAAACTTTTAACTGTTGTACCTTTTTCACCGCCATTGGATTCATCTGCCCACGCAATTGTCTTCAGCAATTCAAGCTGTCAAAATCTGGGGCTGGGGCAAGGTCAGTGATCGCTAACCCAAAGCTTGTCCGAAAGAAATTGCTGTAAAAAAAAAAAAAGGATGGAAAGCCCTGATGCTGTGTCTCATGCTGTGTACTTAAAAAGAGGAAAAATACTATATTTGTGATCAAAAAGAGGAAACTTGAAATGTGCTGGTGTTTCTAATAAAAGCTGGTAAAACTGCTTGGATTGAAGGATGGTTCCACTTGGCTGGTGCCCGCTAGGATCAGCGAAGCCTGACACCCACGGTTAAGATAACTGCGCTCGCTCTCGCTAAGACCTTTAAGTAGCGTCCATTTTAAAACCGTCAGCACCGCTTCTGCATTTGGATAAGCCGAGTCCTGGCTGGAGCCCGGAGAGGTGGTGGCGTGGCGCTCGGGCTGCAGCTCGCTCAGGTTCCCGCTCCTGGGGAAGAGTGGAAAAAAAAAACCTGCTGGGAAGCAAATACTGGAATATTTTTAAGTGCAACCTGAGGTGTGTCAAGAGCACGGAGCAGGGGATAGAGCTAGATGTGATAATCCCAGCTCTCTAGACAAGAGCAGGTATTTTACCCAGGGAGAGAAGGGAAGTGCAAGGCTGAAGTCAAAACACGAGGAGGGGCTGGGCTTGGTGTGCAGCCCCTGCACCCACGGGGGTTTTGCTCCGCTCTCCTCTGTTCGTAGGAAATTCAGCGAATCTGAAGAGTGGACGGGCGTCAGGCGTTTCAGGTCCTTGCCTCTGTTTTGATGGGGGAGGTACTGGCGCTAAGGAACAGCATCCTAGAAACACAAGAATTTGTAAGGTGAGAACGTGCTGGAGACTGGTGTGGGGTCTCTTGTCATCAGTGCGGTGGCTGAGACCTTCCCCCTTCCCAAATGCTGGAGGGGAGGAAGGTGCTTAAACCTGACCAAGCTGGTTCTCTCCTTTTCTTCGGCTGTCCACCGCGCTCCGCTCTGCTGCTGGCTCTCCTCGCGTCTGCCGCCACTGCAGCCGCAGCAGGCTGGGAGCGCATTTCTTGCACCAGCTGAGGCTCACCTTCTCAGTTGCTCATCGCTGTCCCACCGGGCCAGAGCTCTGCCCGCAGCGCTTTTGTAAGCGCTCCCCGCTCCACCACCCGAATGCACTGGAGCGAAGGGGTGAGGGTCTGACCGCAGCAGTGGGCTGAGGAAGAGGAGGCCTCCTGCCAGGGCTGCAGCAGTGCCACGACGCTGGGGACGGTAACCCGGTCAGTCGCTGTGTCTGGAGCCAGAAGCGCTGCGTGTCCACAGCTGCGGCAGCGTAAAGTTCCTTCAAGTTGGCGTAAGCGAAAGCAGTCAGCGGCTCACAGGGTGAGCTGGGTGCGCACCGCGTGCTTCTTCCAATGCAAACTCCAGCTGATGATTTTCTCCGTGCAGTGAAGATCTAGCAGCCGCTGCGGAGCTGGGGGAGCACGGCAGAGCACGCAGGTTGCTGGTCGCGGGCCGTCTGTCCTTCCCTGCGGTTCCTCTCCACATCCGGGAAGTTAAAACGGGGACGCGGGGTGGTCTCTGCCAGGGCAGTGACTGAAGCCAGTCGGTGCCAACCGCCGGAGAGTGGGAAAGAGCCTGACCAGAGGGGAGGATCTGTACCGGATCCCCGGCAGGAACACGCTTCATGGCTGAACGGTCAAAATCGATCTGAGGCAGGAGGGTGACGCAGCGCGAGGTGAGGCGGGAGGAGCATTCGGGTGCTTCACAGCAGGCACAAGAGCTCTGGGGCAGAGCAGTGCTCAGGAGCGCTCTGGGGTCGGCTGGAGGTAGCAGTGAACGCAGCGGTAGGAGGGAAGTGTTTGAAATGGGCTCAGAAGTTGTTCTGGTTTTGGCCGCAGCACAGGGATCCTCGAGGAGGAACCGAGGTCAGTTCCAGGTGGAAATGCAGCCCAGCAGAAGGGTGCCAGAGTGATGAAAGGCTCACACTGGGTTTGTTGCACCAAATCCTTAACACCCAGCACCGCACAAACCCCACTGCGTGCAAGTGTTTCTTAGATGCAAACTTCCAAAACAACACGCAGATCGGCGTAGCCCCAAAGACAAGTCGCAAGCAGGAGTGAATTGCACACGTAGCTTTTCCGGCGAGCTCCCCGCAGCCTGGGTATTACAAAGCTGCCTCTGTTCAGTGGTCACGGCTCCCGCCTGAAGGCCCTCGTCTCCTCTGTCTGGAAGTGGTTAGCGCTCACTGAAACGAGACCTGCTCAATCTTTTATTTTTAGCTGTGGTGTTCGTTGAGGCCAGGCTCTGCTCTCACGCACGTTCCAGTTTCGGCTCTCAGCAGAGCGCTTTATTTCCTCTCTCACCCCTTCCCCATCCAAAGCCTTTCTCCCGTGCCTCAGCCCTTTAGGTCTCAATGACCTCTGCTCACAGCAGCCCCGGGAGATGCGGAATTTCAGAGAAACGGGAAAATGAGCTATTACGCAATCTGCCCAAAGTCGAGCAGCGGAGCCTGGCCAAGGCGCGGCACGCAGGGGCTTCCTAAGGGCTGCTCCCAGCCCAGCGCAGCCTTTCCTCGGCCCTCAGCCCCTCCGGGGTCCAGCCGGGAGAGATGTGCGCCATGCTCTGCTGGCTCCCCTAGGTGAGCTCCTGCTGCTCCTGCCGCAACCTGTCGCGTGAAACGGGCTCCCTGCCGCAAATCCTGGGTCATCAACTGCGAGATACCCGCACGGGTGTCTGTACGGGGAGAGCCGGGTGGTTTTGCAGCCTGTGTCTGGCTTCCCATTGCTAACAGTCCTCAGGGTAGAAGAAACACGGAAGGGATTTTAACCATGAAAACAGGAAAGGTTTGGAAGTGGTGTCCTGGGCTCGGCATCCACAGCCACAACCTCTGTCGCGAGACGGAGGAGGAGAGCCCTGAGGACCCACAGCAGAGAGAGCCCCTGGCACGGGCCACGCTCCGCTTTGCCGATGCGAAAGCGGGGCGACCTGCGCTGAGCCGAGCAAGGCGGGACTCGGCGTGGAAGGGCTGCAGGCCGGCGCCGAGGGAGGTGGAGGCAGTTTTCCTGGAGGAGCTCGGGCAGAGCGTCTCGTCGCGCAGCGTGAAACCCGCGCGGGGGGCTCCGCACGCAGCAGCCGGCGAGCTGGCAAGGAACGGTGTCGGTGACCGGTGCTGTCCGCGCGAAGGGAAACGGGGTGGGGGGGGAGGAAAAGCGGCCCCGCGGGCAGGAGAAGGCGAGGGGCAGAGGCGCAGGGG
>VZSC01000228.1:49868-85343 GCA_013398225.1 Steatornis caripensis | reverse complement strand
GGGCCCGGCGGGTGGGCCCGGGGCGGGCGGCGTGAGGGTAACCCGACAGGAGCCCGAAGGGTTTGTGTTCCCCAGGGGTGAGCTCAGGATTTCCCCCGAGACCCGGCAGGGCTGAGAAAATCCCGGCTCCGAGGTCTTGGCTGCGGGGCGCGCGGCGTTACCGAGGCCGCGGTGCACAGGGCTGGAAACGTGCTCGTGAGTTGTCGTGAAGCGAGGCGTGGTGGACGCCTCCCGCGCGACTTCGCTCTCCCAGCCGCGAGCAGCCCGCGCTGTGCTCCGGATTTCCTTGTCTGTCCTCTGGCCCCCAGTCGACGCGTTTGTAAGTTGTCGGTGCGGTCTGTGGTTTCCCTGTGGGTTACAAAGAGAAGAATGTGGCGGAGGAAATCGCCTGACAAGTCGGGTCGCTGTCAGGGTTGGGTTGCTGGATTTATTGTGCCATCGAGTGCCACTTCGGTGTTTCTGGGCAATTCAGTTGTTCCACCGCGGAAATTCCCTGTGGCTTGTTAGCATCCGTGTCTGAGAAAGAAGCCGTGTGCCCCCGTTGGGTTCGACGGACTCCCGCAGAGCCAGGGTTTTATTCCTTAACCTGTCATTCACGTCCTTTAGGGAAAGTAAAGAGAGCAGAAGCTGTGAGGGGTGGAAATGAAGAGGGAGGAGCTGGAGGTGGTGTCCTTTCACTTGGGTGCCGGTGGAGATGCCTGGCTGCGGGGGCAGCCGTCGCGTCCCTTCCCTTCGGCCGTGCAGAGCTGGCAGCGTTTTCTCTTGGCTCGCAAGGCTGAAGCTGGTGCAGAGTTTTGGCGTGAGCGGATCAGTCAGGGACTCTTCTCCCTAGATCCGCGCAGGATCTGGTGCCCAGGTAGAGAGCCCTTTCTTCTCATGACATCTGAGCTGGAAGCGTCTTATTGCTAGCACTCTTCCTTGCAAGAGCATCCTCAGGCTTGCGACTGCACAGCAACCAAGCTGTTACGGTAATTTCTGCTGACCTAAATTCTCCTCTTTGTTTTGAGCTGCGTACTGCTTTGTGCTCGGTTTCCCACCCTAAATTTCTAACTGACGTTCAGCTTGGCTAAATGCTCGCTGCAGACCTTTTCCCAGAAGAGGCTGTGTTTCCTGGCAGGGGGGTTGGCCGGGTTTGGGAATCACCGAGGCGTCCTGGTGCCAGGATTGGAAGGAGGCCCTGAGACCGAGGGTCCTTCTCTTTTCCGTGGCGTTCCCCGTGTGCGAGGCCGCTCTGCGGGTGTACGTACACCATCACTCAGGGTTCACAGAGAGCTGGAGGCTGGAGAGTAATGTGGGCATCTGCCATCGCTCACGGTGCAGGTGGGGCAGTAGTGCAGATAGGAGGGTACGTGGACTGTGCTAAAGCTCAGCGTCTGATTAGCTCGGTATGAAAAGACCTGATTTGCCCCCGCACGTCACAGTGCTGGCTGGGGCAAGGGCAGTTCCTTCTTTGTGTCTTGGTCTTAGGAATTTGTTTCTCAGGCTTGTTCTGTGTGTCACTTTACCCTGTTAACTCGGCAGATACTTTCTCGATAGCTTTTGTGTGCCAGTAATTGTGGGTTTATGTCGAGGGCTGCCTGAAGCCTTTCCCTTGCTGGCCAGGCAAGGGCTCAGCAAGAGACAAATGGCCTGAAGATGCTGCAGCTTGCGTTTAACGAGCCTTGTCTCTGCCTGGCACAGGACGGGCTGTTAATTAAGGGTGATAAGGCCAAACGTTATGCACATCCAAAAATAATATCTGAGTTGATTGGTGGTGATTTATTATTGTGCTTTAGAGGTAGGCTGACAAAAAACATGAATAAATCAAAAATTATAAACAGTTGCAGTTTCTGGAGTCGGCTTATTTGTGGGCTCGGGGTGACCTGTTGGCTCCAGGGCCTTGCTGCCTGCAGTTCCGGTGGTGGAAGCAGCCTTAAGGTTAGCTCGGAGCTGCTGCTGATCTGCTTCTCTCTTGGATCCTGGAGACAGGGAGGGAGCAACGTTTCCTCTTTTGTTTCTGCTGGTTGGGAAATGTGTGTGCGTGCATACGTACGAGTGCAGATTTTCCAGTCTCCTACACCATCGAGCATAAAATATGTAAACGCTGTGTAAGTACGTACCTAAAATACGTAAACCCTGGGCTGACTCGGGCCCTTCCTCTCTGAAGCTCGACGGGCTGGGCAGCCGCACGGTGAGTTCTCCGCTGCTTTCCGCTTCATTCACCTGGGCTGTGTTCTTTGTTGCTTTCTCAGATGAGCCCAGCAAAGGCAGTCAAATGAAAGATAAAGAACGTGTCCTGTGATAATGCGGCAGAGCTGTTTGTGACGCAGAGAGCGAACAGTTACGTGTGTAGGAGGTGTTCAGATACATTAAGAACTATTTGTGGGCCCTTTTCTTTAAGGGCAGAATGACTAGGGAGTAACTGAAGCTTCCGACTGGAGAAGTGCAACTGTATTCAAAGCTTTCTGTGAGGAGGAGGAGGAGGAGGAAAGAGGACTGACAGCCTCCTCGAGCAGCTCTTGAGGATGAGGTGCAGGACCCAGCAGCAGTGTTAAGGCTCAGGGGTTCGCATTCACCTGATCTGGAGTGAGGGAGAGCCCAGCCCGATGGTGTGGAGCAGCAAGACCTGTTCTTGATGACCGTACTGGCTGTTGTACCTGCTAAGGTGGGCAGGAGGTTTGCAGAGCACTTGCGAAGGGAGCCTGAGACCTCCCAAGATGAGCTGGAGGACGACGAGGGGTGTTGATGAAAGGGCTGGGATGCTGAGTTCACCCAAGGGCTCTGACGAGGTGGAGGGAGGCTCAGGAGGGAGCTGGGCTCTCCCAGCCTGTCAGCTGGACTGCCGGGCTGTGGACGGCCAAAGAAGCTGTATCTGGAGAGGTCACTGCACTGCTGGGACTCTCACCGTGCCGGTGGTTCTCAGTTCAGTCCTTGGGGCGTTTTGTACACGTCCATCTAAAGAAAGGACACCTTGAAAACGTGCTTCTTGCAGGCCTGGGGTGTAGGGTTCGGCTCCTTTCCTCGCTCGATGAAATAGCTTGCGGGCCCAGAGCCAGTCATAAGGAGAGCCTGGGCTTGTCTCTGCTTCCAACCGCTTCTGTTGCTTACCCAGATTCTGCTCAGGCCATCCTGGTCTCTGCTTGCCCTCCCGAAACAGCCCTGCCCGGTTATGTTCGCTGTAGGGTCGGGGAAGGCCAAGTCACTGCCTGCCCGCAGCTTGTTCAGGTCATAGAATCATTCAGGTTAGAAAAGGCCTTTAAGATCATCGGGTCCCACCGTACCCACACCCTCCGGGCTCTTACTCTGGCACAGGGCATTCTCGCTACAGTTCAGAAATCCCACCAAGTAACCGGCTTTGGACGGAGCTCTGTAGTGCTGTGAATGGTCTTTGTGTGGCCAGGTTTGCCTTTGTTTCATCCCCCGAGAGAAAGAAGTCTCTTTGGTTCACCTGGGCACAACGGAAGGAGCAGAACTGGGAATCCTAGTCCTTAACGGGGCTCGTGCCGTTTCCTGACTTGTCTCTCGTTGTCCCCACTGATTGCTTTGTCGACTCGTGGCTTTGTTGCTGCATGTGCTGCTTACCCCAGAGCTGGCTTTGTTGGGGGACGTAGTCGCTGTGCTCAGACTGTCGAGGGCCAAATATTTATTGCCATGAAGTAAGCGCTCAGCTGGCTGATAGGGGCCAAACAGGGCTGGCTGGAGTTGTTCTTGGGTGTGGGAGTGAGCTCGTTGTGAAGGAGCTGGTTACGGTCGGCGGGATGAGAGTGAGCGGGAGGGAACAGCTTTTGGTGCTTGGAGGCCTGCCTGATGGCAGGGGTTAGTGCAGCATCCAGAGAAGCTGCGTGTGCAGCAGGGGCGTCTCCTGGAGGTGCAGGCTGCCTTGCTTGCACCGGGGTTTTGCGTTTTCAGTGGCAGGAATGCGGGAGTTGAAGCGTCCCTGTTGTGTTCTGCTTGGCCAAGTAACAGCAGTGAAAGCTGCAGGCTGCCTCTTCCTCACCAGTTAATTCGTTGTGAGAGCTACTAATTGTCATCTTCGGGGTAGAACTTTAATTCAGAAGAAACGGTCTAAAGTAGCAACTCGCCCGTCTTACGCAGCGAAGGCAGTGCCAGAAGGGAGTGGTGGGTGTTCGGTTGCGAGGGAGCTTCAGTCTTGCTCGGGCAGCGTAACTCCCAGCAGGATTGCTTAAAGGGGACCTTAGGAGTGCTCCTGTTGCTGCTGCTCCCTGTGGTTTATATTGAAATGTCTTGAATTGTGTCTTCTAGCAATAGGAGCAGCATGTCTCCAAAGACAAATACTCTCTTGTCGGAGCCTCCGGTACAACGTTCCTGCCACGAGCATTTCTGCCGTGCGGACGTACAGCACGCAGACAGCGGAGAGCAAGGAGGAAGAGCCCCTGCACACCATCATCAGCAACACGGAGAATGTGAAGGGTGAGCACAAACATAGGTGTCTTGTGGGAGCACTCTTGGGGTGCAGGCAGCCCCGGGACAATGTCTGGGTGCGGCTGTGCCCCGACAAGGAGGGCAAGCCCTCTGCGGTAGCGTGTCTGCCTCTGGAGGGAGGTGCAGGCCTTCGTCGTCGCATCCTAGCTGGCAGACTACAGTTTCAATCCGTATTGCGCATCAGCTCCCCAGAACTGGAACGTGTCAAGTCAGAACGGCCTTTACTGAGAAATGAGGCCATCCAGGCTGTGGGAACAAGTTGCATCTGTGGGCTCAGCCTGGCAGTTGGTGGCCAGGCATATGCGTGGAGGCTCCGCTGGCACTAGAATTTGCCTAAAAAGAGACTTTTTGTCCCAGAAGCAAGCTTTGTCTGCCCAGGTCATTGCTGTGGATCGTGGAGGTCTAATGAGGATCCTGGTGTCAACCCTTTAGTTCGAATGAATTGCTTTGCACATCTCCAGGGAGAGATGCTTTAAGGCAAAGTCACGTGAGTTCTTCAAGCACAGAAATAGCATCTTATCTTCCATGCTCCCATGGTTTTTCTGGCAGGTACTTTTGAGACTGCCAGGCCATGAAGCCCCCGGTGGGGTTGGCGCACTGCTCCTGCCGCTGTCGACACGCCGTCTTCGCCCGTGTCGCTGGGGAACGTAGGTGCTCGCCAGCAAGGCTTGGCAGATGTGGTGTGTGACCCGTGGCTTTCCCTCTGTTGCTTCAGATTCCCTAATGCCTCTAGCAGGAGAAATGCTATTTTTAAAAGGTCAAGGATGGTGTTTCAGTGGAAGTGTGTTGTAGAGTTAATTCTTTCCGAGGAGAATTCTGTTTCTGGGCGCAGCTACCTACCTCCATAGGTGGCTGTACGTATGCACTCCCTTGCCTGCTCCACAGAGACATTTGAGAATCTGCCTTTTTCCGCTTAAGGCTCCGAGTGCTGTTTGGGTGTGAGAAATGCTTCCTGGCTGTAGAAGCTTTTGGAGCAGGGCACGTGCAGATGGTTCCCTTGAAAATCGAGTCAAGGAAGAGTATTGAAAGCAGGCTGTACGCCCCGGGACGCACTTGAGAGAGCAGCTGGGGCTTGCACAGAGGCACACGTTAGGAGCAAGGGGAACCACCTTTCACTTCTCGATTACCGATTGCCCTGCAGCCCAGGCACGGTGACCAGTGTGCCGGTACTGCGGGCTTCCACTGCCTTGAGGTTTGTGTGCCAGGAGTTGAGGCGCAGAGGCCAAGCGTCTGCTTGGCAAAGCGTGCTGCCTCATCGGGGTGTGTAAACACCACCTTTGTTGTCGTGTTGTTGGAGGCCACAGCTACCTGTGTCCCGTCCTGCTTTAGGTTCTCGCTCCTGGCAAGCTGAAGCACGTGTAAGTCTGCAGTTTTGCCTTCCTTCCCGAGAGGACCCTGGCAAAGTGCCTTAAAGGTGTGTTTGTGGTTTTATTCTAGGTGCAGCCTCTAAACATGAGTTTCAGGCTGAAACGAAGAAACTGCTGGACATCGTTGCCCGTTCCTTGTACTCGGAAAAGGAGGTAAGGCTCCCACTACTTGCTGGTAGATTTTCTGTTGGCAGAGCCGTGTCTCTGTCAAGGGGTATGTCCAGAATGGTTGAGCTAGGAGAATACCTGCTCGGTTTCCCAGCAAGTCCTGCGCTGTTCACGTGCCATGCTTTCTTAGGCAAGATGTTTTCTTACGACACCTTGAAAATGGGTTTTCAAAACAATTTGTAGGTACGGCCAGGTGACTCTGTGAGCCTCAGAGCCTCTGCACTTACTAATAATGAGATCCCACAAGCTGTTCTCTTGGCAGCTATTGAGGAAACACAGTTCTTTTTCTAGCGAGCTGCGGATTAGTTTGTGAGTAGGCAGCGAGTTCCCGGGTCTCTGGGAGTCCTGTGCAGCAGGCAAGGCCAGGCTGCAGTGTCAGGTTGCGTCTCATCCCCAGGTATTTATCCGGGAGCTGATTTCCAATGGCAGCGATGCGCTGGAGAAACTGCGTCACCGGCTGATGGCAGAAGGGAAGGCCTTGCCAGAGATGGAGATCCATCTGCAGACGGACAGTGGAAAGGGAACCATCACTATCCAGGTACCTACCTCCCTTTGGTAACAGGAGAGCGTTATTCCCTGCTGCTCTCGTCGCTGGCCTTTGTCCCACAAAGGATCAGTGGCAGCACAGTCCTGTGGATTCCCAGGCCTGCCTGAAGTGTTCTGTCCTCAGCTGGACTCTGGTTCATGAGGCCATAACCTCAGAATTTTATGAGAAACCACCAATTTATCTGCTCCTGACTTGCCCCCATAGGAAAATTTGCTGCTCCTTCCTTCCCTATTAGGAACTACCAGTAGCTTTTGTCCCAGTACCTTGTCTGGTGCAGTTCCCAGGCTGCATGTGCATTTCTCACTGGTGGAAAAGTTGGGAGTCCGGTTTCGTCTTGACCTTTGAGAAGGAATTCTGTCACCTCCTTAGGTCTGAGGTGTTACATGGTGGNCTCCTTCCTTCCCTATTAGGAACTACCAGTAGCTTTTGTCCCAGTACCTTGTCTGGTGCAGTTCCCAGGCTGCATGTGCATTTCTCACTGGTGGAAAAGTTGGGAGTCCGGTTTCGTCTTGACCTTTGGGAAGGAATTCTGTCACCTCCTTAGATCTGAGGTGTTACATGGTGACTAGCAGACCTTCCCTCTCAGCTAGGTCGCGAGGAGGTGCTGGGGTGGTGAGAAGAACCTCCCGTTGCTGATAGTCTCTGTCTCCTCCTGTGCCAGGACAGGCCAAGTCCAGCTGATGCTGAGGCTCTGCCCTAACGTATGGGTGGGACTGCAGATTGCGGCAGTACCACAGCACTTGTCTGTCCTCATTTCTGCAGCCCTGGTTTTCGTTATTGCCTGGGGGTTGACCTTGGCCGGACACAAGGTGCCCACCAAGCCACTCTGTCAGTCCCCTCCACAGCGGGACAGGGGGAGACGAGAAAATAAGATGGAGAAAACTCATGGGTCAAGATGAAGGCAGTTTAATAAAGCAAAAGCAAAGGCCGTGTGTGGAAGCAAAGGAAAATAAAAGATTTATTCTCTACTTCCCTTCAGCAGGCAAAGGGAAGCGTACACCCACTTCCCGGGAAGGAGGGCTTCAGTAGCCTAGCAGTTGCTCTGCAAGACAAACGTCATAATAACGAATGCCCCCGCCCCCCCCTTCTCTCGGCTTTTATTGCTGAGCAGACATCATGTGGTATAGAATACCCCTTTGGTCAGTTTGGGTCGGCTGTGTCCTCTCCCAAGATCTTGCCCACCCCCAGCCTGCTCGTGAGGGGGGAGTGTTGGAGAGACAGCCGTGGTGCTGTGCGAGCACTGCTCAGCAGCAGCCAACGCGCTGGTGTGTTACCAGCACCTCTCCGGCTACCGGTACAAAGCACAGCACTGCGAGGGCTGCCCTGGGGAAAACTAACTCCGTCTCAGCCAGACGCAGTACAGTGACAAAATGCTTAGGAGGAGCGGGGGATCAGCGTACGCGTGCTCACCCGCGGGCCTCGGCGTGGTGAGGGAAGGTGGAGCTGGTCCTGTCTGTGTTTTGATTGCTCTTGTTTGTGGCTGCTGCCCAGGGCGGAAGGCTGATGCTCAGTTTTGGTGTTTTCTTGGCAAAGTTCTTAACGCAAAGGCGGCAAACTGGTAACTTTCCTCGTGGAGCACTGTCAGCCGTGAGGGTGTAGCTGTGGACTGTTCTCAGGAGAGCGGAGAATGAGGCAGACAGTGGGGTGCGAGCAAAGGCTGGCCACAGCAGGTCCAGGGGAGATGTGGCACAGACAAAGCACACGGTCCGATATTTTTTCACGTGGGACAAAAGCACCGGCTGTTAGAGGCTGCTTAGTTGTTTTATACTTCCGTTGCTCTGCAGAACAGGCAGCTGTGGTTGCCATGGGGAAGTCGGTGATCGTCAGTGGGCAACACAATCGTCAACCCAAAGATTCTCCAACCGTAACGCAGAGGCTTTCCTATCCCTATTGCACCTGACTATGGCATTTTTCTGACTGCTGTGCAACACCGATTCTTTCATGAGCTCTCGCTTAGCCCCAGGCAGGGTGTCATTCCTGCCTTGCTCTCGTCTCTCCCTTTTGAGAGCATAGAGGACGCGTAGCTGCTGACTCCGTCCAGGCATTCTTACAGCTCACGCCCCGTAACTGTGGAAGTTGCCCCCTTCTTCGGCAGTTTGTTTAAGAGACCTGTTTGCCCACCTTGCAGATAGTGTGCGTTTGACCTCGTACCCAATTAGATGTGTTAGGGATTGCTGTTTTTATAATCCCCTGCCTGGCTGCCTGTGCGTCTCTAATGCGACTGAATGAGTCTTAACTAGGAAGCTTTTAACTGCAGCAATACTGCGCTGTGAGGAGGAGAGAGAACAGCGGTACTCCAATCTCTTTTAATAGGTTTGCCTTCTCAGTAGTGCCTAAAGCTCCTTACCTCCAGTGAAGAGTTTATTTATAGCCTCTTGAAGAAACACACTGCATATAACAATCACTTTGAACAAGCGTCATTCAGAACACTTCCCTACCTTTCAGGAATGCAAAGGTGCAAGAAAACTTGCCTGCAATGATTGAGGCAGAGATGGACCTGTCCCGTAGTCGCTGTTTTGTTTTCTGTAGCCACTAGGACCCACCAAAACAGAGGCAGCAGGTCCCTCGTATGAGAGCTGGAGCAATGGTCACCCAGTGTTTTTTTTCTGGAAAGGTCCCGATGTCTCACTGTGACCGCTAGGTCCTTCTCCTCAGATCTCCAAGCTGCTCTTGGCCCCCGGATCTGCTGGATCTCCCCCCTCCCCTTCCAGGCCCTGTAGCATCTCTTTGTGTGTCACCCGTTGAGAAAAGGCCGGTCTGTAATGTGTGGTGGCCTCCGTTACGGGCATGTTCCTGGAGGGGGATTATCTAGCTCTATTAAAGACTTCGTTCATCTCCATTAAGAGACTGCTGTTCTGCTTACTTCTCTGCCGGGACTGAATTTCAGTCGTAAGCATAGCAAGACTCAGAATTCTAATACGACGTCCTCATTCGGGGATATCCTACCTAAGCATTGCCAAGTGTTGTATCTGCTCAGAGGGAAATGTTCACTGTCTAGTCCACGGGATTACACCGCCTCGATTCCTTCACCGGAGCCCTGTTGTCGTAGCAAATCGCACTGTTTCCTCCACCCCTTTGAAATCTGCCTCGTTCTGTTTCTAGGACAGCTCCATCTGGTAGCAGCCACAGCCTGCAAGGTCAGATCTCTTAAGAAAATCCACTTGAAAATGTTGGGGGTGTGTTTTCAGTGGGGACGGATCTGCAGAGCTCTGCAGTTCTGCGTGCCAAGGCTTTACGGGCTTGTTTTTGGACCCTTTGAGGTGGGAACAGAGAACGCCGTGCAGACCCCAAAGCCCCGTGACTGCAGAGCTTTCCTTGAACACCTGCACGAGGCTCCCCGCGGCCGGCGCTTGGCTGTGCCGTAGTCGGTGTTGCTGCTACGCAGCTCTGCCGTGCTGCTGCGTCTGGTGGTAACCCTGTGTTTGTGTGAGCCGTGCTCGTTGCTGGTGCTTAGTTTAGGGCTAGGACAGTGCCGGCCGTTTAGAGGAAATTGTTTGAAATGTTCACAGAGCTAATAGCTGCTGCTGCTGGGTGAGGGAGCGCGACTGCTGTTTTAACGCGGGTAAGCAGCGTAATTGCTGCCGCAGCTTGGGCTGCTCAGTTCTCTTTGCTGGGCTTTCTTCTCAGTGTTGCAGTCATCCAAAATCAGCGCCTTGTGAAGCCGCGAAACAACAAGTTTGCTGTGTTTGGGAGGAGTTAAAATGGCTGCAAACACCACTCCTCCCTGCAGCAGCTCCCCGTATCACGGAGCAGATCTCTCCTGGCTTACCAGTTACAAAGAGTCTGCAACAAGGACCGGGCTGTCCTGAGGCTCTAACAGGGAACAGCGATGTTTGGGCTTTAGCAGCTCAGCGCGGGTGCACCAAGCAAAGCTTGATCCGGTCCCCCACGCTGGGTCGTGTCCTGGCAGCCACCCTGGGCTACCAGGCTGCAGCAGAGAGAGGGTTACGTCCTGAGCTGTGTGCAGCATTGCAGCATCCGTCTGCCGCTTGGGCTTGAGGAAGCAGGCGATGGACAATACTGCAGGTAGAGATGGAGGGGTAAAGCTGACTGAGAAGCCTTAGGTGGAATTAAGCTCACAGAAATGTGAGACAAAACAGAGCTGATTGCAGGGGTGGGTTAGAGCTTCCAGTTGTTGCATCACCTTTAGCAAATAAGCCAAGGAACCAGAACTATAAACGCATCTCAAATGACCTGCGGCCTAGGGAAGGAAGTGCAGGATCTTTTCTTCCTCTTCATGCCAGAATAAGAGCACGTCACGCTTAAAAATGGGAAATTCAAAGTGGATAAAAGGAAGTACTTTTCTCAACAGCGGGCATTTAGACCTGGATGGGTGGAGGCTGAGCCCGTAGCAACGGTCGGCATTGTTGGAAATAATGTCAGCACCGGGTATGGGAAAGCAAAGGAAGCCTCAGGCTCTCGGCTTTGGACAGCTTCCATGGTCTAGGCCAAGATTACCTCGTATCTGTCTGCATCAGTTTTATTCTGCCTTTTCTTCTCTTGGTTGCTGCTGCAGATGCCGTATGAGTTCTAAACCAGAACGCTGCTCCGGTGCAGCTGCTGGCCTGGTCTTGTGAATTTTAAGTCCCTTTAAGCAAGGTATTTAAATAACAGGGGGGACGCTTGCTGATAGGACATTTGGGGGTTTTTACCTTGTTATTACCTTATTATTACCTTACCACTTGGTGAAAGCAGCACGTCCTTGTTTTGTAACGTAGTGAGTGTTCTTCTGATGCCCCGTTGAGATTTTGCGCTGAAGCAAGCGTTTGGAGGGTTTGTTTTGCTACAAAGCAAAATGAAAGGCACAGTAGCTCAAACTGCAGGCATTCTTTCAGGTGCAGCTGTGGCAAAGGCAGCGCCTAATGGTTAGTTAATGGATCGTTTGGTGTAAGGAGGCTCCGCAGTACCTTAAACTGGACTCAGGTAATGAGCAAAGATGTTACCTTACCTAGGTTCTTGTTTGGCAGCTAAACTAAGCAATTTGTCGATTTAAACTAGATTTGTTGCTGTCATTATGCGCGGTTTGTTTCTGCTTTACTGTAAAGTAAGATATGCATACAAGAGCTGTGGCCTGACTGATTTGATGAGACAGATAGTGGGGCCGAAGGTGTTCGTTTACCCCTCTGCCAAAGAAGACGGAGGCCCTCAGGGCTGCGGAGCAGACACAGAGGATTTCATGGTGGCAGCCCGAGGTACCGCGTGCCCGGCAGTCATCCAGCCGTCGTTACACAGAACAGCCTCTGTTTGCAAACGTCCAGCACCCTCGCCGCAAAGGTTAGAACAAAGTGCAGCGAAAGCACAAAGGTCCTGTGCAGTTCAGCAGCAGGCTTTGTGTCTGGGAGGTCTCCACACACAAAAAAGGTGCCAAAAGTGACATTCAGCCGCTATCTCTTCAGGGAAAATGTTACTTAGCTTAGAAGTGTAGTTCAGCAAGTGTGGCCGTGGAGCTTGTCGCAGTCCCTCAGAAGATGGGGTGAAGGTCTGTGTCCTGTTGTGTTGTCTTGCAGAGGGGCAGGGCTGTAGAGGGCATGGTTTGGGAGGGGCTGTCGGCACCCTAAGAAGTCCCAGAAGGGAAATTCAGCCAGGTGAGTAACAGAAGGGTTTCTGTAATTAACCTTCAGCTAATGAAGAGGCGGTGCGCTGAACTCTGTTTCATGGTATGCAGTTGCTGGTTTCTCCAAGCTGTGGAGTCGCATTTCACAGAATCACAGGTTCACAGCACGGCGGGGGCTGGCAGGGCCCTCTGGAGATCCCCCAGCCCCCCAACCCCGCTAAAGCAGGTGCCCCCAGCGCAGGGGGCACAGGGACACGGCCAGGCAGGTTTTGAATATCTCCAGAGGAGACTCCACAGCCTCTCTGGGCAGCCTGGGCCAGGGCTCGGGCACCCTCACGGCAAAGAAGTTCTCCCTCACGCTCAGGGGGAACTGCCAGTGCTCCATTTTGGGCCCGGTGCCCCTCGTCCTGTTGCCGGGCACTTTAAACTCTGAACATATCCCTCACGTCTTGTAATTTGTGAAGCCCCGTGTACAATTTGCTTTGTGCTTTTACGAATAACTGCTGTGGCTGTTTTCAGCCTGGTAAAACTTTTCTTGCAGACTGAAGGGAGGGCTCGAAACTTTCTGCAAGGGAAGAAAAGTTGTCACATTGCTGGCGGAGCGACGGCAGTCCTTGCAGTTACGCTGTCTGATTGCGGGTAGAAAGCGTTTGCAGAGGGTTGTGTGGTGACATGGTGGTTCCTGGACGCCTGGAGGCCAAGCGGCAGCCTGTGCTGCGCGGAGCGCTGCGAGAAGGGCAGTGGAACTCCCGCCGGCTCCTTCCTTGGGTTTCATGGAGCCAGAGCTGCCAGCGCTTGCGTTGGCCCAGCCCGAAGCAGGCTGCTCGTGGGCAGGTTCGTTTGCTTCCATCGCTGAAGAGGGCCTGCTCTGCAGAAGCTGTGCTCCCATCTCCGCCGCAGCCGCGTTCTTCACCGCTCCCGGAGCAGCACCATCTGGTGAAGGCAGCCGAGAAGCGCAGTGCGAAGGCCAGCCGCAGGAAACACGTACGCTGCAAGAGTCGCTTGAATCTTGATGGCGTTTTCATCGTAATCCGCCGAGGTGCTTTCCTGCAGTAGGAAATGTCTGCTTTGCCAGGATCTTCAGCCGGCCGCCTGGAAGGACGCTTTCCGCTTTCCCTGTTAGCAGCTCGGCACTGTTGGGGGAGCAGCCCGTTTTTGAGCCATGCTCTCTTTGTTCGTTGCGATTCACCCTCATCAAACTAGTCTCCAGGAACTGTCATTAAGCATTTTGCAGTAAGGTTGGCAGGGAGTTTGGTATTCAATAGCCAAATAAATTCACAGGGTAGGGATATATATTTCTTCTAANCAGAAGCTGTGCTCCCATCTCCGCCGCAGCCGCGTTCTTCACCGCTCCCGGAGCAGCACCATCTGGTGAAGGCAGCCGAGAAGCGCAGTGCGAAGGCCAGCCGCAGGAAACACGTACGCTGCAAGAGTCGCTTGAATCTTGATGGCGTTTTCATCGTAATCCGCCGAGGTGCTTTCCTGCAGTAGGAAATGTCTGCTTTGCCAGGATCTTCAGCCGGCCGCCTGGAAGGACGCTTTCCGCTTTCCCTGTTAGCAGCTCGGCACTGTTGGGGGAGCAGCCCGTTTTTGAGCCATGCTCTCTTTGTTCGTTGCGATTCACCCTCATCAAACTAGTCTCCAGGAACTGTCATTAAGCATTTTGCAGTAAGGTTGGCAGGGAGTTTGGTATTCAATAGCCAAATAAATTCACAGGGTAGGGATATATATTTCTTCTAACATACTGGAATTCGGGAATGACGCGCTGTGCTATAAATAGGAGTGGATCAGAGGAGTTAAGAGTTCTGTTCAGGGTCTGGCATGAACAAAACCTGAACCAGATGCTGAAAACTTTTCTTTCTGGCTTTTTCTTCGCTGGGGAAAGGGACCATGTCAGATTCTTGAGATTTTGCCATACCCTGTTTGTTTTTCCTGGCTTTTCATCTCCCGCTGTTGAGATCTTACCGGGCATCATCCCTCTTCTCAGCTTGGACGACTGACTGGCCTTACCGTATTTAATCAAGGGGAAGGTGTTGCTGTGCCGTGACTTGTAGGGATGCAGAAAAATGTCTCAAATGGCACCTCTCTCAGTGACCTCACAAGATGGCCACAGTTCGGTCCTTCAATGGAACTAAGCACTAGATCAAAAAATATGTATGACATTAGCTTACTTTGCTAGCAAACAAGCGCACTAAATGGCCGACGTGGGTGGTGGCAGCGTGCTGTGCCAGAATTCACTCCGGCATCTCACCTCCAAGCCGTCTAGAAGCAGCCAGTTGCGCTCTAGCCCGTTTTGCTGACTCCTGCACACCGAATCCCACCCCTGCGTTAACAACACCGGGAGTGCGTCAGCCCGCTCGTGGATGCGCAGGCTGCTGTCGGCTGTGGTAGCTGCGCTTACAGGTACTCGAGTAGAGCTGAGCTCCTCACATGAACGAGAATCACCTTTCACTTGGCAAATTTTCACGCCGCTGCCGCCTTACATAGTGGCTCAGAGAACCCGTAAGAGTGGCTGCTTGGGATGTTTCTGTTGGGTAGAGAAGCTGCTGGGATTTGGGAGGGGGAGCGGCGCTTGGTTTTAGCGGCGTCCTGGAGGGCATTAGCCGGTGCTTTGCTTCTGTGGAAGACGCGTGTGGAGCAAGTCTGAAATCACATTGGACTACAAAGCAGGGAAGGCTTTTGTTGGGGGTCCGTGTGAGAGGGTGGCCATTTCTGCCTGGGGTTTGCTGTTACCCGTGTTGCCTCGGGGTTGTGCGGATGTGTTGTGGCAGCAAATGAAGTTGCAGCCTAGTCCGAGCCTTGCTGCAGCCTTTCCTGGACGGTGCTGCCGCAGGGTCTGCTGCCTGAGAGGCGTGCGCTAGCAGCAGGGAGTTGTTTATGTGCGTGCAGGAGTGCAAATTTGGATTAAACTGGGGAAGACAACAAGCCGCGTGCCTTCAAAGCCTGGACAGGGCACCATGTGGTGTGGTCGGTGCGCTCTGCTTCCAGCTGGGGTTAGCGTGTTCCCGCAGGCACTGCAGTGCTCCGCTCTCGGGTACTGGACACCGACAGCTTCATCCTCGCAGCTTGTGAAGCACAGTGGGAGGGGGAGAAGAGGAAGGAAAGGACAGGCAATAGAAGGAGATCACGAACGTGGTGCTTCTAGACAGGGGTCTGCGTTACTTGGGTTAAGGGCTTCACTGCCACCAACTCCTGGTGTGAGGGCATCAGTTCCCCATCTGTGGATTAGAAATAAGCTGCTCCTCACTGCTCCTCAGCTGCCCTTTGGACCACTTCAGGAGTGGAAACTCTGTGCATGCACAGCACCCGGCACAGCGAGGCCGTGACTGGGTTGAGATCTCTTTTCCAGCACCGTCGTCCTCTGTGTTTTTAGAGGGCTGTAGAATCCAGCCTGTCTTGGCATGGTTTTGTTTTCTCTAGATAAAAGGCTTGAGCCTCTGAACTTTTGGGTGGTTTGTAGCCGCGAGGCAGCGGTGGCTGCCCTCGGAGCGGTGTGCGTTTTCAGTCCGCTGTCCCCACCATGTGCAGGTGGGGCCGCAGCAGGATGTCTGCTGTTGCGTTTACTGCTCAGCTGGCTGGGAGAGGGTGGGAGGCAGAGGCAGAAGTTGCTCGGGTGCTGGTTGCTAAAGCAGTTCTTCTCTACTGACGTTTCAGCTACAATTGCTGTTTCTTTTCAGGACACAGGTATTGGGATGACCCAGGAGGAGCTGGTTGCTAACCTCGGTACCATTGCTCGATCGGGCTCAAAGGTAACTTGGGATGAGGCACCCCTTCTCTCCCCTTAGAAAAGTCCTCTCGAATTACAGCCGCTTCTGTTCTCCCAGTGATTTCTCATTCTGTTGTGTCCCTTGGCCCCCAGCCCAGCTGTGAAATTACGCCCCTCTTGGAAGGTGAAACCTACCTGTGGAGTCTTCTCGCTCTTAATGGTCTCTGCTGTGTGCCGTGGGAGGCCCGTGGTGCCCAAGCGCGCTAATGGGCCCTGTGTGTAATGCTGCCGCACCTGGCTGCCCTCGCTCCCAAAAGCAAACGCCTTCCTCCCCAAGCCGTTGTTACGGAGGGGCACGTGCTCCTCGGCATTCGCCCNTGTGTGCCGTGGGAGGCCCGTGGTGCCCAAGCGCGCTAATGGGCCCTGTGTGTAATGCTGCCGCACCTGGCTGCCCTCGCTCCCAAAAGCAAACGCCTTCCTCCCCAAGCCGTTGTTACGGAGGGGCACGTGCTCCTTGGCATTCGCCCGGTGTCCGGGAGGGCAGCAGCTATGTCCTCGTGCTGGCGAGTTGTTATATATATATATGTACCTGATTCTTGTTTTCACCTGGAGTGAGCATTTTAAGGTTTCGTGCTCCTGGTTGACTGAGCTCTCGCTTGTTTTCCTTTGCTGCNAAGCGCGCTAATGGGCCCTGTGTGTAATGCTGCCGCACCTGGCTGCCCTCGCTCCCAAAAGCAAACGCCTTCCTCCCCAAGCCGTTGTTACGGAGGGGCACGTGCTCCTCGGCATTCGCCCGGTGTCCGGGAGGGCAGCAGCTATGTCCTCGTGCTGGCGAGTTGTTATATATATATGTACCTGATTCTTGTTTTCACCTGGAGTGAGCATTTTAAGGTTTCGTGCTCCTGGTTGACTGAGCTCTCACTTGTTTTCCTTTGCTGCTAGCAGTGGTGAGTGTTGCCCTAAGCAATGCTGCCCTTTTCCAGAGGTGCAGGCCCTGTGGGAGAAGCCCTTTTCCTCGGGCGCCCTCCTCAAACGCAGAGGTACGGGATGGGGGTGCTGGACTGCCAGGCCTGTGGTACCTGGCATAGGGCTGAATCGGCGCTCGGAGGAGCCCAGCTGGAGGATGGGTTGCAGCCTCCCAGTGGTACCTGAAGTCACTGCACACTGTTTTATATCTCCTTTGTTCCTCCAGGCTTTTCTAGATGCTCTGCAGAGCCAAGCCGAAGCCAGTAGTAAAATCATCGGCCAGTTTGGAGTAGGTTTCTACTCAGCTTTCATGGTGGCCGATAAAGTGGAGGTGTTCTCACAGTCTGCGGAGCCGGGGAGCCCAGGCTACCACTGGTCTTCAGACGGGTAAGGCTGCAGAGTGGGATGGAAGTGTGGAGGGGCTGTGTCCAGACCTGGCATGGACTGAAAGCTGTGCAAAACAAGACAGGGCTCGTGTGGTCTTTCATGACCAGGCTTCCTGGTTTACATCCTGCCCACATCATAGACGGTAACAAAGTGTGGCGAGACGTGCCAGGGTGAAAACCACAGGGACAAACTTTGTTTGTCAGAGCAGGCGTGTTGTGGACAAAGAGAGGACCGGCCTCTCCGGTTCCTTCCCTGCTGGCAGGCAATCACCTTCGCAGTGCCCCAGACTGGAGAGACAAATTTAATCTCTCTGGTCGGGTCGATCCCTGGCCTTTTGCTCGAGGGCACCCACAGCAGCAGGCCTTGTGCGGTGCTGTGGCTCCGTAGGCACGTGTCTTCTGTGGGTCGGATCGCTGTGCTCGTCCTTTGCTTTTTTGCTTGAAGTTGCAAACATCTGTGATGGCAAAGCTGTAGACTGCTGGACCGTGTTGGAATTGGAGTTCCTGGGGGCGAAAAGCTCTGCATCCCCTTAAAACCTCCTGGGAGTAAAGCATTTGCTAAGTTCTTTAAATTCTTGAAAAAAACCACATTGTAACTGAGACATGAAACTGTCTTGGGCTGCAGGCAAGCTGCTGTGTGCTGCAGTCTGTGTTGGCGTACACACTGAGCGCTTGTCTGTCGTGGCTGCTGCGTGTGTCCCCTGGGTCAGTGCTCTCACCAGCGGTTGATCCCCGCGTGGCATTCACTTAGCAATAGGGCAGGAATGGTCATCCAGAACGGGCCGTCTTCAGCAGAGCACGGCTGCTTGTCATTGTAACCGGTTTGTGCATCTGCCGGCGTTGATACGAGCGAGGGCCCTCAAACAGGTCAGAGTTGTCAAGGGAGAAGGCAGGAGCCCGGGTGTTACGGTCGCTGTAGGAGGAGATGGAGGAGGGGGGTTGAAGGCTGGGCCCACACAACCTGAAGTTTTGTTTCCTTGTGAGTAGAGGCCGCTGGTGTCTCTGCAGAGCAGTGCGTCCCGGGTCTGGAGTCTCTGTAGGGAAGGCGGCCACGTGCTTTGGGGGAGCTTCTCAGAGGCACAGGGAGCGTTCAGGCATTCAAGATTTTTTGCCTTTTCCTCTTGGCGCTGAAGTGTTGTGTGTGCTCTTAGCTTAATAAAATATTTTTATGTCCCATCACGGATGTATCAGGCACAAGCTGACGCGGGGTCTGTTTCTGATCCTAGTTCAGGAATGTTTGAGATCGCGGAAGCATCTGGTGTCAGAACTGGGACTAAGATTATTATACATCTCAAAGAAGACTGCAAGGAGTTTGCCAATGAAGACCGAGTGAAGGGTGAGTGGAGGACGGAAATGCTGTCACCTGCTGAGGGGCTGTGCGAAGTCTGTTGCTGCCCCTTGGGTGGGGGGCGGTGAATTTACAGTGGGCTTTGTCTCCTGCAGCACCTTTCACCTGCTGTTAACTTACCGTGTTGCTTTCACAAACGTGACTCCTCTGTGTCTTTACTTTCATTCCAGAGGTGGTGACAAAATACAGCAACTTCATCAGCTTCCCGCTGTATCTCAACGGGAGAAGAATTAACACATTACAGGTGAGCAGGAGGGCTGCAGGCAGGTCACTCGTGGAGGAGAACCATCGTAATCCTCCAATGGAGACAGGAAACAGGATAAAGCCACTGCTGTCCCTAGGAATCAGGGCAGGATTGCCCAGGATATCCCAGACCACAGGCAGTGATGAGTTAATAGAACAAAAGGAGACAATCCAGCAGAAGTCGTGCCTGGAACTGCTTGTTTGCATTTGTTGGGCAGAATTCTTGCAGATTAGCAAAGCAGTTTTTATTTATAGGTATCTTCTGGGTTTTCCCTTAATCAAAATAATTCCCTCAGTGCTTTATAATACTCATTTTAACTGTTGAAGCCAGGTGACACGTTAATGACGTAGGGATTGCTCCCATCGCTGGTGTGCTGAAACCTCTTGCTGCAGTTCTCTCTGTCCTTCAGCATGAGGTAGCCGGTGCCAGTCAGTGGTTGGTTTTCTTAGTGGCTCAGCTCACAGCCTGATTTTCTTCACAGCTCTTAGCTGAGCACTGCTCGATGCATTTTCAGACAGCTAAAAATTATACAGGGGCCAGATCCGTTTTAGTCAGAAGTTCTTGGCCCAATTGCAGGAATCACCTAGGTGAAATTAATTTCCTTTAAAACAAAAATCTATTAATCATTTTCCTCCTGCATCTCCTTTTCTGGTTGTTTAAAGCTTCCTCACCTAAGAGAGCAGGCAGAGAGCGTGTGTGTTGTTTGGGGTTCGGTTTTTTTTGATTTCCTGGAGCGTGGCACTAAATGCACAGACTTTCAAGACTGTACTTAAATATTTTATCATGTTAATTTATCTAAGGTTCTGTAATTGATGTTATTAGTCACTGATATTTATTTGGATTCCTGCATAATCGTGTTTTCATTCCAGAGGCCTTTGAGGTGTTTCCTTTAAATTACAAAACCAGGAATAGATTTAGACAGCTGTTTGCTGTTTCTACCTGACAACCGATAGAACAGACTCCCTAGAGAAGAGTGGTACGAGAGCGAGGGGTGAAATGCCCTTAATAGAAATCACGTACTTTTATCTTCTTACCAGAAAGTCTGTTTTCCCTTGGGATGCAGCAACAGCTTTATTCTCATTATGCTCCCGTTTCAGGCCTTTTCTTTATCCAGGATCTTGTTTTTGCGTTTTTCCAGCCCTCAACATCAGTTTGCTGTAAACAGAGCCATAGTTAGATCCCTGGCGTGGCTTTTTCTAGATAAGCTCTTGACTGCTTGCCTCGTAGCTGGCGCTGTGGAGTTAGAGGCTTTTCGGGTCTAACTGTGATAGCTGTAGCTACAAGTAAGGCTCTGGGAAAGCAGCCCTTTACCTAACAACAGCTGCTGTAAAGCACCTTAGTACCCAGTGGAGTCCGTAATCCTACCTGTGATCCTGCAAACCCTGCAGGACGCTTGTGTGTGCTGGAAGTGTTGTGAAGCCACGCGTGGAACGAGGCTTTGAGGCAGGAGCAGCTTTAAGGAGTACGGCAGCGTGGCCGGGCTGCCAGAGCCCTGAGTCCCTTGGACTGGTAGGTGGAGGGTGCGCTGGATGTTTGTATTGCCCCCAGCGATGGTTCCTGTCACTCACAGGGCTCGAGTAGAAGAGCGTGGCAGTGAGTGTCGTGGGCTTCACCTGTCTGGAAACGTGAGATTCCTGGTTGAGTCCCCATGCTTGTTAAATGGGCGGAACCTCCCACGTCTTTGCTAGATGCTGGTCTTTTGCTGAGGTAGTGAAAACTTAAATGTGGTGCGAACATGGGCTGAACACTCCAGAAAGTGTCAGAGGGTTCAGAGCAGCAGCAGGTGGAAAGCATGGCCGTGGGGAAGGACCTGGTCTGGAGCTCGTGACTTTAGCTCACGTGTTGATGTGTGAAGCGGTACTGCTGAAGCACTTCCTGACCCGCAGCAAGGACAGCCGAGTGGTCACGAAGCGTCTTCTGAATCATTCCAAAATAAATCAGGAGAAAGCAGGCAGTCCAGGAGTTGCTTCACAAGCCCTCATCTGACCTAGTGGTGGGATAGTGACCTCCGTCAGGGAGGCAGGCCGGCTGCAACAGACACGCTTAAACTTTCACTTTTCTTTTGCTTGCTGGTCAGGCCTTGAGATACTGGACTAGTACTGCCAGTCGGCTGAGCTGTGGCCGGCAGCAGGGGTGAGGCAACAGATGTTAGCCAAATCCCTTTTTTTGGGGCTAAAAAAGCTGCCTTGTGTATGTTGCAGGGCAAGAGTACCTCTATGAGAGGTGACCCGCAATCAGCTGCGGATTTGTTAGTCTGGGATAATGTGCCTGAACCGTCAGACTTTGCACTGCCCTCGGGCTGCGCAGGGGAGTCAGTCTGTTCCAAAGATGGTATTTCCTTGCTCCAGCGCCCTGGAGGGGAAGTGTAGCTCTGAAAGAAGGGCCCTGCGCTGAGAGGCCGCAGGTCCTGAGAGCTGATGGGAACTCGTCTCTCTGCTCCTCCACAGGCACTCTGGATGCTGGACCCCAAGGACATCGGCGAGTGGCAGCACGAGGAGTTCTACCGCTTCATAGCTCAGGCTTACGACAAGCCCCGCTATGTCCTGCACTACAAGACCGACGCTCCCCTCAACATCCGTAGCATCTTCTATGTGCCTGAGCAAGTACGTGCCCTTCTGTCCCGGGAACGGTGGGACATCTGCCCAGTTGCTCTGAAGAGGAGAGAATAAGGAGAGCTCCTTAGGGAAAGGGGGCAGCTAAGGCTGCAGAACTGCAAGGAGGAACATCCAGTGTGGCATCTCTGCAGGGGGCTGGGTGCCACAGGATAGTTGTGGGGGTACTGAGCCACAGCTGGAGCGGGGAGATGGATCAGGTAGGCCCCTAGGGAAGACAGCCAAGATTTCACCTCTCGTAGGGTTCAGCACTTGTAGAGAAGACCACAGCGTGACCTGGTCAGCTGGAGCAGCCTCAGAGCCACACTGCAGCGTAGCGTGCAGCTGGGCACCCTGCACAGCACTCCTGTTACCCTTCTGTCTCTTGTTCTTGCAGAAACCATCTATGTTTGACATCAGCAGGGAACTGGGCTCCAGCGTTGCCCTCTATAGCCGCAAAATTCTCATCCAAACCAAAGCTGCAGACATCCTGCCTAAATGGCTGCGTTTTCTTAGAGGTATTGTGCTGGGGCCAGCGATAGCGGGCTGTGGACCGTGGCTTCCACAGGGGGCGAGGCGAGGGGCTGCCTCCCTCAGCCTGGCACTCGAGTTTGCCTCCCTGCTCAAGGGTTGCCCTGTGTTCCAGGTGTTGTGGACAGTGAGGATATACCCCTGAACCTCAGCAGGGAGCTGCTGCAGGAGAGTGCCCTTATCAGGTAAGCAAGAGCTGTGGACTGCTGAGGGTCTTCCGGCTTCTTGCAGGTTGAGGAGGGCACATTGTGGGACGGTTAGAGGGGTTTGGAGGGACCTGGCCTGTAAGCTGCAGCATTTCCGTCCTTGAGAATTTCTGTAGTCTCTAAAGTGAGTTGTTTCTCAGCCGTGCCGGTCACATCTCGAGATGTGGGAGCGGTGTCCTGTGTCATACAATGTGTGGCCGCCTGCTTGGGCCGTGTGCCCCTCGTACCCTAAGTTGCCTTGCGGTAGCTCTGGTCTATAGCTGTAACAGTGGATTTGTTATTTCAAGTGTCTGGTCTGCACCACTGAGTGGTTTGGAAATCAGAACCCAACAGTAAGTCAGCTGTCAGTACTGGGATGCTGGGCTGTACTTCAGTGTCACCGTTATTTATGTGTGGATCTTCGAACAGCACCTTGTGCCTCTTGTCTCCAGACTTCCTGCAAAGTTCTGCTGTTGCTCACACGCACAATCTGTCAAAAACTGAGTGCCCACCAGCAGGGTTTTCATTTGGTGCTGAGGCCCAGCGAAGCTGACTGCCGGCAGACCAGTCTCCTCAAAGAACCCCTTAGATCTGGCTTTGGTTTTTCCTTACTTTTTGTCCTTCAAGTCCCCTGTCAAACACCTGCCATTGTTGGAACTGGAGGGAAGGGTAAGAGTAGGCTCTTACTCCTTAGCACTGACACTGTTATCTTCTAGGTTTCATGGCTAAATTTGCATTCTACCGCTGGTAAAATGCGTCACGATAGTCACCAAATTAACCCTGTCGCTTGACAGTGGATTTTCAGGCCTTCAGAAGGGGTTTCTCCAGTTGTAACCCTTTTATAGCCGCTTCCTTACCGTGTTTAAGGGTAGCTGTGGGAGTGAGACAGATGCCCTGTGTGCAGTCGGTTATGTACTGCGTGTACGGGTCACTGGAGCTGCTGAGGGTTTGAGCTGCAGCAGTACGTTTGTATCGCAGCCCTAGCTAGCTCTCCAGCTCAAGAGCTGCTCTTGACTGAGATCCAAAGAACAGATGTAGAGCCATGAGGGAAAGGAGACAGTGGACCGAGAGTTTCTTCTTTGTCCTCATGTTTGCAAATGCGTCACTAAAACACTGCACAGGGAGAGAAATGTTCACCTAAAGTGTCTTGTCTTGGTCTAGCAGCTGTCTTTAAAAAGGCTTGTTCCTGCTGCAGGAAGCTCCGAGATGTTTTGCAGAAGAGGTTGATCAAATTCTTCATTGACCAGAGCAAGAAAGACCCTGAGAAATACGCCAAATTCTTTGAGGACTACGGGGTATTCATGAGAGAGGGGATTGTCACCATAGCAGAGCAGGATGTCAAGGTACCAGGAGTCCTGAAGCAGGGCAGCTGGTGGGAAAGAGTACTGGCTCCTACTGTCACCTGGGATGAGGGGGGCCGCTACTTCTCTGTGAATCTTGCGTGCCTGTAACTTGTGTTCTTGGGTCTGACAAGACTTAGGATATTCTCTGGTGCCCCAACTCTCACTCTTTAGGGCTTTCCCCTACTGTTGTCCTCTGCCTGGATTCCCGTTTCCAGGAGAGCTTGACCTCCATCCTGTCTAGGTCACTTTGCTGTCTACTTAATATCTGGAGCACGGAAGGAGGGACTCGGAATCCCCTGAGCCTTTCTGCAGGGCTGCAAACAGGCTTGTGTGCTACAAAGGGATGTCTTGCAGCTGGGAGTGGTCAGGTAGAGCTATAGTCACCTGCCTCAGCTCACAGGAGCACATTTCTTCCAGGAGGACATAGCAAAGTTGCTACGTTATGAATCGTCCACCCTGCCTGCAGGCCAGCTGACCAGCCTGACTGACTACGCCTCCCGCATGAAGGCAGGGAGCAGAAACATCTACTACCTGTGTGCACCCAACCGGCACCTGGCCGAGCACTCCCCGTACTTTGAGGCCATGAAGAAAAAGGACATGGAGGTGGGTGAGCAGTGTGCCGTGGCCACGGAAACACCCTGAGCTACCACCTCAGTGGTCAGGGCTTGCCTGGATCTCAGAGCTGAGCAGGGCAGTGAGGCCTGTGATAGAACCCCGCCACTGCGGTGTCTTTGCCCAGGCTCCTTCCATCTCCTTTTGGACCAGCTACTGCAGTGTGAGGCCAGGAGGAACCTCACACGCTCTGTGCCCACAGGTTAGGACTTGGGCAGACATCTGGTTCTGACATCTGTTTAATACCTTTGCTGAACCCCGGAGCAGGAGCCTAGGAGCTGCTGTGCAAGGCTGGTAATCGTGTTACAGGTGTCCTCTGTGGGCAGGTGGCCCTTTCAGGACTGGAGTCAGTGCTGGTTCTCGCTTCCCATGGAGCAGCAGGACTTGTTCAGCTGCAGACCTGCCACCCATGGTGCCAAGTCTTCCAAGCATTTGCTTTCATTTGGGGCCCGGAGCAATAGTCACCACGGGGCTGAACCTGCTAGTTTCCCTCGTGATGTTCTTGCTGTTTGGTGCGGAGTTGCCTCGGGAAGGAGGACACGCTGTTACATCCCAAACAATGTGCTGTCCTCCCTTTTTTTGGCACAGGTCCTGTTCTGCTATGAGCAGTTTGATGAGCTGACGCTCTTGCACCTTCGGGAGTTCGACAAGAAGAAGCTGATCTCGGTGGAGACAGATATTGTTGTTGATCACTACAAGGAAGAGAAGTTTGAGGAGAGCCACCCAGGTATCGTGAGGCTCCCTCGGCCCTTCCTGCTGCATACCTGTCCCAGGCAGTGAGGGTGCACGTCCTCCAGCGCTCTTGCAGCTCCCGAGCGTGTGAGCGAAAGCACTCCTTTCCATCCTGCCATTCTCACGTTCTGAGGCAACCTGCAGATCCCCTTCATCCCACATAATGAAAGTTTAAACAATTTGCTAATGTAAACAGACAGAATGTCATATGTGGAGTTCCCATGATTTGAGTTCTAACAACACGCACACATCTGGTGCCCTGACAGAGGCAGGCGGGCATTAGCAGGACGTGAGCTGCCCTTTCTGAGTACGGCACGGTGTGGGATGAGGGCATACGTGTAGGTGTGAACTGCCCCCCCTTTTCCACAAGAGAACAGATAAATGGAAGTGTGGAATGGACTGAGCTCAGGAGTAAAGCTCGCTGTCCGTTGGCATGCTAAGGGTGCGCTCTCAGATGTGCCATCTTTCCCATGCCAGCTGCAGAACGTCTGACAGAGAAAGAGGCTGAGGATCTGATGGCCTGGATGAGAAATGCCTTAGGCTCTCGAGTCACTGCTGTTAAGGTGGGTATTCTGTGCCTGGGCACAGGAGGTCCACAGAGACAATCTTCGGGGAAAAAGATGGCGGTTGGTTTGGGATCTGCTGCCACAGATTGTTAGTTGGACGCTGAGAGAGAGCATTCTTCTCTGTGCCTCCTTTCTGTAAATGGCACGAGTGCTGGCGTTTGTCGTTTGGATGGTCAGCATGTCAGCGGAAGGACCACATCTTAATGTGTAACGAGCAAAGCTCCTTTTACTAGTTCATGCTCAGGTTACCAGAAGAACAGGCTGGTGACTGTCTTGCCTGTGGACCAGTGGGGTCATTTGAGCCCCCAGCTTTCCTGCTGGTTTAGGCAGCTTCTGTCGGGTCGAGATGAATCATGTGGGGGCTTGGTGTGGATCTGTGCTGAGGAGTCCCCGAGTCCTTGAACATCCCCCAACTCTAACCCATGTGCATTTTCCATCTCAGGACTGATTGCTGTTTTTGCCACAGGTGACTACACGGCTGGACACCCACCCTGCCATGATCACTGTCCTCGAGATGGGGGCTGCCCGCCACTTTCTTCGCATGCAGCAGCTGGCCAAGACCCAAGAGGAGCGTGCCCAGCTCCTGCAGCCCACGCTGGAGATCAATACGGGGTGAGGGCGAGCAATATCAGTGCTAGGCCTGGGGCACTGCAGTCTTTCTGGGGTGGAGGCAGAGAGGAGGCAATGTGAGGCTCCCAGGCAGCAGAGCCCTCCCTGTTAAGTGCGGTGTGTGCTACAGTGCCTTAGTCTGTGAGGCTGCATGGCACAGTTGACATGAGCCACCCATGCACACTGTCTAGCCCTCTGAGGACAGTGGGAATTATATGGATGGGATGGGAGACAAGAGAGAAGCCCCCAGAACAGGACAGAGGAAGTCGGCGCTCTTTTGGCCTTTAGGTAGAACCTTTTCTGTCCCACCTTGGCTCAGCTGCTTATTCTGGAAATGAATTTATCACTGCATCCAAAAATACCAAGTCTCAGTGTTGACCTCTCTCACTCTTACAGGCATGCTCTGATTAAGAAGCTTAACGAGCTGAAGGACAGTCAGCCTGATCTGGCCCAGCTGTTGCTTGATCAGGTGAGAGCCAGGCATTCTCTGGAAGCGGCACTGTCCCCCGCAAAGCTGGCTCGCACAGACCATGTGTGGCAGAGAACAGTGAAGCCCATGTAGTGGGCCAGAATCGCATCCTTCTGTGGTCCCTGCTCTGGGCATTTCTGGTGCTCATGGTCCGTGTGTTTGCTTACCAGACAGCCTGGAAGACATGCTTGGTCTCAGCATGCAAGTCCTGGAGGGTGGCATTCACTTCCTCCCCAGCTCTCACCCAGCTCGCTCTTGCTGCTTATGTAATGCTTTCTTCTCCTTTTCAGGTTTATGAGAACGCCATGATAGCAGCAGGACTGAACGACGATCCCAGACCAATGGTGAGCCGGCTGAACGAACTCCTCACCAAAATCCTGGAGAAGAACTGAGCCCCAGAAGACTGAAGGATGAACTCCGTGCTGATGCCTCTTCCCTCAAGCGCAGTCGCTCTGTCAGCTATTGCAGCATCTGCTCGCCGGCACTGTGCAGCGAGAGGGGCTCACGTGGCAGAGGAGGGCCAGGGAGAACGCAGGGGACTTACAGCCCTGACTGCACAGGGAGGAGCCAGTTGTAATTATTTGATCGTATGTCATCAACCTGTTCAAAGTGCGGTGTTCTTAGTGGGAACAAAATCCAGAGGCTGCTGCTAAAACAATACGCCCAAATTTCTGACACAAGCCTAGAGAGCCTCATTTCATACTGCTTCGAGAAATGGCCTTTCCCACAACAGCTGTGGGCAGCAAGATTCCCAGTTAGGTCTGTGAGCACACCCTCCATCCACTGAATCCCTGTGCACCATTGTGCTCCAAATGAGCACTGACAGAATAAATTCATTTAAGAAACCTTCACCTCTGACCAGGCAGGAGGAGTTTGCCGGCATGGAGATAGATTGCTGCCATTAGCAGACACAGATACTGTTGGTGGAACGTGTCCATACAGTCCCGTGACAGAAAATATCACCGAGCTGCTGGGTAATTGAGTTCATCCTGGCCTTGCTGTGGAGAAAGGGAAGTAACTGGGAAACAGCTTTCCAGCGTGTGGCTTTCTGGAGAGTCTCCAGGGTTTTTCCCTCTTCTGTGGGATAAACTGCATGTCTAGCTGATCTGTACTTACGATAAATAAAGTCCTTTTCTTTTCCAGACCCCTCCACTCTTCTCTGTGCCGTGTCGGTCTTTGTGTCTTCCAGCTGGTGATTCCTTGGTTCTTCTCTCTCCAGATGCTGCCTGGTTCTTCAGGGCATCAGGTGGGAAGAGAGGGCTGTGAAACAGTAGGTAGTAGCAGAGAGTGTGGAGGGAAAACAGGAGAATGTGGAGCTGTGAAGCCTGCTAGCATCGTCGTAGCAAATGGAGTTTCGCCCTTGGAATCCTTTCGGGGAGCAGTGGCCATTCAACAGAAGAGACCTTTGTAACAGAAAATGCCACACTAGATTTTCCCTCTCTGTGTCTGGTTTACACCATGGAAACTGGTTTACAGGAATTCTTTCTCCTGCCCAGTGGGGGTCTGAGGCAGCCGTGATGCTTGTTTAGCTTATCTTCATGTTGGCAGATTAAGATTCTGGGACTGGATTTGGCTAACTCTGTGGATGCTCTGCTGGACAGGCCAACTTCCAGCTCTTTCAGCTAAAGGAAGCCTGGCTGTGCGAAGAGCAATGAAAAGGGTCTGCTGCATGGGATACCAATTTAGAAGTTTTATTAACATCACCTAAAATTTTGTTTTTATTCAGATGCAGAAGAGGAACTAATGTGTGACAGTGTCAGGGGTGTTGGGAAGAGCAAGGAGCCACCTTCAACAGCCCTAGGGTAGCTGTGTAGCTCAGCTGGAGGCCACAGGTCTCGATCCAGCTCCTGGTAAGATACGGACGGCATCTTTTAGTTGTGCTGGGATTCCTTGAATTGTGCAATAACGAAATACTCTTAAATTGTCCATACTGAAGATGAGAAGAGTAAGCTGGCAGCTAAGCTGGCACAGGTGCACATAGATAAGGTTTTGCTCCTGGAAGTAGACAACTTCTGTGGAGTTCAGCTATACGCTTTGGAGACTGGGCAGCATTCCTGTCTTCCAAGTAGATGTAAGGTCTTTTGCCATCAAAATTGATGTAAATACGCAGGAAAAATGACGGGATCCTATACATGGATGTACAGAGCCTTGCAGGACACTTGCAAGGAGCAATACACTGTGGCCACTTCACACTGCAGGGTATTTCCTGAGCACGGACTGAAGAAATTCAAACCATTGGTGATTTTCTGATGCTAACGGTACAGCCGGTGAGTGTGTTAGCCTGCAGGTGCTCACTGGTAAAGTGCCCCAAAATAGCATCTGGTGATAGAATGCCTGAACTGAAGCTGGATGCTAGTTTATAAAATCTGATGCAGCAAGAAGCGGAGTGTGCTTCCTGTGAGACGGGCATGAGCTGTCTGACGTGTCTTTAACCTCTCCAGTCCTGGGAATCCTCCGGGAATCCAGCAGCCCTCGAGGTGCTAATTTTTTGCCGTAAGAAATTTGTGATTAAAAGATCAAACAAGTTTTCTGTTACTGGAGTGCAAAGTAACCCTTAGTCACTGCGCCCATCAGACACGGCGAGAGGAGGTGACAGCGCTGGCAGCCTGTACGCAGCAAGGACCAGTAGCAGCAGGATCAGGAGGGTGCTGTGACCCAAATCTCACGCACTCGATTGCGCTGCCTTGTCTGATGCTTTGTCTAAGCTTCATAATTTCATGCACCAGCAGCCTCTCCAGGTCCTCCCCTCTCAGACCCAGTGTTCCCTTTTATCTTGCAAAGACCTGCAGGGAGTGCTGGTGTGTGATGATGTTATGCGTGGCTAACGGAACGGGTCCTAGTGGAAAAGGGGGTTGTATGGCGGTGTGTTGATGAACACAAACTGAAGCGCTCGTAGGGATACAGGCGAGTCGCTGGAAAGCTCGTCTGTAGATGACTTTGGCCCTGAGAGGGCCTCCACATGGAGCGTGACAGGCTCTTCAGTAAACGAGCAGTGTAAAGGATGAGTTGTTTCAAACGCAGTCGTAAAAGGGAGGTGTGGGAAGCCAGTTAGAACCTGTTTTTTCTGCACAACTTCAGAACATGCTGTGCGAGCTGAGAAGGCTTGCATGGATTGTGCGTCAGAACTTCAGCACTGTTTGTAGTGGTGAAGCTGTGGTTGTGCTCTTGCAGCTCCTGTCCCCTTCCACCTCCCATCCTCTCCACTCAGGTACTAAATTACTCACCCTCAAACACACTGTATCACTAAGCAGTTTCCACCTGGCTTGTGCTCTTCCTGCAGCGAGGGCGCTGCCCCCGGATTTTCCTAGCGTATTGAGGTGAACCAAGAGTTCCCAGAGTGTGCAACGCGTGGGAATGGTGCTGTGAGGCGCCCAGCATGGGCTAGTTGTGTCCTTTACTTCTGCATTTTCTCTACCAGATTTCCCCATTTCCCCGTGGGATGGAATTAGGGATCTCCAACCTGGAAGAATCTTGCAGAGCTTATTTGGTTTCCTGGCTGTAAGCAATGCTGAGCCCTGCTTTGTGCTGAAAATTGATCTATTGGGTTTGATTTTTACTGGGACCTTATTAACTGCTGCCTGGGTTTTTTTCTTGTTGTTGGGGGTGGGTTTTTTTTTGGGTGGGGGGCATTTGTGTCATTTTTCTCCAAGTTAAACTTTGTGTGCTGACAAACTGTTGGTGATAAACAACGTGGCCTTCTCTCCTGCTCTGCCCAGGCTCATCGGCTGTGGAGTCAAACCTATATCCTCCAGGGCAGAAGATGGAAAATATTTATAGGCAGTGAAATCCAGTTTGAAAGGACATTCCTGAGACCTCGTGCTTTTAAACTTGGCCAGAAGCCCTCTCACGTCTGGCTCAGGACCTTGAAACTGGACCGGCCCATAAAGTAGTTCACTGGGCCAGATTGAGAACAGAGTTTTCTCTCGTCCAGACTTCCTGCTGAGACTATCGAGAGTGTCTTGGGTAGGCTCCAGGTCTGTGATTTATGGACAAACCACAGGCCAGGAATCTGCAATCTAAGCTCCTTGAGCAGCAACTGTTTAAAACATTATGGGAAGAAACGGCCACTGTTTCCAAAAGAAGAAAACTTGGGAGCCATTAATAATGGTTAGCACTTCTGTAGTGCCTCACAGTCGTTAATTAAGCCTCCCGCTCTCCTGGTGAAGTAAGTCAGAATTATTCTTACTGTCCAAATAAGGTCTGCATGGAGCTTAAATAAATTTCCCTAAGAAACACAGTGAATCTGAGTTAGGGACACTGCCCAGGACTCACGGATCCCAGCAAGAAGGGAAACAAGCCTCCTCCAAGATGCAGAGGCATAAAGACAAGTACCTGCTGGGTTTGGATGAGGCAATCAACACAAATGTCACAGTGACCTCGAGAGCATCTCTGCCCAACACCATTTGTTTGAAAATTCTTCCCGGGGCAGTTCTGGGTCTGCCCAAGCCTTATCCGGTGACATCATGTGCTTTCCTAGTCACCCCCAGCTTTGAAAATTTCTGGGATTTCAGAGGAGAGCTGGAAGCTTGGCTGCTTACTGGAATCACCCTTTTGTTTCTCCTTTATCTCCCTGTTTACACTTAACCTCCCCCTTCTCTAGACCCCTTAGTGGCCGCCGCTGTGGTTGCAACGCAGTCCAGGCCAAGAGGGGAGGTTATCTGCCCGGACAGTCATTTTCCTGTTCTCACCCGTGACAGAAGTGTGCTCCTTGGTGCTGTCTCCCACTGTCAGACCTGGAGCCCCTTCTAGCAAGAATTGTATCTCAAATCACAAGCCCGTTCCCATCGCACTCCTCCTGCAAACAGTCTGGCATGCGAACAGGTGGGAATGGGGAAAAAAGTCTGCTGTAAGTCCTGGTCGGAATGGAATAGTTGGCAGGAGAGCAAGGACCAAAGGCTTCTGTAAGTACTTAAATTTGTAAGGACTCCTGCTTGTCTCATTGCTGTTAATCTATTTACAGCAGCAGGAAGGATGAAAAATTGGTGAAAGAAGCAGAGTTTCCCCCCTCTTTTTAATACGGCAAAAGGTATTGTGATGAATTGTCCATTGAACCTATCTGTCCAACTCTCTTCCAAACATCAAGATACGATCTGCAAGGGATTTGAGGTCAGGTGATGGTAGTTAACAAAGAAGCAGTCGGTGAAGCCAAGCAAAGCTTGGTTCTCCTTCTGAGCCCAAGTAAAGGAGGGGAAATTGGGGTTAAAACCTGATCCAGAAGTAAATCAGGAAGGATCATGGAACTGTCCCAAATTAAACTCTTAGAGACTCAGAAAGTCAGAGCTGTGACAGGAGATGGAGGGAGATTCAAGTTGAGTTGTGTTTCGCTGGCGTATCTCAATCACTGGACTTGTCCTGTTACAAGTGGTTTAGCAGATACTTTAAAAAACCAAGTGCTCTAAGTTATCCTGCAGTATGCTGCAAGAAATCAAAGGATACAGATTTATTTATTTTTTTAAGTGGGGCACTGTATTTGTAACGTGTTTTAGAGAGTCTTAGTGTGTGTTTAATGCCCAGTGCCCTTACTGAATAATGGTAATTCTTGGAAATTGTATTTGATTTCACCTCCCAGGAGAACACGACAAATTTTGGTTTATAACAAGTTAATTTGACATGCACACTCTAACTCGTGCTGTGAGACTTGCTGAATGGAAACACGCATATTTTTCTGGCAGGTTTACAAGAGGAGATGGATACGGTGGCATGCACCATCCCAAAATTCACTTCAGAGATAAAAAAAAAAAAAACAACCTGCTCTTGAGGAAAATGCTGCTTTGTTGCTTGTTTTGCCCTTTCAAGAGACTCAGTGCCCAGAGTATTGTGCGGAGCTCGGTCATCCAGCATGGCCAAAGTCTATGAGAAGGGCAGATCAACACAAACCATGAATGCAAAACCTAAAGTTTACTCATTGGAATTGGCCCCCGCGGCTGCTTCTCTGATCACTGCTGACCTGGACTGAATCGATTTGTACCGAAAGCTTTGAAAAGTTAATCTGGAGCTGCCAAAGAGCCACCAGCATTACAAGTCTTAACACAGATGAGTGGACCTGCCCGTCAGACTGAGCAGAGATAACAAAGTGAAACTTGAGTTTTGAGAAAGGCCGAGTGTAGCATACAGGGGATCAACGTGCGTATGTATATACAACATGTAGTGTGTATATTAATAGCTACACAGATATACAGATTTACATATTTACCATAAATACCATTGCCCAGTGAGTTCAAGCACAGTTATTTTTAAAACGTTTTTGTATTGGCAACAGCGTCCGCAAGTTCCATAATCATTGTTTTCTGCAGAGACAAGTGTGGTGATAGCTAAAATCCTGTCTTCTGCAACATGCAGCCGAAGCGTGGCTACTTCCGGGACGTGCCTGCACCTATGCAGTTGCAATTCATGAGAGAGTGCCACTAGCACGCGTTAAATTAAGCCACGATTTTCGTAACAGGGTCTAGAGCACTGGGGCCCTAGGCCAGCTCCGATGCAGCCCAGTCCCCTGGTGGGCAGAAAAAGTGAATTATTAAAAAATGGCTAGCAGAAGTCCAGTAGGTCTACGTGGGGAATCAGATTGTCTGCCTCCGCTCAGGTGCCTGGTTTTGGGAGAGCTGCTTCTCCTCTCTACACCTGTTGCTGTGGCTGTGGGTTCTGGCTGACATTGGGTACAAAGAGTGAATAGAGCCTGTTGCAGCAACCACGGCCTTGTTGCCTTAAGAATGGTTAGAGGCCTTGAAACGTCCTGTGCAACAGACACCGGTTTGGTAGCCGGCACGTACTGGTACGTGTCGGGACTTTTGGACCCATCTGTATTGGCAATACCACAATTCCTTTGGCTCTTTTCAACGCAGACGTTTAAAAGGCTGCATTTACACACATCAGCAAGGCTCAGGGTGTTGGCGCTCCTCACGTTGAGTGCAGTAAGCTTCAAAGGATGCAAGCAGTGAAAAAGCAGATGCCTTGCGTGTTACGTGTTCCACATTTCTCAGGGGCTCTTTTCTTGGTTGCCTCAGCACTTTTGGAATAGAAAATTGCATTTGATTCCATGAAATGCAGTGGAAGAGGCCGGAGGCTGCAGTGTTGCCTGGCAGCAGTGGTGTGGATGCTGGTCTGGCTGCAGACGCGCGCGTTTGCTGTGTTCAGCGTCGCTTCCAACGCCAACAGGCGGTTTCCCCGACTGCAGGTTTGTGGCGGGGTTTGCAGGCTGTCCGGCGCCCTGTGGAGATGCTCTCCGAGTCCTCCCAGTTCTTCTTTTAAATATTTGGTGCTTTTGAATTCAGTTCACATTGAGGGGGTTGTGCAACAAAACGTTACTGTGCCATGGCTTCGTCGCTCTTGTGGAACCGATGCGGTGTCTCAGTACATCATAACCAGCGTATTTTTCAGTATGTTTGTGCAATGTGCGCTTGCAAGTTCCTGCAGGATTTTCTTCAGGATGCTTTTAATTCCCAGAAGTGTAGCAACGTGAGAAAGAACTTGAATAAACTAGCAGGAGTGTTGAAAGACACAAACCAAAGGATTTCTTCATATTTTGGGTTCTCTCATACTGACATGGGCACGTCGCATCTCCTGGGAACATTCACTGCAGAAAATACACTCGTCAGTCCTGCCAAAATAACCAAGGGTACCAAGTCTTTGCTTAAAATTCAAGGGTTTCCGGCTGAAATTGTTTGAATTTAGTATGGGTTAAAAAAGAAATTGCTTTGCTGGAAGTGAAAAGGTGTGGTGCCTCAGGAGCTTGTTCCATTTTAAAAGCCATAGTTCATTGTTTTTCTCCGAGCTTTCCAGATAGGCAGTGCTGTGACAGTGTCAGGTTCTTTTGGTGATGTAAAATTACAGATCAAGATATAATTAGGGCAAAATAAGTGTTATGTGTAGGGGAGCCACCATATTGCTCACGATGAGAAGTAGTGCTTTGTATTTGTTAGCAAAGCTCATCTCTTGATGTTTTTGAAGCAAGCCAACAGGAATGTCAGCCACAGTGTGCTCTGTGTGCTGCTAAACCTCTCCCCTCTGCCTCTTGGCCTGCTAAGAAGGGTTACCCAGGCGTGGTTTCGGTTCTTGCCGCATCCATACCAAGCGTCCTCATTTCAACACAAACCACGCGTTCAAAACGCAAATCCAGTGTATGACCCCCACGCCCACCCACCGCATCTCTGGTGATTTTATACCTGCAGACCTGTGGCCACAATTAACAATTCATTTGGGGGGAATGATTGTTGATCCCGACTCCAAGTTAATTAACATTCAGGATGAGGTCTCTGAGCCTCAGTGAAAAACCGGCATCCCTTTTCGTGCGCAACCCCAGGTAGTAAGAAGCGCCAAGTAAAAAGACAACGTGCTTTCTGTGACAGGCGAGCTGTGTAAAAGCGCGAGCTGTGTAACCGCTCGCTTGAAACGTCAGTGCTTCCACCAAGCTCCACGCGAGCGGCACGGCGTTCGCGACAGCGCGCCGGCATCGCGGCTGTGACGGCCTGTGGCTGCGGCTCCGCAGCCTGCGGACGCGTCCCTTAGGCTTTCGGCGTGCAGGCGAGCGACTGTCACCGATGGTTCCGTGCTCAGCAGCGGGTGCTGTGTATTTACAGTTTACAGTTTATTTTTTTCAGTGAAGTTAACTTATTTACAGTTTATTTTTTTCTCCGTGTGTTTACAGAGATTCGAATTCTTTAAAAACATTATGAAGCGATGGGGCGCTGTATGCCTTCCTCTTCCGGCGGTGGTTTTTCTGGACTAGCGAGTCACGCACGCTGCAGTCAAAGCCCAGACGCGAACCAAACGCTGGGGCCCGTCCCGTTGCCCCGGGCTGGCGGCTGGAGGCGCCCGGGCCCGCCGCCGCTCCCCTGGAGCACGGCNCAGGCGACCGCCCTCGGGGCCCCGTCGCGGTGACAGCTGGGAGCGGAGGCCTCGGTGCCGCGGAGCGCGGCCCCGAAGCGCTGGCGCGTTAGGGCCCTCGGGTGCGGTCCGGGTGGCGGCTCGTCGCTGCGCTGTCGCTGCTCGGTAGGGCGAAGCCCTGTCCTCGTCGTTAACGTGGCGCCAAAAGCAAAAACTCAGTGATAAAGCAAAGGCGAAGTTGTTCAGTGGAAGGTCTCTTTCCAGCGGTGCCCAGCGCCAGGACGAGGGGCACCGGGCACAAACTGGAGC
>VZSC01000228.1:18406-49057 GCA_013398225.1 Steatornis caripensis | reverse complement strand
CCTGCGTTAGCAGAGGGTTTGGGGGATCCCCAGAGGGCCCTGCCAGCCCCCGCCGTGCTGTGAGCTGTGAAGGTGCGATTACAAGGGTGTCAGAGTTTAAGCATGCGCCGACTGCTAGGAAGATTCATTAAAAACTTTATTTAACGCGTCCAGTCTCAAAGCAAACTTCTTTGAAGCGATGTTATTAGGGGAAGCGATCCTGAGGCGTCTGTCATCTGCGTTGTGAAGCAATGTGGAATTTTATCTTTCTCTTCCAGGCTTGGGGGTACGAGGAGCAGTGCGTGGGACTGCCTTGAGGCGGAGCAGTGGGTGTCAGCTGTTTTACTGACAGCACTTTGTCCCTGGTCCTGCAGGTACGCAGGTGCTTCTTTTAACCGTGCTGTTTTTAAATAAAGCTGAAATGATGCATTTGCTGGGCAAAACCATAGATTATTTGTACTTAATAGTTTGACTGCAGTAAAGCCCAAAGGCAGTGTCGTGGACTGATGCTCAGTGCCTTGGCTCCTGGGTAATTTTGTAAAAATCCCAGGTTGGATATGGTCAGTGTTTTAACTACCAAAAAAGGGCCCTGTGTGGTTGGCTTTCCTGTTTCCTTAAGATCCTATTCTTCATCTCCTTTCTGGTCCCACCTCTCTGCTTTGATTTTGCTGTTCGGATTGAAGCAGTTTTTTGGATAGCCAGAAGTCATTTTGTTGTTTATACGGATGTGTCGGAGGCAGACTGGAAACAGAAACAGAGTTTTTATCATAAGCTTTACATTTGGAAGAAAATGGACCCCAAGTTCTTTTGAGCATTTGCTTTTCCCAGGGGGTCAATTTTCACTACAGGTTTTTTCCAAAGAAACGGTCGAATGGTAGAAAATAGCAATTTAAACGGGATTGTTTCACACATTGTTGTATGCTGGTGAAAATAAAACTATGCTTCAGGGTCCTTGGCTGAATTCAAGGCCCTGGTCCAGAGTTTGTAGAAGTGAATTTCCTGAAAGCGGAACACAGAGAAATCCAGACATCCTTGTCTGAGAGCTGCACTCCTGCCGCTGTTGTGGCAGTCCGTGGAAGGTGATACGCTTTCGTACGTCTCTGAGATCATTGGTGCGATACCACAGCAAAATCTACAGGCAGTGGTGTGTTTGGATATTGAGAAGGCAAAGGAACTAAGTTAATAAAAGAAGATGATGCTGTAATAGGAAGAAATTTAAAAACTTAGTTTCAGAACAGTAAACTGAGCTGTTTGTGACAGACGCTGAAGTATGGAGAACAGATATGACAGCATGGAAACATCATAAAGCAACACATCCACAAAGCAGTGTGTTGTGCATTTCACTGTAGGTTGTACATGTGATTTTAGTTGAGAGCAGGTTATTCATTATTGTAAATTAACAAAATGTTAGTGTAAAAGTCCATTATTAGATCACCCATAGGAATCCATGATGAGTTTTGTCACCTTTCAAAGCGAGCATCTTTCTGCTTTAGAGTGTAGGGAGCTCAAGGTACTGTGTTAAATTTCACTTTATATTTGGCTTTTGTGATGAATAGCTTCGACGTAATCGCAAATTAGAAGCTACACATTTTGGGGAAAAAAATAGAAGCTGTAGAAATTGTATTGTTTTAAGTGAGTATGCACTTTAGAGTAACAGTGTCTTCCCGGAGAGAAATGGCTTGAATATTTAACATCAGAGTGTTCTTGTTTCTCTTTATATTCACCTTTTCATCAACGATTCGGTTGCTTTTCTTGCCTCAAACACCCATGACACTGATTACTCCATTCTCGACCTGCAGAATGATAGAGTTGTGGCCAAAATTTCCCGTGTTGGAGGGGAGTTGGACACCTGGGGTAAGGTCTCGTGGTCAGTTTGGGCAAACGATGGGCTGGGTAAGGCTGTGTGCTGGGTACGGGAAAGGCTGGCTGGAACAGCACCATTCCTGAGCTGTCGGCCGCTGTGCTGGATGTCTGTGGGCAGTGCGTCCTCTTTTGAAAGAACCGTGCTGTAGGTTCACTGTAACTAAAGGAAACATAACCTTCCTCGTGTTAGAGTGTGTGTCAATGGCCACAGCCTCGTACAGGGGCCTGCCGTTGTTGTGCTTGCCTGTCCGGACTCCTAACTGCTTTGTGGTCATTGCTTCCCGGGACAGATTTACCTCTCCTGTAAGTACGGCCTTGTCCCAAAACAATGGCTTTGTGCTAGTTTACCAAGTGGTCTGCATCCTTCTGCCTGTCTGTCAGCAGTGCTAGCTAATGGTTCCTTTCTCTGCATCATCAGACAGCTTCGTTAGTGGAGGTTTATGTCTCTCCTAACTCATTTCCTAGGTCTAAATAATAGAAAACAAGATAGGGAGAGAGTTAATTGCTGTGGAATGGTACTAGAAAAAGATGTGGTCAATGACTGCTGTTTGCAGTTTCATTTTGAAACCTATATAGTTACATTTTAATAATTTTAAATGTATTGAATTGATTTCGTATGATTTTAATTAATCATTTTGTCCCTTGATACTTCTTTAGTGGTTTATGAAAGAATTACGCCTCTGTTAACGCACAGACATCTCATTAAAAAGGTATTAGCTTAACATAGGAGATCTTGGTTTTCGTAAAACTGTGTTCGTTGTTGTTAATTTTATTATCCATCTTTATTCATCAATTCCCATGTAAGCCGTTTAACCGCCTAGCGTTGATCTCAGTCTGAAAGATGGGTGTTTACTTCCCTAATTGTCCTTTTTGAAAAATCACAGTGACTTCTGCTTGCAAATGATCTGATCGTGTTGACAGAAATACCTTCAGTCGCTGCTGTCCAGTGCCCTTTGGATCGCTGTTAAATAGGCTGCTTTCAGCAACGTCAGGGGATGGACGTTGTAAGAATATTTAGTGTTCTCAGTATTAGCAGTTCTGCTGTTTGTTTGATAATGATCTAGCGGCATTGATAGGTTTTTCTTTTTGGTTTTGATGTGCACCAAAAAGATGTTTTTGAAAGTCCTTTCCTTTTGTGACCAGAAAACTAATCTTCTGTAATTTTACCTCCTTCTTGTTTTAATGCAATTCATCGCTTGTATTCAGTGCTATCCAATTCCAGTACCATGATGGTTTTTTTGTTATTACTCTGATTGCTTTTCTCTCTCTGAAAACCAAATTAGGGTTTAGTAAGTATTGTTCTCTTTGTTGATTTTTGGGGCCTCTAGTGAAATGTTTTTATTCAGTCCATATTTTTCTGTTTAAATTAATAATTTGTTGTTGTTTTCAGTCAAACCAAATAAGCATTTTTGGAACACCAGCTGCGTGTATTTCTGATTTGTATGCTACTGTGTTTGCATACAAGCCACGAGCATTTGCACCTGAGCGACCGTTAACTTTTATTTTTATGTTCACTTCCCCTTTATCCTTCCAGAGCAGGTATAAAGTGAAAAGTTGCTATTGCAGTGAAGTGCTTTGTAAAGTAGGGTTAGTTTCTACGGCGCTTGAAAGGTAGAAGGGCATTTTGTCATGTAAGTAGTGGTTTAAAATTAATGTCTGCAATGTGCTAGGTGTTTTAGTGGCTATGAAATGCTTTACCATATGTATAGGGTACTAGTGGGGGGAGCGTAGTCTTTAAAAGAAATGTGAGCACGGTGCTCTGGCGGCGTATCAGGTGATAGAAGTGGGTAGTGCGGGGTGGACATCGATACTGGTCATTGCTAAGATTGCTCGTTAGAATCTAATTATGATTTTCCTAGCTATCATTTCCTTGCTTATAGAGACTTGAGTTAATTTGTCATTTCCTATTTTCCACGTCTGGTTTTGTTACCTTTTCTGGCACAGGAAAGCTGGCAGAGACCAGGACAAGAGGATTGATACCTGACTTTGAATTCCTGTTCTGCACATACGTTTTTCCTCTCCTCGTAGACCAAGCGCTAATGTGTGTGTGCTGCCACAAACAGAGACCCTGCGCTGTGCAGATCTAGCGTTGTGTCTTCGTAGAGTAGCGACTGTGATAAAGGCATTGGTAGTGCAGGAACCTGGAGAGAATAGGCTCTGGTGAAGAGAGGCTCTGGAAGTATGGAGGAGAATGTGCTTTTCCAGAAGTTACACTGCTGACATGCATGTTCTTCTCCATCAAGTACCTGTAGGAAGATTTCTTGTTGACGGATTTGGTCTGGAAGCCTCCCTGGGGGCCGCCTGCCGGTGTGGTTTCCAGAGCAAACACTGCAGACATTCTTTCCCTTTGCAGTATTTGGACTGGCTTGATTGAAAGTTTTGCTACCAACCTTCAGATCTGCAGACCGCAGCTTTCAGAAAGGGAGAAGGGGAGGGGGCAATAAAACTTTCAGTGCCAACGCAACAGCCTGCAACCCATCGCTCTGTCTGCTGCCAGCATTCTGTAATTAGCAGCCTAGGTTCGTAGAGGCCGTGGCAATTAACCGAGGCAGTATCAGTCACTTTGGTCCCATTCTTTGACTTTCCCAGAAGTTCTGGCCAGCCTTGCAGGACTGTGAGGATCGCTCCTGTGTTGATCCTGCTGGTGGAGGAGGTGGGAGAAGGTGCTCCTGTTGAGAAAGGTGCCACCCTTCCTGCAGCAACCCGCTCTGCCTGGCAGGCAAACACAGCCTCCCGCCGTGTTTCCTGACTAGCAGAGACAGGTGCTGCGGGCTGAGCCCTGTGCCTTCCCAGACCCAGTTAGGAATGCAGCTGCCTGTTAGGCTGTTTTGCTGGTGGAGATGGAGGAGAGGATCTGTCTGCAGAAGGGGGTGCTTTGTACTTTCACCACAAGCAAATAGTATGTATGACAAAAAATTCAGGTTGCTTTTTGCCTCGCTTTCTAGTGTTAAATAATCCCACTTCCCCTAGTATTTCTTGTGAAACCTAGGAAATTGCTCCCGAGGTAGCATGGCACTTTCCTTTTTGGAAGGTACAGAGTCAAGCTTTCTTGAAAGATGAGTAATCGAGGAGGGTATGTACTGAGGCACCACTGCGAGGGTCGATGGGGGAGAAGGCGTCTACTGGGTACAAGTTGCTGAGGCCTACCTATTACTGATTTACACTTCCTAGCCGTAACAATGAGATATTCTTGGAGGCTGAAATGGCAGGAGAATTGTTCCTGGAACAAACAGACAGTTCAAAGTGGCAAGCGAGCCCGCCCAGATGTTGTATGTTTGAGAACTCAGAAGAGAGAGTGTCAAGTGGTGAAATACGCTTTCAGTTGTTAAAAGAGAAGCTGCTCTGAAAGGCGGGAGGGTAGCAGACATTTTGCCTGTTGGATTTTTTGTTTTTAAGAAGGATTCTATGATTGAACTAAGTAATTACAAGGTGGTAAGTCTTTTATATGTACTTGTTAAACTGGTTGAAATGATCGTCAAGTTATTTGTAGGTGTCTGTCATTATTTTTAACCTGATAGCATCTTATCAGCGTGGTAGCCTAGTTTCTCCGGTAGACTATCTCTCAGTAGCCTGATGGAGTGGTTCGAATTTGTCGACAAATCAGGAAATGAAGAATGGATTAATATAGCTTGCTCAGAAGTCCTCTGAAAAGGGGAAAGAGATGAAGAATTATCGTGAATGGTGAATGATCTGAGAGAGGAAACTGGCTGAAAGGTAGCAAAGAGCATCCAAGGGTTCGCTCTGAAGCTGCCTCGGCGTGTTTCTTGGGGTCCCACTGGGCAGTGACGCAGCTTTTTCATCTCACTGATATCAGAGGTGGTTCCAGCAGGCTCTGAGCTGCAGGTAACACAGTAGATCATGAGTTTCAGTGTGGAGGAGTGTAAAGTAGAGTGTGGAGGTGGAAAAAGATAAATCATATGGAACATCTCAATGATACCAGGTACTGAAAGAGCCCTGGGCATCTCTGGTCAGGTAAAGCCTTTGCTCAACACACAGGTGCTTTCGAAACAAAGCAGAGAAGATGTCAGGATCTGCGAGGCCTGGCTGGGGGAGGAATGTGAACGATATAAAACCTCTTCATTGGCATTATCAGCAGTCTGCTGTCTGTGGTACTGGTCAACACGTCTCAGAAAAAGCAGTGGAGAGCGAAGGAGGTTCAGGGAGCACTGATGGAGATGGTTAGGGGCCGGGAAAGATTCTCCTAGGTAAAGAGAAAAGACTGGGAATGTTAGAGCACAGACGTTGGAGGATGTGATACATACAATTTCATAAAGTACTGAGTGGACTAAAGAGAGTGGGTTTGGAGCTTCTGTCCTCCTTGTCTCAACAGAAGGCAGTCAGTGAAGTACGAAGGGAGCAAACTGATGACGAGGGATGCTTTCTGTTGGGAGTTTTTCAGTTAAACGAGGAACTCAATTCAGTAGATGCCTGTGAGCCTAAAAATGGCAGGATCAAAAAGGTGAGGGTGTTCTATGGCTGGAGGGTTGTGACAGTAACGTCGATGGATTTCTCTGAGAGTTAACTTTTGTGGTTCTGGTTTAAAGAAAGTTAGCAGGAAACAAAATTAGTCCCAAATGGAAAAGGCAAGGACAGACTGTTTGTAGGATCATAGGATAACTCAGGCTGTAGGTGACCTTGGCGGGTTCTCTAGTCCTGCTCAAAGCAGGGTCAGCTGAGGGGTCGGACCAGGTTCCTCGGGGCTATATCCAGTCTGTCTGACCTGTTCTGCCTTCTGAAGGGTCCTGGGCTTTTTCTGCAGCAGCGTGCGGTGCTGCTTGTTGCTGGGGGCACAATGCTGAGCTGAGCAGACCCAGAGCTGTGCATCTAACCCGCCTACATTATTTCAGGTACACAGGTCAATGGAAGTGGCGGGACTTGGCACCGTTAGAGCATGTGCTGTTGCTGACTCCCTCCTCCTACAACTTGGAACTCGAGCAAAAAGAGCAGTAAGTACAACATACACTAAATCTAACCTTTTCCTTCCATTTTCCAGGTTCCATCTTTCATTCTTATTGGTCTTGCTTTGTACCGTTTTGCTGATCCACGTTTACTTGAAGGGCGCAGCTGGGCTATAGATTTGGCATCTGAGTGGATAGGTAAGTGCTGCTGTTTTTTTATCTGACCAGCTTTGTGATTTGTTTAGTCCTAAAATCTTCCAAAGTTAATTGAATACTACACTGAAAGAAATTATTTTCAAAGGCATTACTTCTTGAGCTTTACAAACTGGTGCCAGAGCTGGCTCTTAGGTACACCAATGGAAGCAGCATCAGAAATCCTGAGATGCTGAACAGAGCAGGAGCCTGTAAATACAAGTCTGGAAAGGGAGGAGTAAGACAGATAAATTCTTGGTTAGTTTTCCATTGTTGTACACCTGACTTGGTCTGCCTGGGGCAGTGAACATTGATTGCAAATGCAAAAGTGCTGATCTGTTTCAAAGTTTAGTATCGGGAACTCACCATGAATAATATGACAGTATGACTGTGTCTGTGAGACGTATTTAAAGCCATGGAGGATGTGAGGTTCTGTTTTTCTCCACATGCTGTCTCCTACTTAGAAGAAAATGGTCAATTTACAGTGATAACTTCACCAAGATTCTGTCCAGGAAAACAAAATTTATGAACTGGCTACATAAAACTTCAGTTTCTCTCTAGCAGGAAATGACTCCAAGATTCACAGTAAAATCCTCGGCTGGTTTGGGAGCCTGGAGCCCGAGTTTAAAATAAATAAATCCATTAACATCTGTAATTGCTTAGAGGAAAGGCTGACCCATGAAAGTGTGTAACCAGCATTCCTTAGCCTCGCATGTCTGCAGCCAAGCCATTTGAGAAAACAGTCTCGCATGTGTTTTTCCTGCTTTTTGAGTCTTTCTGTGCCCGGAGCTTTGCTGGAGAAACTGAACCACAGCTGCTGCCATTCCAAGTGAAACACTCCGGTTTAGGCTTGAAAGAAATAGGTTTTGGGAGCAACGTGAAACCTCTGGTAAAATAGGCAGAACCATAGTGAACTTAGGGCTAGGAAGAGGAGGACAATCAAAATGTCTAAGAATAGAGACCTAGTTTTAGTGTTGCCTGGGGGTTGATGGCATTTCCATCCGGACATTGTACCCAGTGCCGTTCCAAGTAATCCCTAGCTAGTACTGCTGTTCTTACTGTAGCAGAAAAGATTAAAAATCTTACTTAAAAATACTGTTTGTTTAGTCTGTTTACCTTGTGTATTTGACAGCAGTTTGTGAACCATGGTCAGTGCCCTGGTTTATTAAGTACTCAGAGGAGGAGTTCGGTATTAGCAGGAGGGCTAGTCCTGAATGTGACCAGCCGTGGAGGTAAGAGGAGAGAAAGGGTGGACATGCTTAGTAGAGTCGTTCTCAGACTTGTCCCAGAAACCCTTCTGAAATGCCAGAAACTGCCTGTATTTACTTCTCAAAATGAGGTCAGGCTCTCCTTTTTAAAGCTGCTGTGTCGCAAAGCAGCATTTTACACTCTAGAATCGCTGCTTGATCTGAAGGACGTGGGGTTTTTTTTTTTCCCTTCCCCTGCTGCATTCCCTGGTCTTGTGTTATATAAATGTAAGTATGAATGTATATAAAAAAAGGACAGTCTCCAATCCAGAGCTTCGGGACAAAAGCCTACCCGGTATCAGATACCTGTTTTGAAAGCTCTCCTCTTCTTTCGTAATGTGGCTTGTGCATGTCTGTCTTACAATTATAGTGATAGTGTTTAGGTCAATACATAGTTTTTCTAATCTTACTATTTTATGCAAATTCTCTCCTCCTTCAAAGTTCTACCCCAGTCCTGTCCCACAGTGCATCCGCTTATACCATCCTGGATAATCACCTTTTTTTATTTCTTTATTTAAGGCCTTTATTAAGTGTCTTTCTGAAGCTCCTTTGCACATCACGAAGATCCTATGCATGTTCTGTACGAAGCATGGTCCACAGACTTCTGAAGAACCAACTTGTCGATGCATTATGTGCGAAAGCAGGCGGGGTCCTCGATGAGAGCACTGTGCTCTGCTAAATGGCTGTGAATTAAATGTGGAAGAATGAACTGTCAGAACAGCGCAGAAGTGCCCGCTCTGCTGACCTCATTGAAGTGTGGAGAATGGACATCTTTGAGGTGGTGGGAGGGACTCGGTGCAAATTGCAGGTCATGGAGGATGCAAACCTGAACTGATCCTGGTATCTCCCCCTGCCTTCCGTCCTCCCAGTGTTGTTAGGCCACAGCATTACTGGAACCTGCAGGCCAATGGATGAACAGGACAATGATTTTAAGGAGTTGTGGGCAAATCTTTTGGGTAGAGCAAAGAAAAAAGCTGGGGATGCTGAGGCAGTGAAGAGAGCTCAGAGCAGGTCAAAGAGCACTGCAACAAGAGGCAAATTAAGAAGAGGCAAAGCTGCTGCTAGGAGCCAAAACCATCATCCCTTACCAGCAGCGAAGGAAACAAACGTGCTTCAAGATTTGAGTCCGAAGGAACAAACATTGGTGCACAAAGAAGATGGTGACGCTGTGGCCTGTAGTGGTGGGGAGACTGCACAAGGGGATGGAAAGAGAAGCCCTTTCCCCGCCAGCCAGCTGAGTGCAGTGGCCAGTGAGTGTAGCCAGAGGAGTCTGACAGGTGAGTGCACCGAAATCTTTCAAACAGAAAATAGGCTACGACTGAAAAGACTGTAGTTCAGTGGAGGTCTTCAGAAGTCCAACTGGAGGGGACATGTAGCAGCACTGATCAAAGCAGGCTTGCATCTTGTGGTTCTATCCACACTTAGTGAATTAGGCTTATCCAAAGGTTTAATCGAGGAGTGTGTTCTGTGCTACAGTCCGGCAGAAGATGTCTTTCAGTAAGGTGAAGCCTTGGTACAAAGAGATGTGTTGGGGGGTCATTGTTCACTGTTTTTTGCAGTATCAGAACTGAGAAAAACACCCTCAGATGATCTAGAAGCAAGCTTAGAATATACTGAGGTGCTTTTTCAGCCAGTGCGTCATTGTATGGTGAAATATATTGGCACCGGATGTTGTGAAGGCCAAAAATATGAACGAGTTAAGAAAGGTGTTGGATTAATTCAGAAAGGATTAGTCCTTCAGTGGTTATTAAACATGATGGCCAGAATGCAGTCACCAGTGCGGGAAGTCCTTTGATATATAAGGTCAGCCAGGAAAAGGATTATTTTGTACGGTAGCACAGAGGCCTGATACTGTTACTGTGGTTATCAAGTGTAGTCATCCAATAGCTAAACGGATCGGTCACTTCTTCCTCTGAGCATGGCTGGTGCAAAACTGAGCCTGGCTTGGGCTGCTGTTGGCGGGCGGGCTTTCCGGCAGCTCTCTGGGTAGCTCAGCTCTGTGTTTAAAACTGACTGGTAAAGCTCTGGTGTTTTCTCCCCCTCTAGTAAATACTCCGAGTGGCTGTTCCCAGACTACACTATCCTTTCATCCTGCTACACAGCCAGGGACCTGCTCTTCACCCACCTCAAAGGTGCCGCTCCTCGCAGGGTCGAAGACACGGGTGGCAGAGCTGGTAGTGGAGAGAATGCAGCAGTTCAAGAGAGTGGCCCCTGAGCAGCTAAAACACAGCACTGATGATAGTTTGCCAAAGTCTGTAGCCAGCGGAGATTTCCCTGACGAAAGCCAGGAGCAGAACCCACCAGAGAACGGTACGTCTCTCTTAGTAGCTCTTCTGCGTGCAGAAAGAGTGCTGTGGCCATTGAGAATGGTTGCATGAGAAGCAGTCTGGATTCCTGGGCTGTAAATCATTCCAGATCGCTGAGAAAACTTGCTTTCTCTGTTGTTAAAGGACTATCCGTACTTTTCTCCCAGCTCTTCTCTAGGGCTGAATTAACCTCATGTTAGATTCCGGAGGGATAATTGTCTTCTTGGAAACAGGTTGAAATTCCAATAGGATCGGTGAACTTTGTCATCCTTCCCTTGGGACAGTGTTAGGCAGCTGTTGGGTAAACATGACCCTTAGGTAGCCCCCATCTTCGGTAGATCTCCGAGCACTCTGTGAGGTAATATGTTCTATGTAGGAGAACTGAATTCACAGCAATTTCACTCTGATTTGGTTCTTTATACGTCAAGGCCCCGTTGGTTCTGTACGGACATGAAAATCTGCTGTGTTTTAATAGGTAATGTATAAAATTCCACATTCTCCCCAGAAACTTTAGCCAAAACTCACCCTTAATTTGGCTCTGGCATGCGATGTACCGTGAATGAATTGCCATCTCCTGCTCCTCGGGTAGCACAGTCCTGTGGCATTTAGAGAGTGCAGTTTGTACCTTTCCTTGTGAGAGATCAGATGTGAAGATACAAGAGAAAGATTGCAAGTAATTTTAAGGTGTCTGCTTTAATAAACTAATAATGACAAGTATAACGGCTCCACGCCTTCGATACAGGATTCTTCGCTTTCTGTCTCAGAGCATCTCTCCCTCCTTTGCCAGATACCCACCATCTTCCATCCGTGGAGCATGACGGTGCTCTGGCTTTGGCTCTGCAGCAGGAAACCAAAGATGAAGCCCTGGCAAGCCTGGAGGATGCAGGCTTGTTTTTTTGTCAGATCTGCCAGAAGGATCTCTCAGCCATGAACACAGCGCGACGAGAGCAGCATGTTAACAGGTGACAGACGAGCGTGATGTGTCCTTTCCGCATGCTCTCCCCGTTAACCTCATAGACTGCGCTCGCTCAGCTTGGCTGTTACAGAACATGGTAGCAGGGGAGTCTGCATAGTGGCGTTGACCTTTATGGCTTGAATTAAGAGGTCATTTTGATCTCGAAGCAGAGGCCAATTGTCTTGCCCTGCAGGGCTTCTGCGTGTGTGCGTTAGGCCAGTGCTGCTTTCATCAGCAGTGTGGCACAGGAGCCACGATTGTGAAGTGGCTATCAAAATTAATGAGGACCCACTACTGCAGATTTAGTGATCTACGGATTTCAGCCAACAAAGTAATGTTTGCTCTGTTTTGCTGAAAATTGTTTGTCTAAGGGCGTCCGGTATGTAACTGTGTATCCGAGCTATTTGTTAAGGGAAAGGTGATACTCTTGAGATTGTAAAACAGTGACAGTGTGTCAGAAACGTTTTTTTGGAAATTAAGTCTGCTTTCTGAACGATTAAGCGTGTAATCGTAAAATGAGATTACAAGGTTTCATTCGCTGTGGATTTTTTGATAGCAGTCTTCATCACAAGGGGTAGAGCCATAGACAGATAGATGCGCTGGCAAACTAGTAATCACCAGTCCTGGTACATCAGATGGACAGTCTCTTGCACAGCCTGCGTGTGTCATTACCTTATCAGGGAGTCGTTTTTACAACAAGTACTGCAGATGCAGGAGTTTGCACCCTGAATCTCTTTGGAGAGGACAAAAAAAAGAACGATTAAAATTTTTTACCTAGTTTTGGCCTACCGGTAATTATTAAAAGTTCGTTGTCCTGCAGTCTTGAACGCGGTGTTAGTTTTGACTGGTCTCTTTTCTGTGACATAAACTGCTGTCCTTGTCAAGTGAGATACCTGACTTGAAAACCCTTGCATTCTCGGCACTGCATGTGGTGATGCCTACAAAAGTGGTAGGAAGGACAAGAAGTAGTCCCGTCTCTGGTGAGGAAGGCTTACTGTCTCTCTGGTAGAGTGATTCTTTTTTTAATAGTGGTTTATAAGTTAGCTGGAATGTTAGAATGAATGCAGAAAGAGGGATTAAGCAATGGACACGTGATGAAGTTAAAGAAGGTTATTACCTGCTCTTGCTTCTGAGCAACATGTTTTTAATATGCCTCTGAGGCCATAATCTCCATGTAACTGTTACGTGTCATTTTTGTCACCGCGGTGGGCACATAATTCCTGTTTCTTTAGGGGATGTTTCTCTGACTGCTAAAGACATGAGAGGTGATTGTGTTTCCTTTTCTTTAATATGGTTTAAATCTTAGCCTGGACAGTTTTAAAGTCTTCAGAGGTAAGCTTTGCCGTCATCTCACAGGTGTCTGGATGAGATGGAAGAAGCACAGACGTCATCCTCCAGCAAACCACTGATCCCTGAATGCCCCATCTGTGGGAAGCAGTTCCAAACCCCACAGAGCCGAGTCAGTCACTTGAAACGCTGTGCTGTCGAGATGGATGTTCCTCCTAAGCTGCTGCTTCAGGCGGTGCAGTTGCAGGTGTCCTCGCTTGGTGATGCACCTCTTCAGTGTCCCAGGTAAGCTGGTGAAAATAAAAATTGCTGGGTACTTTCTTTGGCCTGAGAGACCTGGAACCTGTGCTCCTGAGGATGAGCAGCAGAAGCAAGGCAGACTCGCAGGCTGCATGGGGCCCAGGCCCAAAGAAGGTTAAGCAGAAGGTGACCCGGTACCACATGAGGAGAACACGGTAGGTAGTTGGAGAAATCATCTTGCTTTCCTTCAGAAGTGGTCAGGTGGTGGATGACTTTAAAAGTCAGCAGGCAGGAGCAAAATGGGGAGTAAATAATCTTAGGCTGGTTTGTTGGAATTATTTGTGCTCTGTGAGGCAATTATGCAGTAAAGCTGAATGGTGTGCTTGAGATTATGAGGCAAACCACATGACACGAGTATACAGTCTCTCCGGAGCATCTGTGGTGCCGGTGCCTCAGCTATTCGGCTTGTGGCTGTACTGAATACATGTGCTTTACACCCTGAGCCAAAGAGGAACAGACGTGATGTTTTGAATGCACTCAGTGCAGAGCTGCATCTGCTGTCTTGGATTTGAGCAGAATCTTCAGAGTACAGCAAGTGGTGCCTGACCGACTTTGTAGAAGGGCTTTGTGCTGAGGAAGGACCGTTGGCTGTTCCCTGGGGAAGCAGAAGAGTGGGAAGGCATTTTCTGGTGATCTTGGTTTTGCCCTGCTTTGACTTGCTTTTTCCCCTTCGGTACAAAAGAGCGTTCAAGGTAGAGATAGAAGGCGCTTACATCAGTGCTGCAGCCTTGTGCTTACTTTTTCAAAATAAGATTGCTCTAAATTCGACGGGTGATTAGAAATCCTTTGCTCTCTGCTAGGGAAGGAGGTACTGAATAGGTTTTCATTATCCTGGATATGGGAATCTCTCTGAGCAAGCAGAGCAGCTGGTCTGGAGCGCTCAGTGTTTCTTGTCTCTGATCCAGTCACATTAACTTCGGCTTCCTGCTGCATTCTTGTATTACAGCAATCAACCGAGCAGGTCAAAGCGAAAAGGCTCCTCCGAAGAGGACTCAAAGAAAATGCAGAAGAGAGCCAAAATGGAGACTAAGGATGAAGATTTGCTGGTTGCTATGGCAATGTCACGCTCTCTCTTGGAGCAAGAAAAGCAGGAACAAGCAAAATCAGTTACAAATGTGAAACCAGTGGCTGCTTTGCCAATCAAATGGAAGCCAGGATCAGGTACGTGTTAAACTGAGTTAGTGTCAAAGGCTGTGTTAGTGGAGGAGTAACGTAGCACAGCCTGCTCTTCACTAAAACTTTCCTGGTGGGTACAGGAGGGATGACAGCCCTGTTTCTGTTTTATTTAAGCTGTCAGAGCTTTAGCAATCTGCAGTATCCACACACAGCCAAAAAAGGCTGCAGGATGTCCATGGGGTTTAGTGAAATCCCTTAGGAATCTCATGCTTTTTTTTCACCAGTTGATTGTTTTGAATCTGTGAAATCTTCTTAAGATAAGCTGTTGGGTTTTGTAAACTGTGGAAGTGAAAAGAAATAACATGAGAAGATTATTGTTACTTCTCCTGCCGTAGATGTTTTTTCTTACTCATCCTGCTGCAACCTGGATTAATGCAGCTTTGTCAGCCTTGTCTCATATCTCTCTGTTTTCATTCTGCCGTGCACGCCCATTTATACTACATGCTGTTGAGCATGTGCTTCGCTGTTTCAGTGTGCAGAAAGGTTTAGAAAGGAAGACAGCTGCCAGGGGAGAGCGTTGAGTGCTGCACAGAGGGGAGAATTCGCTCTTCGTGACAGTGCTCAGGCCTCCTGCTGCCTGTTGGGTTTGGGGTTGGGCATTAGTAAGACAAAGATAGTAAGACACAGGATTTCCAAATGAAAGGTGTGCTGTGTTTGTGTGAGCTGTGATATCACTTGATATCATCAGTGACCAGTACACAAGAAAATGAGTCCTTCATGGGTTTGTTGGTGTTTTTCTCTCCGTTTTTTTGTGAAGCACTGCCATACGGGCACCGTTCTGTGGGTCTGGGAGGTAGACGTCATGGATATCAGTTGCTTCTGTAATGATTAGATTTTGTAGAGGTGCGACCGCTCCCAGCAGGCAGCAGAGCAGTGCAAGCAGGAGTCAGTCTCTTCTGGAGTTCATTTCTCCCACAAGGGTGATGTGAGGCTCCAGACTACCTGTGGGCATCTTAAGAGTTGTGTTCAGCTTGTAGCTGCCTTTTGGGCATCACTGGCTACAGCACTTGAAGGACCTGGCACGTTGAGCGCCCCTGCCCTGTGCGTTCAGCTGTTTATTTATTTGAGTTCCTCTTCCTTTTCTTTTTGAAGAGAAAAAACGGCGTAAAAGAGGCCCAACTGCACCTCCACCATTACTGCTTCAGGACCCGGAGAAGGCCCGCAAAAGGATCCAAGAGCGAGTAGCTATGCTGCTTGCTGAAGAGGTGGAATTCCCTCCCACCCCTCAGCTTCCCACTAGTAGGATTTTGGAGGATGAATCTGGGAAAGCAACCTGGCTCTTGCCATTGCCCCGAGCCAGGGAGTGCTTTCTATGGAATTTCAGTGCTCTGACAGGACCCTGTGACCCTGAATCATTCTACGCCTCTGGATTAACCCCTCCAATTGTGCCGTGGACGCCTGTGCAGGTGGGATGCTCTTTTGCCCTTGCTCTGATATCTCTGTGCCCTGTAGCCCTTCTGTTTCCTCACTTGGTATTTAAACGATCCTCTGCCTCTGCATACTCGCTGCTCTTACCCTGTTGTCCCCTGGTCTCACACAGTAAGGTTTTATGATCTTGCACTTTCATTTCTCCTGTTTGGAGAGGAGACCAAGGCTCACATTACGGTGTTATTCCTTGAGCTTTCAGAAAACAAAACTGACGGGAACAGAGAGTACTGAGTAAAGGGACCCCATCCTGCTCATTTTGCCGCCAGTTCGGCCGTGTTTACAGCAGCCTGACTCTTTGTTTTCCTTCTTGGCACTTGTCTCCGATTGATTCTAGTATGAGCTTTGCCCGTGTGTTGCATTCAGCAAGGATCTGGATGAAAAGTTTGAACTGAAGACTGATACTTGTCTTGCACAGAGGAGAAGGTGGGAGCGCCTGGAGTTATAAAGTGAAGCATTTGCACTTCGGGCTTTCTCTGTGCATCCCACTGCCTCTTGGTGCATAGGAGCTTTGATACAGTTTTCAGTTCCACCGTTTCATTCTGTTTTTCATCTAGATCTCCTGCCTCTTTTGGTGCTCTGTATTTTTACAAAAAGTGTCTACAGAAGTAGACAAAGCTCTTTTAGTCTCATCACACACTTGCTCGCTGTGGAGGATATCACTTCTATTCCCTCATTCTTTCCTTGAAGAATTTTTTGGTGCTTCTTTTCAAAAACTAACGTGCGTATATAGGAGCTTTGTTTAATACTTCTTCCCTTGTCAAAGCCCAGAGTTTTTCACTTGCTTGTCACGAGGATAGGCCTGTACTGGAGGGGCTCCATTCTGTTAAGATTTTTGACCTTTCTTTCCAGCCAAAAACTGCCAGAGAAGTTTAAAAATAAAAAGTAGAAAAGCGTTTAAAATCATGGCAAGAGTGTGGTTTCCCATCTGTTTCTTTCCATTCACAGAAATGACTAAACCATTTTTACTTAGAAATAAACAAACAAAACTATTTTTATTGGGAAACAGAGACTAAACCTGGAAAATATCAGCTCCAAGGTGAGAGTTTGATTTAGTTAGATGTTGACTGCAAAAGCGTTTCAGAACTCAGAACAGAAGCACCTGGAGAGCTTCAGCTGTGACTGTTGCCAGGCCTCCAGCTATAATGAAATATTTAGATGTTGGAGTGGGAGCATTTCCACCATCCTTTCTCCCTGCTTGGGAATTGCCTGCACAGACATGCTCCTGGAGAAACCACCTTTTCTGCATTTTCCATTGTAGTTTCTTTCCTTTCTGCTGTTCAGACCTGTCTTACCTCGAGAGTCCTGCATAAAACTGCAGAGAGCTTTTGCCTCAGAAGCCCTCATACCTAGGGAATGCTCTGTAATCCTTTACTAGATGTTTCAAAAGTATGAAGTAGAGACCGTACTCTGAGCTCTTCAAATATATAAAACGGGGCCTTTATTTATTAGTGTCTTTTTTTCCTCCTGTTTTGGTCAGAATCATAAGCCAGAGAACCTTCTGCCGCCAGGGGGATCTGATCAGCCCAAAGTGTCCCAGCAAATTCAGCCTGACGTCAGTTCTCATGAGCCCACTTGCGCAGAGGTTGGAGGCCAAACTTCTGATGAATCCAAGTCAGGCTGCGAAGATGGACAGTTCTTGTCTCCCAGCCAGAAGGATGTTCAGACCCTCCATGACCTAGTTGAGTTGGCCAGGGAAGGACTTACCCTCACTCAGTGGAACCTTGACGTTGAACACGTTCAGGCAGCAAAGCAGCCAGGTAAGTTCTGGCAGCTTCACGAGCCATATCCCTAGTCCCTTCAGCTAGACAGAGCCAGGCTTACTGTACTAAGTTAGGAGAGCCGTGACAGCACCCACAGGATGTTGATCCAAGAGGTGCTGTGGGGGGCGGCATTTTTCTGCAGTAAGCTTAAGATACAATCAAGGTGATGTTTCTGAAATGGTTCATAAGTGCCAGCATGTAAGAGAACTCCTGGACAGCAGATAGTAAATTTTATTTTTAAATTCCCTTAAAGATACCGAAGTATTTTCTGCCAGGCATGTTCGACAGCTGGGCCAAAATGCCCATCCCAGCTATTTGGACAGTGTTTCTGTTATGTGTGCTGTCTTTTTGAGGTCTTGAGACAATCAGGTGAAAGAGAAGTGCGAGGGGGGTGATTTTATACGTTGATTACACAGACCTGAAGTTTATCTGTACCTATACAGGGTTGAAAAACTACGACACTTAGAATTCCCCTGTGGGCAGCTCTCTGATGTCCCCAGTCGTAGCTGCACGTGGTGCACAACTGCATATCTCAAGGTCAACGGTGTCCCTTGAAGTGGCCTGGCTATTCAGCAGCATATGTTGCGTGTCTCCTGCTCGCCTGCGAAGGAGAGCACGGCTGCTGAGTTCGCCTGGCTGCATTTTCACTTGGGTGTAATATTTCTCACTTCCCCAGCTAAACTGTAGCAAATAATTGCTGGTCCTATAAAACTGCTCCCGGGATTTCAGTGGAGATTTAGGTTACTGGGAGAGGGAAATAATTTACGCACAAAAACATACATTGTGTGTGTAAATGAGGCCGGGTGGAGAAAAAACACCGTGCAGACACTGGCGCAGCTGAACCCGTTTCTGAAGACGTTAATTCTGTTGCTCCGCATCCTGTTCTGTGTGCTCCACAGACTACCACAGGGCTCAGGCTGCACAAGACTCCGATTTCACTGACTGCCTCAGAGCGCTAGGACCCGCGAGCATTTTGTCTGGGTTGAAATGCGGATCCAGGATGCGTCCTGCTAGGATGAGACCGTGGCGTGTCCCATCCCTCTCTGTGTCCTAGGTTTTTTTCCCCGCTGGAGGAAAACGGAGATGTGAAAGCAGAGAAGCATGCTGCACTCTGTGGTTCCTCCACATGGATGATTATGGCACGCACAGAACTGCAGTAGATTCTTGCTGCCTGTGGCTGAGTGGTACTTGGGGACCCACGGCCGGTCACAGCCCAGAGCCAAACCCTCCAGTAAAGGCGTGGGGGAGAGGCTGAGCCCTCGATGCAGTCAGGCTGGTTATAGCAGCTGTCTCAGGGAGCTGTCATGGCACAGACCCTGTCAGGAGTTCTTACATCGCTCTGTCTCACAAAGAAGTTGTACTTGATTTGTGATGTGTGTTTTCTTCTTCGAGGAGAAGAACTGACTTCCAGTGATATTCCATGTAGTGGCTTTGTCCCTCCATCCAAAGAGAAGAGCCTTCTGACCAGCAGCTGTAAAAGAGTAAGAAGAACCCTTTTTTCCACTTTTTTTGTGTTTATTTAGCACTGTAAAAAAGAAGCTGTTACGTCTGTGCAATTCATAGAAGTATGGAATATTTCCCATTCCTTTCCATTTAAACAAAGAGGTGCTTAAGGTTCACAGTCACTCGGGAGTCGTCACGGGCACAGGTGAGATCTGCACACGTGGTGGTGCTGTTTCGTTAATGCCCACAAGCAGGCCTGTGGATTTTTCAGTACTTGTGTACCCGGTAAGAGAGGTGCTTTAAAACGACAGGTAAAATAAGGCCAGTCTGTGCATGGTTTATATAAAGAGAATCGGGTTAAACAGTTATGTTACAGCGCTAGGAGTATTTGCGGGTAGGAACTCGGGATGCGGCTGTACCACGTTAGGCGGTGCTCGCTTTGATGCCCCGGCCATCCAAGAGAACAGCGACTGCAGGCCGGGAGATGTGTTGCTGCCTGGTGCTTCCTCCAGGCTCACTCACCCAGCCCCTTTGGGTGGTTCCAAGTGGAGCTCTTCCTCCTCCATCACCTTCCTCTCCACCCCGTGCCGCGCAGTGCAAGAGAGAGTTCTTGCAAGGACTGCCTGACTTGCCCTAAATTCTCTCATCTGGCGTAAAAGCCTGACAGGAGATGTGGAACGCTGTGAGGTCTGTGGAAGATGAGCGCTTTTTTGCTGCTAATGTGAGCTTTTAAAAGGTTTGGTATAGAAAATCCTTGTTTGTGGGAACACATATCAGAGGATCTAGCTTGAAAATCGGTGTGCTCTCTGTGGTGACTGCCTGAAGAATACAGGCTAGTAAGGCACAGATTATTTTTTTATCAAGCCAGTAGTGTTCTGTAGATCACATCTTAGCGCAAATGCACCAGTGCATATATGTGTAATCCCCCATGGATGTTCGATCATTTTCCTTCAATTGAAGTGCTTATAAAAAAACCCTAATTCATCTTCTTACCAGGATCACCCACTTTACCTGATGAAACTTAGTATCTTTGGTTTGATAATAAATTACCGTGCCATGAAAACTAGTAGCTTTTGGTGCCAGATAAATTCTGATGCCTTGAGAAAGCACTTGCATATTGTGCTAATAGAATTAAGAGACTTCTAAAAGCTGACAGCTCTGTGAGGTGGGAATCTGCTAAACTTGGGCATCCCGGCTACTTGTTACAGCAACTCTAGATTTTCTTTGAGGGTATTAAAAATAAAACCCTTAGCAGGAGACAACATCTTGTTTTATAAGCTTCTGAGTCCACTAAACCAGAGGCCTTTCACAATACAGAACCTATTCTGATACTGTTGTTGAAACTCAGTTGCTACCAGCAGAACCAGTGCGATCATTTTTTCAGATTTAGTTTGATGCCATGATAGTTTTCCTGAGCAAATGAAGTGCTGCTGAAGAGCTGGACTGCCAGCAGGAGAGATTTGTGCTTTATATGAGCACAAAGTGTACAGTAAATGTAGAGCAAATACATTGCTCTACAAATTGCATTGGTAACACACCACCCCACCCATGCTTGAGACCCTTGTCACGTCTGTGAAGTCCAGTCTAGCTGGCCTCCTCAGCAGGAAAGGGTGTTCTGGTGTGTTCTCTGACAGGAGCATATGCCCGCTCAGAGTGTCTTTGGACCAGTGTGTTTGCTTTGCACAGAGAATGGTGCAGCCAGGAGGTTTCCAGCTTTATTTAATTTCCCCATTCTTGATTCATAATTTTAGCATCAGCAGGAAAGCTGTTCTGGGCTTGCTGCCTGGAACGTAGCATCAGGAGTCTGTGTTTGCTGGCTTCCCGAGGTGCTTTCTTGCAGGTATCCTACCTGCCAAGAATAAGAAAGCAAGAAACATCACATTAGCTTCCAGACTAAGCTTCCTGTCTCCTCCTTGGAGATCACTCCACACCACTGCCATGACACGCAGAGTCTCCTTTAGCCCACCTATGAAGGCCTGGAAGAAGTGTTCCGGTGCGCGCTGCTGTTTCGGTGCTAATTAGTGTTGGCTGCCCGCAAACTCATGCTGGAGCAAGTAGAAAGGTTGGGTTTCCACAGTCCGCTGAGCTAATGTAGAAACCTGCTAATAAAATAAAGAGCTGTGTTGTTCCAGGTGGAACTGCATCTCATGTAGATGCTCACTGGAATAAAACTTGAAGTTTCTCAACTCCGCAGTAGGTTTGAAAAGCACAAGGTCAACGATTCGTGTGTTAACTATAAACTGGTTTCCACTTAGTCAGACAGCCTCTCAGCTGTGAGCTAAGGGTGTTTCACACTTCTCTGGAGCACTGGCCACCTCCCTGCAACACTTGCCTAGAGGGATCCGAGCCTTTAGAAGATTGCCTGGGGTGGGTTTGTACTGGGAGCAGCTCCAGAGCATGCGCAGTGTTCATCGCTGCTGTCCTTGGCAGCGTACCCCAGGCCTGACCAGTAACCAGTCACGGATAGCTCAGTCAGCCAGCCTTCCCCACGTTTCCAGCAAGGGATTCTAGAATGATAACAGAAATCATGTTTCTTTTCTATAATTGAGTTATTTGAAATTATAATTTGAAAATAACAGTTTTCAAAAGGGGTTTCAGTAACACACACATGAATTCCTTTGAACTAGACACCAACATTAGTTTTATTCTGTGTGGGCCCCTTGTTGCAGAGCTGCTCTTCTCGGCTGTCGTTGCCAGACAGCGAACGAGAGAAGAAAGGCTCATTCCCCCATCCCTGAGTCATCCTCTTTCCTCTTACTCTAATTATAGTGAATTGAGTTCAAGTCCATCAAAGCGGAAATTACAGTTTCCTAAAAATGCGGTGGAACGCGGCAGATCAAGAGGCCGACTGCAGGCAGTGACTAGACCACATCAGGAAATGGTGTGGTGAAGATCTGAGGGTGATAATGTGCTGTACTACAAGGCAGAACAGGCACAGCAGAATACAATGCCCTTTCTTCACAATTGCCAGACTCTGAAAAAGTGGAGGAAAACAAAGCCAGAAATGCCTGTTAGACTTGCCTGCTTACTTGTCGTAACGACAACCTTAGGTTCATAATGCTGGTGATGGTTTTCAGAAGGCAAAGGCAGTGCATCCAGACTGGCGCCCACAGTACACCAGTGCTGGCAAACTGCGCTATTCCCTCCTTATTTTTCAGGGAAGTGTCTGACAACTGTAACTGAACTTCTGTCTTTGTGTTCCTTCTGTGCTCTAGTCCTCTCTCAGGTTGCTGGCTGAAGATTTCAGTGCAATGGTCAACAACCCCCACTTAAGTGACGTCCAGTTCCAGGTGGACTCTGGGGAAGTCCTTTACGCCCACATGTTTGTGTTGTATGCACGGTGTCCGCAGGCCATTCAACTTGTAAGTACTGTGGATGTACTTTCCTCCTCCTTCCATACTTTCCTTTCCTTCCATACTTCCCTTCAGGAAAGCCCGAGCTGCCCACACCTACAATCATCTAGTGCTGTAGAATCGGCACGGAGCACTGCTGGGCCCGATGGCAAGTGCCTCCAGATCTGTGGTGTTTTTTCAGCTTAGGAAACCAGAATCCCGACAAAGCGGTGGGAGATGTGATACTTTTATCTGGGGACACTACGGGGAGGCAAGGATCCTTCCTCGCATTCTGCCCATGAGCAATGGAGGAAGCTTCCTATGTGCTTTTTGCCCTTGACTTTTTGTACCTGTGCAAGCGCAGACCGCCTTGTCCACCTCGGTGTGTCCTGCCTGTCACGCAGGCTGGGGTGCAAGAGTATGGAGTAGAGAGATCCTGGGAAGTACTTGAAAATAACCTACGCAGAGGTTTTGTCACTCTGAGTTGCTTTGGAGGTAGCTGCACTGAACTGTGCTTTTTGCAAGGTTAGTGAAGTAGCTCTTATGTTCCCAGAAGCGTTTTGGGTTGAATAGTTTCCCGCCCTGCTCCTAGGCAGTCTCCTGTCGGGACAGTGAAAGACAGTGAGCCTAAGACTTGAACTCTACGCTTTCACAGAGCTGCTACCAGTCCATAGAGCCAGCTCCCTAACAAAGGAAGCTTTCTCTAAAGCTGCCCTTTTCAAAATGGTGGAATTAGTTTTATCCTCATGTATGTTGGCAGTAGTTTCCACCCAAGGTGACTCAGGCTGTTTCTAAGGGGTCCGTGAAAGTTTAGGGAGGGGAAGCAGGTTCGTATATGCCATACAGCAGTCTTAATGTGAAATTTTTTAAGGGATCTTCACAACCGTTACCAAATGTGCGTGTGCCCACAAATCTGCTGTTTTCATGGGCAGGAGTAATTTGTGTGGGCAGAGTTGTGGGATTGGCCCCACGCTGTTTCTGATTCCTGCAGGGGGTTGCTCTCCTGTAAGTCCCCACCTGCAGAGCAGCATTTCATGTTTATTTTCTGCATAGGTGAGAGAGCGCTCTTCTTTGTTGAAGATTTTGGGTAGCAACGAGACAGTAATTAATCAGAGATTACCTCAGAGCTCATGTTTTGTTGCACGGCGTCCCCTAACTTTGGAGAGTTTCAGATAGCACAGTATGTGATTTGGCTGCAAAGGAAGCAAGTGCTTACTGAACTACAGATGCGTTTTCACCAAAAGCTGAGATCGGGTTGGACCCACGCAGCTAATGGTCCCGTTCAGTGGGGCAGTGTTTTGTATGGTGTCTCTTCCTGTGAGAACTAGGGTTTTGGCAGTGCATCAAGGGTAGGTAAATTCAAACCGATCAGAGGAAGCTCGATGTCAACAGGCGTAGATGACTCTGGAAATTGTGCTCTAGGCAGTAATTTGGTTCCAACACTAACAGGAGAACTCTAAGACCATCCTTTATATGTGTGACCAAAACAACGAGTAGTCAAACTTTACCGAAGCTAACAGCTGTCGGGTCAGGAAGGAAACGGCCTGTTCCGTATGAAGATCTGCGTAACTGGTCATTTTAGATTCCCTCTGAGGCATCAGGTCCTGGTCCAAGGATAAAGACTCTGGTGAATGAAAGGAGTAAGCTGATATGAACAAGAACGTTGGTGTTGCTGTTCCTTTACCAGCAAATGGACTTTTCTTGCTTTTCTCCTTCCCCAGGTTCACAGCCAAGGGTTCTTAGTGGAGGAGGATGGGAACGCGCAGACGCGCCGTGTGCTGCTGAGTGACGTGACGGGAGAGGCCGTGTGTGCGTTCCTGCGATACCTTTATGCTGCTGATGCTGACATCCCTGCTGGGGTGCTGCCCCAGGTGGGGGCTCTGGCTGCCAGGTTTGTATTGTGAGCGTGTTTTGGATCCCCTCATGCTTTCAGCCACACAGACCTCAGCCTGATACCTTCCGTTGCCGTTTTAGTGGCTTACAAATTCCATAGTCCTCTGCTTGCAACTTAAATGAAACTTGCACATAAGAACGTCCTACCCTCATCTTTTCCTTGAGTCTCTCTTCAGGTTGTATCTGTGTGTCTGTTCTCTGTTCGGTGTGTTCATAGCAGACTTTTGCCAAGAATTTTGTCTCGGGATGTTTATTGACAGCTAATGTTGGCGATGATGAGTGTATCTCCTATATGTGATTCTCAAAGCGTGGCACTAGCGATGCACTTAATCTGAACTACGCTTGCAGAATGTATTGGATGCTTAGAACTCTTAAGGTGTTGTGTCAGCCACGCTCTTGGTCATGATCCTAGGTGTGTGCTAAGTAACGAGGTTGAAATAGGAGCAGTTGCTGAGATACAGGGGGGAGAATGGCTGAGTTTTACCAAAATGTATGTACAGAGGTGTCCTGTCACTCCAAAAAGCCATGAAGCTTGCACATGGCAGACATTATCCACCCCAGCCATCCCATGGGGCTCTCACGAGTGCAAATGGCAAAGGGGTTTTAGTGTAGTCATCAGTCTGAAACATAACAAAGGAAGAGTGAGCCTGGTGCTTTGCTGTGAGTGGTGCCTGGGAAAGAGAATTCTGAATTGTAGGAGCATACTGGATGTTGTACATCTTGAGAAACCAGCAAATTCTCCTCATGCAAATTCTTTACAAGGCTCACATGAGTGATCAGGCAGCCCAATGGTAAAGAAATACTGGAGGAGGAAAACACTAACATTACTATTATATCCTCACAGGTTGGGTGTGAGGGAACTGATGGCAGAGTGTGAGAACAACACTGAAGAGAATCAGGTGTCTTCTGGAGCATATTCAGAAGATGATCTTCTCTCTGTGAGGGATGACAAAGATTGTGAGGACAGAGCCGAGAACTTCCAAGACCTCTTGAAGTCAGTGTGGGTGGGTGAAGATGAGGAAGAAGGAGCGATGCTGGACCCTGAATGCCAGAAGGAAGATGACCATGGGGTGGGTGAACAGGAACTGGAGGAAATCTATGCGTTTGCTGCAACTCAGAGAAAGATGATTCAAGGTGAAACAGAGGCAAGCGAGGGAACAGACTGCAGCATCTGCAGTGATACTGAGGCAGCCCAAGGTGTAAACCAGCAAACTGAGGAGGAAGAGGTAGAGAGATCTGAACCTGCTTCAGTAAGCAACAACTTCAAAGATTTGAGGGATGACAACGATGTGGAAAGATCTAAATGTGACTCGTCTGCACAAGAGAAAATGCAGAATGTGAACAGGTGCAAGAGCGTGCATGCTCCACAGACCCCTTTTGTGCCTCATCAAGGTGAACCTCAAAAACGGGACGTGGCATCCCATGGTGCCACCAGTAATGAAGGAGAGACCGTTAGGAGATGTGAAGGTGTGAAGGATTCCAAGTCATCTCAGGTCTCACATGATGGGGCGGATCCCTGTGAAAAACAGTTTCCTAGCTTCCACGGTGATGCTAAGATAGATGAAAGTTACGGACGCTTGTCTTCCGCAACTCAGGGAGATTACTGTGAGCCTTCCCCAATGAAAGAAGTTGTCAGAGAATCAGGAAAGGCTCCTAGTGAAAATCACGTTGATGCTAATGATTCATTTCTGTACAGCAAGTCACAAGAAGATCTCTCTCCACGTAGGAGCGGTTCTTACAGCAGTCCTCCTCCCAAACCTTATGTGCCTCTTTTTCCTGCGGTTGGCTCTTCACCTGCATCTCCGAAATCAGAGAGAAAGTTTGCCACAGAACATGTGTCAACACCAAAGCCAAACGAAAAGGAAAAATCATTGCCGTCTGATGAAATACCCTTTCAGAAAGCTGACGAGCTGGATACTGCATCAAGAAACGACAACACGATTTCTCCAGCAGAGCTTCCCGACGTTGATTTAGTCAAGCATACGGATGCCTCGGTGTTGTCACCCCCGGTCACCAGAACTCAGGATGCTGCAGCTCAGGGGAACAAGGAAGGTGATGTTATTGTTTTATCTTCTGATGATGAAATGGAGTTACAGGAAGACAAGGCGTCGCCAGAGGCAGCCTCTGCTCCAAAAGAAATGGAAACGCCTGGGCAACTGAGATGCACAAACGTGGAACAAGGTCCCGAGATACCAAAACCTGAACCTAGCTCATCAGTCACTGAAACAGAGCAGAGATCTTCCCAGGTCTCACGTGGCATTACAGATGCAGTGCATAGAAGTAGTGATGTAAAGATGTCCCTGGAATTGCCTCTCAGCGGACAAACAGGTGCTTGTACGGAGAGCAAACAGAGTTCAAACCTGAGCCCTGAACACAGGCTCGGTCATGAAGTGTCTTCAGGTACAGACAGCTCCTGGCTAGTGCCAGACACACCGGTTCTGACCAAAAGCAGAAGTTTCTCGACACAGACTGAGGTCACGAGTATTAATTCTTTAAAGAGTCCAGGATCTAAACTTGGCACAAAAAACTTAGCAGCAGGTAATAATAACCATGAAATTGCCGGAAATTTAACAAAAGCTCATGGAACAACATTGTCACATGAGCATTTGCCTATGGAGACCTCAATTGGTGAAAGGAGCCCTTCCAGCAGCCCAGCAGCGGAATCATTTTCCAAGAACTCCCCACCAGTTTCTCCAGTGCATCCAGTTCTCCTCTCCCCGGGCCACACCAACATAGAAAGCAAATGTGCCGAGATCTCATTTTTATCCAAACCTGCGCCTCCAAGCCATGAGCAGTCATTGGACAATAAAACAAATATCAGTGTGGTTGAGGTGGAGGACAGCGAAAAGGAAATAAGCCTGCCTTCGCTGGGGAGTAGCGTCTTGCTTTGTGACGAGCCCCCAGTGCCCGCTGATGACTGCTGGCACATTGAGGACCTGTCGCCAGTCAGAGGTGACAGACAAGTCTCCAGCCAGGTCAGCCATGCAAAGACCAGCACTGCCGGCAGCCCCAGACCTGGCTCTTGGCACGACCAGTGGGAGAGCCCAGTCCACGTGCAGGAAATTAAGGGCAGTACCCCTCTTCGAGGAAGTCCTGTTGGCAGAAGAACAACTTTGCTCTGTCTTGAAAAGAGTCCTATTGAGGCGTGTTCGTCGGTGGGCAGTAGACCAAGTTACCTGAACTCCAAAATCTGGGATGACTGGAATGCAGAAGAGGAGGAAGATGAATTTCCAGAGATGCTTCCTCTGTCCCAAAGGTTGCCAGCTGCAGCAGGTCCGTGTCAGACAGATCCTGTGAAGACTCCTGGTGAGTGCTTGTATTGATGCCAGACTGATTCAGCTGGGTTAAGTTGTTTTCATTTTAACTGGTCATCCCACCTGTTGTTCGCTTGATATGTTGAAAGGGTCTTTTGGCCTTCTGATTGGAGGTAGCTGTCAGGGCCAGTCACAAAGAAGGTACAGTCATCTTCCCGTGTGGGAGAGAGCGTATCTAACTGTGGGATTCCTGGAGCATAGTCGCTTGTGTTCCACTCACACTGGCTCTTCAATAGTGATGGTACGCCTTGCATAAGCTACAGATGCTTAGAGGGAAAAAACCTAACCAAAACAGAACAAAAACCAGCCTTCAACTTGCATGCCAGTGGATGTTTGTTCCCAGGAGCAGCGAGCGTTCTGTATAGTCTTTTGCTTTTCACACATTCGTGAAGCAGTGCTTGTGCTAACAAGGGCATTGGGTAAGCAACACGCTCAGCAGCGCAGGGGCAGAGCATTTTCTTGTGTTGAGCCTGCCTGGGGGTGGGTGCCTGTCCCTGCCTGTGTGTCAGCTTCCTGCATGCTTTCCTGCAAAGCTCTGCTCATGCACTCTTGTCTTGCGATGCCTTCTGTTTGCTGGTGTGGGCCCTTGCAACAGACCTCTGCGTGCCCGGCACGTACCCTTGCGTGGTTCCTTCCCTCTAAGACCAGTAACGGATCTCACGGTATCTAATTAAATATGTTATTAATTGTGCCATACTAAGTGATTAGTTTAACGCGTGTTTAGAACATGACGTGTGAGACTGACTGTGCTTCACGGTATCAGTAAATTGGTATCATTAAATCAGTACCTGACTCCCAGACCCCAGAAGCTTGACTTGCTCAGTTTCTTCTGCATCAAGTGCCTGTTATGAAATTGCCTTCCTGGGAGAAGAACCACTTTACAGAATTCAGTAAACATGTTTTTTCAACTGCCTTGCGAATGCCTGTTCTAAGAAAGCCCTGAGTGGGCTTCGTATTCGGACGTGACATATGTCTTAATTTAAGCTGTTTTCTGATTTAAAGTTAATAAACCCAGAGTATCCCAGTTAGAGAAAAAAGCGTTGACTGTTCTGTTCAATACGAAGCTGACTAATAAGTAAAAGAGCTCGCAGAAAAGTAGTGCTACTTAAACAATTACTATATAATATTAGAGTGTATGCCGCTCGCCAGGGAAGATATCAGCCATTTAAGTCCTTTATGTACTAATTCTGATCATGGTAATTTCATTCTGCTGCAGAGCCTTCCTGTCAGGAGAACGATAAGCCTCCCAGCACTCCCGTGACACCAATGCCCGCTTACTCCATCATGGAGACCCCAGAGCTGAAGAAGGAGTTGAGCAGGTTAGCATTACCTCCACGAGTACATCTCCCTATGAGCAGCAACTTGGCTGGCAGGTAGTGTGAAAGCAAGCTGCCAGGCTGAAAGGGAAACCCTGGTGAAGCTCCAGTTGGTGCTTTTTGAGGTCATGTCACAGTCTTCAGCTGACCACAGGACTTCGTGGCCTGAGCCCTGTCCTGAGCGGTGACGGGGGAAGGTGCAGAACATCTTAACCTAAGCTCCCACCTTTCTCTTTCAGATTTGGAGTTCGTGCTCTCCCAAAACGCCAGATGGTGTTGAAGCTGAAGGAGATATTCCAGTATACTCACCGGGACACGGACTCTGACTTTGAGGATGAAATCCCATCTTCCCAGCCTCCCCTGCGGAAGTCCCCGGCCAAACGCTCTGGGCAGTCAAAGGGAGAGCGGACTGCAGGTGGAAAGCGTGCCAGTGCCTCGAGGGCTGTGGCCAAAAGGAAGCAGGTTGCTACGGCTTCTTCAGTGCTCCCTGTGGGGAGGGCTCATGATGACCTTAGTGGATCCCGTGAAACAGGCTGTGCAGCACCCAGGGAGGGAACTAAAATGGCACACCACCTGGAAGGAGCCAGGGAGCAGAAAAGGTCATCTGCATCTCCAGAGAGATGGTCTCTGGCAGCTGATGGTGAGGAACCAATGCTCTCGGCATCTCAGGAGTCTGCAGTTTCTTCACTGGATGGAAGCAACATCTCTTTTGGTTCACAGAGGTAAGGGAGCAAAATACTAAACAAAACAGTCAATGGCGCAGCACGGAGATGGGCTAGGAATGTGGCAAACAGAGGTGAGCGTCCGTGAGGCCTGCAGTGGCCCTGCTACCTCCTTGGGCATGTCATTTGAAGGTCAACACACTCCTACAAAAGAAACAGGCTTTGTTTTTTTAGTCTAATTCCCAGTCAGAGCTATTCTCAGAACACAAAAGTGCTTGTGGCTGCAGGTGGCACGCCTGGTCTCTGCAAGTTGGCGTGACAAGGAGTGCTCTACATTGACTGGGGATGCGCAGCTAGAGTAGGGAGAGGACGGCCCAGCGCTACTCGGCAGAGGCTGCCGCTGTATGGCAGCAGTAGGTGCTGTGGCGCAGGAACGAGGAATATCAGACAGCTCCGGGGCTGGGCGAGCAGGACCGCTGCTGTCGCAGCTGGGATGGGGAGGTTTGCAGAACCCGTGCCATGTTCTGCTTCGGTCATTTTGTGGGTGCCGGTGTCGGAAAGTCTGTGCTCCCACAGATGGACATAGGGGCTGGCCACCAGGGATTTGGGGAGCTCTGCCCCTGGCCTTGATGGCCTGTTCTTGCCTTGATCTCTGGTCTGCTTGATCTTGCTTTTAGTTCTTTCGTGAATGGATTTGAAGCCTGTGCTTTTGTATCCGAGGAGGAGGAGGAAGAGAAGCTTCCAGCATCTCAGGCAGCAGCTCGAGAAGAAGATAAGCTGGAGGCAGTAAGGTGCTACATCCGTTCAAACACGGCCTTGTACAACAAGATTCTCTTTTATGAGCCAATTGAGCTGGCTGAGCTGCACGCAGAGCTGAAACAGAATGGCATTAAAATTTCCAAGGCAAAGCTGCTGGACTTTTTAGATGCTCACTGTATCACATTTACCACAGCCGGAGCCAGGAAAAAGAAGGAACAGGAAAAAAAAGGGAAGAAAAAACAGAGGAGACGATACTGAACGGAGCCCACTCCTCCATCCTGAAAATGTTGTACATGGAGGCCTTCCTGATACGCTGGAAACCCCAAGCGGGGCTGGTGCTGGCCGCGGGGCTGTGATCGACGGGTGCACTGCTCCTCCTTGTGGCCTGCTGTCCAGAGGACCTGCCGGAGAGGGCTGTGAAGGAGTTCCCCGTCCCAGCCCTCTGCTCCCAACTGCCCCAGCTCCTCCAGGCGCTGCCTGCCTGCAGCACACAGGACACCTGGAGCCTCTTCCCCCCCCCCCACCATTTTTTTCCTGTGCC
>VZSC01000227.1:389453-441619 GCA_013398225.1 Steatornis caripensis | reverse complement strand
CCCCCCCCCCCGCCAAACCCCAAGCGCCGGTGCCGTGGGCGGCCTCGCTTTGCGGTCGGCGTTTGCCCTGGGATTGTGGAGCGGGGCCGGGGAGAGGGCCCGCTGAAAGGCATTTTCTGTCCCTCCGTTGCTTTGAACTGAAATTTCTGTGTAGCAACTGTACAGCAAGGAAAGCCATTTTTCCTCGGCTAGGCTCCCTCCGCAGCTGTTAGCGGGATCTGCGTCGTCCCTGTTCCATCCGGACCCCGGGGTATGGCGGTTATTGACAGCAGCAAATAACACCAAGGAGCTGGTCAGGGTGGGCAGCGTTCCTCTCGGGCGCTCTGTGACCGTCTCCTTAAAACTAACGGTGACCCCCCACTTGATTTCCAGCCTGCAGGAGAGACGTGAGACGGGAGGCTGAAATGAAGGGGATGGGGAAATCCGGTGGCAGTGATCACGCAAGGTACTGCACCGCCCGAGAAGCGCAACTTCTCGTCCCCGTATGTGTAGTGGTTGGCCTGGAATCGGGAGACGTTTTCTTTCTGTAAAATGAAATACATGGTGTAATTGTCAGGGCTGCTAAGGAGAGCCCTAAGAGGCAGGTGGGCTGTTGGGAAGCTGCGTAACTCTTTACATCTGCGTTTCCTTCTCCATAGAAAGTACAACCCTGTCTTCTGCTATTGGTGTGGTTTCTCAGTGAGACAGCTTTATTAAAAGAGAAAAATGTGTCCTAAGGTTTTTTTAAGTTGGGGAAAAAAAAAATCCTTTTCGGTAGGACAAATGAAATAGTTTCTGTGGAGAGTGAGGATGAGGAACAAAGAGGATGCCGTCTGTTCCATCACGACTACTTTTCAAATGGTTGAACTGATTAATTTGAGAAGTTTTCAAACTCCGTTACTGCAGTTTTTAACTTTTCAGAATTCAATTAAATAGAGTAATATAAAATTTTTATTCTTTATAACGGCAGTATCTAAAGTGAAACCTTTGTGTGTCGCCCACAAATGACTCCTTATGATGCCACCTCTAAATTGAGGATTTGCATTAAGGATCAGTTTTGCCATGTGGTCCCTCCCAAACTGTTTTTTCATCCATGTCAGTAGCAAAACTCTCTGAAGCTGGCTTCATGTCTGTACTAAGGGACCCTGTTTGTCCACCTTTCCACCTTCTTGCTAACAATCTTTCCAACATCGTATGTTTTGATCTGGTCGTTTAGCGAGGATCTTATAAAAAGGATAGAGGTGTGAAATCAAGAGACCCAGCATTGTCTTGTCTAGGGATTCCCAGCCGTTAGCTATGTGAAGCACCCTCTATCCTGTCACCAGATGCTGTGTTTTGCTTTGTGATTTATAATAAACTTGTGGGTTTTGCATAAGTTTTGAGTCCGTGCTCTTCTTTACCTGTGGTCAGAACAACTGCCAGAAAAGCTTAGTCTACAGCTGCTAACCGGTATGCTTTAACAGAGCACTGCTTGCCATCTGGGGAATGAAGAAAAAAGTCATGATTTATTCAGCCTTTCTATATGCTTAAAATCTCCAGTTTAGTTTTCCGCTGTGAGGTACTCCTAAAAATAAGTCTTGCTTGACAAACTGGAGTGACGAAGGAAACATTTCTTTCAGGGTGAGAGAATGTTCTAGGAAAATTATTTGTGATGGGATCTTTCCAATATTATTTGCAATTCATTGCCATTGATTCTTGTGATAACAAAGACATTATTAGGAATCTGTTTGGATTGAAAATACATATATCTCTTCTTTGCTGCAAGTTTATTACTGATGCACACAAAGGGCCAAATACCAACAAATTGCTAATGAAATTGCCTAAAATTTCCAAAACTTCCTAAATTATTTAATTTTCTGCTAGCAAGCTGAGTCCTAGTTAATTAAGACTGGATGTTTGCTTAGTGCTAGACATATAAGAAGTCTCAGTGGTTTCTGCAGGGTTGTTTACATACTCAGGTATTTGGTAGGTTGGAAGTCAAAGGCTCTGTGTGGAGCTTATCAGTTTTCAAACGCAATTGGCTCATTATTCACTTTGTACTAAGGCCCCAACATATGCTATAAGAGTTAAATATCTCCGCCTCAGAAAAAAACAGTAACAGAAGAAAATCCCTAGCCCAGCACATAAGTGACTTTTTTTTTTAATATTCTTTCTGTAGATTTCTACTAAGTGTGTATTTTTGCAGTTAACTTGTCTGCAGTAGTTCCCAGGAGCAACCGCTGCAGCAGAATTCAGTGAGAGTGATCTGTTGCAGAGCTTCATCAAATGAAAAGCTCCTGCCAACAGCTCTATGCCAATTTTTTAATTAAAGGTGGACTCTGAGAAAGGACATGGGGAACATTTGCCGAATACTGTTCTCTGCTGGGCAAGGCCTGCCTGTAGCTTCAAGGTCACGGAAAGTCAGTGACGTTGTATGTTCTGACTTATGCAAGCTTGGTGGGAATGACAAAGAAAAAATAAGGTTATTCACATAACCTTCAAGCTGAAAACTGTTTGGAGAAAGAACTATGGTTTGTGTTTCTAGGAGCTCCCCAGGAGCATCTTGAGGTGGTGCATCTTGGCTTTCTCCCAGCTAGCAGGCTGTGCCCTCAGGCGATGCACAGGGGTGACTCCAAGAAGGACGGTTGGCCCTGGGGCATTTACCACAGCTGTGGAGGAATTTTGAGGAACAAATATTATCTTCAGTGGCAACAACTTTGCAAATGGAGCAGCCTGTCAAAGGCATGTATTTCCAAAGTCTTTGCAGGAGACATACCGAGAGTATGTTGTCCCAGTTTTTTATTTTCAAATATGTTCTATAAAGTAAGAAGTGGGGTTTTTTTTCTTGGTTGAGAGGCTATCAATGTGGCGGCTATGATAACATCAGTTCCACGCTACATGATTTTAGCTCAAGATTTCTAACTACATTCATCAGGAAAGCTTAACAATGCCTAGGGAATAATTACAAAAACATTTCAAACTTTTCTTTCTTCTTTTAATGATCATATTTACCTTAATCATCTGGTACACCTCTTCTTTTAAGAAGGGGTAGAGATTTCACATTTCCAAAGCCTTAAGATGAACTGTTTAAGCAATGACTTAGTTTACAAATCAAAATAGCAGTAGCGTATTCTTCATCTTCAGAAGTAATATCCGCACAGCTTCACCTACCTCTTGCTGAGAGGTTCTTTGGGTGTCGTTGTGTTTCCTCTCAGCTGACCAGTGTTTCTGTTTCAGGGTTGGGTTAACACCATCGCTTTGGTGTTTCTGAGAAGTTTTCCAGAAAGCAGTACAAATAAAATATTGTTCCCTCCTATCTTCTCTCTTCTCCCCTCCCCCAAGATTCGACTGCAAACGATAGGAGCTGCCACATCCATGAAACCTAATGTTATCTGCATGGAGAAACACGGGAGCAGCTGCTGAATCCTGTTTGTGCATTACTCTGTAAAATGTGGCATCATTTGCAAATCCTATCTGAAAAATACATTTAATGAAACATGTTCTGAGGAAAACATACAATTATTTTCTTTTATGTTGGGAGTCTTTGGCCGGAAAGGCCTTGAACTCTTGAATCATATGGTATTTATACCAAAGCACTATAGCTTCTCATCTTGCCAGAACTTTTGTGGCAGTCTAAAATGGTGCTCAAGAGATTACAGACACGCTTTTCAATCTTACTGTGCACCTGGTGCTGGAAGATCACTATCAAACCAGTAGGGCAGCCAATCTTGAAATACCATAGGATGTTGACCATAGGTCAAGACTTCCCTAGTTCATAAAATCTGCTTTAGAAAAATGCACCAGAATTGCACCCAAATTCTTCTGAGTTTCTCATTCTCCAAATTTGTCTCTGAATGGGTAGTTCTGAGAAAAACCCTATTTTCTTTGTTTCAAGTATTCAAGTATTTTCTTTTGACTGAAGGGTTTTGTCTTCTTAGAGATTGTAATCGAATGCCATTATGATCTGAACTGTCATACTATGTAGGCCTTTTTCAAGGTAAGTCCTGATTTGACATAGAGACATTTTAAGAAACACACAGCAAAGATTGGTTTTGTGCTGTGTATGAATACTCTGTTTTCTTTACACTGGGGGAAGAGTATGATGCTATGCCATGCTAAATTCTGTACTCTGAGGGTGGTTTTGTTTTTTATAATGCATCTTTGTGAAGCTGACAGTTTTAAGACAAGGTGGACTCCCTGGACTCCACCAGGGGAAACATAATGCCCATTCTTAAAAAGGGAAAAAAGGAAAACCCAGGGAACTACAGGCCAGTCAGCCTCACCTCTGTGCCTGTCAAGATCATGGAGCAGATCCTCATGGAAACTATGCTAAGGAACATGGAAAATAAGGAGGTGATTGGTGACAGCCAACATGGCTTCACTAAGCATAAATCGTGCGTGATAAATTTGGTGGCCTCCTATGATGGGGTTACAGTGCTGGTGGACAAGGGAAGAGCAACTGACATCATCTACCTGGACTTGTGCAAAGCATTTGACACTGTTATGCACAGCATCCTTGTCTCTAAATTGGAAAGTCATGGACTTGACAGATGGACCACTCGCTGGATAAGGAATTGGCTGGACGTTCGTACTTAAAGAGTTGTGGCCAATGGCTCAATGCTCAAGTGGAGACCAGTGAGGAGTGGCATTCTTCAGGGGCTGGTATCGGGACCAGTGTTGTTTAACATCTTTGTTGGCAACAAGGACAGTGGGATTGAGTGCACCCTCAGCAAGTTTGCTGATGACATCTAGCTGTATTGTGCAGTTGATACACTGGAGGGAAGGGAAGCTATCCAGAGAGACCTTGACAGGCTTGAGTGGTGGGCCCATGCGAAGCACAGGAAGTTCAACAAGGCCAAGTGCAAGATCCTGCACATGGGTCAGGGCAATCCCTAGTACAGATAAAGGCTGGGGAGACAACAGATTGAGAGCAGCCCTGCGGAGAAGGACTTGAGGGTGTTGGTTGATGAGAAGCTCAACATGAGCTAGCAATGTGCGCTCGCAGCCCAGAAAGCCAACCACATCCTGGGCTGCATCAAAAGAAGCGTGACCAGGAGATCGAGGGAGGTTATTCTGCTCCTTTTCTCTGCTCTTATGAGACCCCCACCTGCAGTACTGTGACCAGCTCTGGGGCCCCCAAAATAAGAAGGATGTGGACCTGTTGGAGTGAGTCCAGAGGAGGACTACGAAGATGATCAGGGGGCTGGAACACCTCTCCTATGCAGACAGGCTGAGAGAGTTGGGGTTGTTCAGCCTGGAGAAGAGAAGGCTCCAGGGAGATCTAGGAGCCTTCCAGTACCTGACGAGGCCTACAAGAGAGCTGGGGAGGGACTTTTTACAAGGGCATGTAGTAATAGCACGAGGGGTAAAAGTGTTAAACTGAAAGAGGGTAGATTTAGATTAGATATTATGAAGAAATTCTTCACGATGAAGGTGGTGAGACAGTGGACAAGGTTGCCCAGAGAAGTTGTGGATGCCCCCTTCCTGGAAGTCTTTAAGGCCAGGTTGGATGGGGTTTTGAGCAACTTGGTCTAGTGGAAGGTGTCCCTGCCCATGGCAGGGGGGTTGGAACCTAGACAGTCTTTAAGGTCCCTTCCAACAATTCATTCTATGATTCTATGACTCAATTTTTCTCTTTAAAAATCCCCCAGAACAGCTGGTGACTATGGAAGATGTCAAAAAGCTACACGGTGAAAAAAATGTGGGTGTTCCAGAGACAAAATGTTGTTACAATATGCCTTTGCACACCGTCAATTTTTTGAGACCACTTTTTTTGTGAAGCTGATGGCAAAAATCATGTTTCGATCACACTCAAGGGAGAGGGGGATGTGTGGTTTAAAAACCTAGTGCAGATCTTTATGGATGAGCACCATGGCTGCAATATTTAGGAGGTTGCTTGGTCATGATGATCTGTTATTTCTTTACATAATAGTGTGTGAAACAGCTTTTTTTCTCCCCTTTCTCCTTTAAGTGTAACAAATGTTTCGACCAATTCTAGTATTCTTTTTCTGCCTTTACAGCAGAATAATCAGTGATAGATGTACGTATTCTTTAAGCAGTATAAGCTTTGAAAGAAGTGATACAACAGATCATGCTTTCTTCTGCAAGGAATAAAATGGATTTCCTGAAACACCTAACGCTAATTCCCTTCTGACCTACACAGTGATTGATAGTGTCATGTATGTGCTTATATCTGAGCCAGGATACTTATGCATGCTTATATAGCATGCACTTTACTTGGTTTGCACTTGGATATTTTGTTCATACTTTATATTCATTTGGGTTTCAGTGCAAGGACTGCTGAGTTCAATAGGTTTTGAACTCAGCTTTCCTGAAAAATAGGGTACAGTTTAGTAAAAAGAATATTTTAAATGTTATAAATGTTTCCAATTTGCTGTTTGCTAGCTTTAGCAAAAGTGACATACCATTAGCACTATTGATTCTTACCGCTACTGACTGTTTCCATCCAGAAGGCTGACTACCTGTGGCTTGGTTCCATTTTTTCCTATCGCAGTGGAAGGGCTCTGTCAGCTGCCGTACCCTGGCGTCTCAGGGGACTGCTGTCTCAACAAGCGAAGCAACGGAGGAGGAACATGATCTGCTGTGTACTTCGATTAAATGTACATCTGTGACAAGGTCCTGTCAACATTAAGAAGCCAAGGATTGCACCCAAATTGTCTTCTGATACACAGATCGCTAATCATACTAAAGATGTAACTGATTATTCTTTGCACTCACATCTAGGTGGTGGTCCAGTTATTCATCCTCACCGAGTAGCTCACTGAGGAGAAAGCTACAGAAGGCTGCAGGACTAACCTGAGCTACTTGAGCCCTCTTGCTGTGGTTTCTGAGCTTTTACAGGGGGGAGCACTGGCACTCTATGAGTCTGCCAGCGTAGCACCAGGCTGCACGTTCCAAGAGAATATAATTAAAGTAGGAACCTCACTCAATGTAAACCTGTGGGTGTTTGGCATGTGTTGCATTTACATCCAAATTAACAGCATGGTCAGTATCAAACCATGGTAAGACACGCTTTGCTCTGCGTTGTGATAGCGATCACGCAAGGCTGCACACTCTACGGATAAATGCTGTTTGTCATGAGTGCGTGCTTTTACTGTAAATAAACTAATTTCAGTGCTCTCCTTTACAAAAATAAGAATTATTATTTTACTGACCTAATCAATATGGATCTTGAATGTGTTTTATCCCTGGTTTAATGTTTGCTCTCTGGTGTTCCAGCTTGCGGCATTCACTCACGCTTTTTTCCCCATGACACAGACAGATGTTTTGGAGTAACGTGATTCTAAGTTTTCACACTGCTTGTGTCTCTCCAATTCTAAAACAGATTTATTACTTCATTACTTTTTTTGTGTCTTCATCATGGAAATTTGGGAAATTTCAGGCTCTCTAGCTGACTGTGTTTCCATACACAAGAAATTCAGTCCTGTGGCATTTATATGGTGAGATCACGAAAAGAATGAACCAGGCGTTGGTGTCCTTTACCTCTTAAATCTTATTTTGAGACACAGTTTCCTTTAGAAATAACCGACAATGAAATTACTTCATAGAAAGAAGGTGCTGATCAGCAGCCCCCCGGCATTCATGAGCCCGTCTTTAATGAACGCAGGTCAAGGTGAAGAAAACCGCTCCAAAGCAAATACTGAGCAATATTAATTTCCAGGAGCTATTGTTCATCTGTATTTTCTCTAGTAGGGCTAAGGTATTCTGCAGCTAGAGGAAGAGTTACAAAGCCTCCTTCCAGTGCACGTATATCAACCCATGTTAGACCTCCAGTGCATAAACTGTCTTCTAGCCCACACAAGCCCAAAAGGGGATAAAGAAAAGGAAAAAAGTAAAAGCTTTCATGAATTTCATTATCCTATGATGTAGTTTTTCCTGTCTTGACGAAGGAGTTTTGAATCTTGGGGTCCTTTTTTACCCTACTTTTTGTGATTTGTTCTTGCACATTATAGCCAATAAAGACTATGCCATCCTAGTAAAGAGATAATAATGTACAACAGAAGAAAAAACAAAGGCTGTGGCTAGCTGATGGGCTACAAAAGAAGCTTTGTAAGCTGCATACCTTGCATTGCTGCTGAGGAAATTATGTGACTGTGGGCAGGTCAGAGAATTTGAAGTGTCTATGAAATTGTTTGTAATCACTGCCTTAGATTAGGTTTTGCAAAAAAGCATTTTTCTTTGGTTGCAGGGCACAGGAACATTCATTAGTAGGAGTATTAAATAGTTGGCAGTTCCAAGATACCTTATAGGAGTAGGTATTCAAATCTTTTTGAAAAATCCACGATTATTAGCAAGACCAGTAAGTCTACTCAAGCATTTGATTTATTACTAGTGCTAAAATACAAACGATACCTTAGGGATGTAAGTGCTTCATATCTTTCTGCATGTGAGTATTAAGATGTTCAAACTAGCTGACACTTCTTTTCTTCAAATTACCAGAAAAAGCCCTAGAAGTAGCTCTAGCTAACCTGGAACGGCAGATGTCCAAAAATCTACAAATATTTCCTGGAAATCTGACCCTTGCACTGAGGTTAAAGAGAGGAGGCAGAGAGGAGTAAACTCTGCAGCTTCCTTTTCCAGAGTACAGATTTTCTTGGGTTTTGGTAGGGGCTAAAATTTGAAGCTTGCTTCGATGAGGAGCACTAAATGCATTCTGTAAATTGAGAGTTCCCCTTTAAGTTTACAGAATATTCTTGTCCAGACTGTTTGAACTGAAGGGGGACATAGCAGATGCAGCACTCAGTCACGTGCCCTGCTTGTGGTTAGCCACAAAAGCCATTTTTTTTCAGATGCTAAGCTCTACTCTTCCCCCCCCCCTTTTTTTTTAAGAAAAAAGACTGAACACAGCTGCTCTTGACATCAAAACCAGTCACTGAAGAAATAAAAAAGCTCCATGCTATCCAACTAACAGCTGACATTTAGAGTCGATTGCAGTGAGTTTACCTAAGAAATGCTGAGGACAAAAAAGGACCTGCTGTACCACAAAGTACCTTTTCTCATTTGCTTGAACCCCACCCTTGCATTTTTTCAGCATATCACATCATTCCATTTGTCTCTGGTAATGTGTTTAACCAGAAGGTGTTCTTTGTCAGGAGCTTGCTGCCATTTGCCTGTCATTGCTACATCAGTCCAAGGTTTTTACAAGAATAAAATACTGCTGCTACAGACAATGTTGTCACAGAAGAGTTAAATTGAAAGGATACTCCTTTAAAGCTATGATACCAAATGGAAGAGGAAATGTGACTGTAATATGACATCATTAAAAAAAACCAAAACACCTAACACAAAAACCCTGAAGTACTGCAGTGAGCCACAAAACCTACTGATATTTCTAATTTTGTTTTGTGAATCTTCTATTTCCAAGCTTTGTTTTCCACCATAGCATGCAGCATCCACCCCTTTTTATCCAGATAGTTCGAACGGATGTTTTGGAGCACTATGACTGCAAGCCCTCTGCCTGTCTGCCCTCCTTCCAGTTCTCAATTTATCACTTCACTACACTTCTTTGTCTATGTTTTTATCAAGGCATTTTGGGGGCTTTAGGCTGAAGGAATTTATTTGGTAATTTAATTCCCAGGTAGCATGAGAAGTTTTCCCCACAATATAACTTCCGTAATTGGCTTGGTTGCAAACATGATCATTACTGTGCATGATTATTTTCCCTGTGAGCATTTTGATTGATCTTTCCAGAATGTGAATTTAATTCTGGATATCCTACCAGAAATATTTCTAAGTATTCTGAACATCTGCGCTGGCAGCTGCCTTCATGCTCCTCACGGGTGAGGCTCTCCCAGCCCTCCCGACCGCTCCACAGTGCTCAGATGCTGCAGAAGATGCTGGGTGTAAGGTAAGGCTGTACTGTACCTTTATAGCTTTATCATGATATGGTGGCAGTCTGTGTCCCTCCTGATTATGATCATGGCCCTCTGTGTGAAGGACTGTAACCACACTGAACATTATGCCCATTTTTCCAACAGCCGGTGCGTCTGTCATGCTTCCTAACCGGCTCCTTCTTTGGCAGGGCAAGTTCAAAGCTTTAATTCCACATCAGACCCAGAGGTTTCTTTTCCCTTGAATGTATAATGACAGTCAAATCGAAGAGAAGAGTTTCCTAGCACTTTTTCAGGCCCGCAGCCTCCCTGCGGAGAGGCAAGACCTTGCCACTGAAGACCACCTCAAGGCGGCGATACAGTTGCAACACAGATAAAAATCAGCGCCTTCCCTGGTCCTGGTCCCCTACGGTGGTTTTCTAACCTTCTGAGCTGTTTCCCCCAACAGACAGAAACCCACTTTTGATTGCATCCTCCAGGCTACTTCTTCCACTGCTGACCTCTTCCCCGCTCCCAAGCAGTCCCCAACCAAACCCTGCTGAGCTTCGGCTTTGACCCCAGCTGGCAACAACCATTTGGTTTTTTTCTCAGGCTACAGCTGCTCAGAAGCTTCCTTGCACAAAAGCAGTTATGATTGCAGACTTCTCCTCAAGGACAGATGATTTATAGACTTAAACTCTCCAGCCTCGCAGTCGCGTGATCTGGGACAGGATGGAGAACATGCAGAGAGGAACTTCTGCAAAAAGTTTGTTCACCTGGAGCTAAGGGTTGTTCCCTGACCCAGACAAATTCATTCACATGTAGCCTGTGCCCAACCTGATAGACGTGAGGTACTTCCTTTAAACAAAGAGGAATGCTCCTTTAACTCAACCATCGGAATACCCTGATCTGACCCAGCAGGGACCTCTCCTGTCCATGTAGCACCAGCTGACTGCCTGGAAACATCTCTGTGGCCAGATCTGCAGCGGTTTCCCCTGCAGCAATCACTGCTGGCTCGCTGTCCTTGGTCAAATGCCTCTGGCTCTGTTACAGCCTTTGATTTAATATTCTGGAGTAATTTTCTCTCATTTCTTCTTTTTGTAAGATCTAAAGTCCCCCTTATGAATGTTTTGTCTGAAGAGAAATCTTGACTTCTGTTATATTTAATTACAGGGGAGGTGAGAAGGGACACTTCAGGCAGTTTTCAACTGCATTGCTCTGATGAAATGCCTCTTTCAGGCATCCCCATTAACCGGCATTTTTTGCTTCTAGTGCCTTTCCAAAATAACTGACCCTAATAGCTGTTATTCCTACCAGCTGGATTCTGGGACATGAATGCCAACAGACAGTTCAGAGTAACCTAATAGCTTTTTTTATTTTTTCCTACCTGCTTAGCCGAGTCCAGGTTTTGCAATGTCAAAATAATTTGAATGTTACCATCCTGTGGGAAAGTTAAACCAGCAGTTTCTGCTGTGGGCTTTCTGTAAGCCAGTCAAGCGAGGAGAAGGGGCGCAGTCTTGTTTTAAGGCTTTCATTGCTATGCAATGAAAGTCTCTGTTGGCTCAGTGACCACCTGAATCGGCAGAGGGCTGGGGCCTGGTAGGGATGCTGCTGCCGCCTCTGCTGCTGCGCTTTGCTCTCTAAGGGTTATTCTCCGCTGCCAGTGGCGGAAGCACGTGGGGAAGTGCCCTGGCTGCATTAGGGGCTGAAGGTAATTTTAAAATAAAAGTTGAAAGTGTAATATCTTTTCTGTATGTTGATGTCAGCTTTGTGTTCTTGTACCCCTATTTGGCCATTCTTTCTCTTAAGTAGAAAGTTATGTGCACTGATAAATGATGTCACAGTGTAAGTGTATTCCTGTTTAATTCAAATCAGCATCTTACTGGTCAAACAAGAAGAGAAACGTTCATTTTACTGTGCAATCCTTATGGCTGAACAGCTCATGGGGCTCTCCATACCTCCATAACATAAGTGCTCCCAGCGACAGTTACTAATTCTCCTTTCTGATACCACATAGTCACAAAATCTGTGGAACTGGCACACTGCTGTTGCTCTGATCATCAATCCATGCAGACTATACCTGTGCTGATACCAACAAAGCAGAACCAAGCCTCCACAGTACTCCTTTTATCACCTGAGATCCCAGAGGCTTGCCAGTCTTCTGTGACTGTCTATAATGGTAGGTTAAATGCAATCATTTACGCAGATGAACCATCAGATTTTTCCCTGGCTCAATTTTGACCTATGCTAACTACTGCCCCTCTAAACTACTCATGGGGATAGTTTGAGAATGATAATGTTACAGAGACTGTCCCCAATAGGCAGTTCGAGGCAGCCACGCTGCCATGGAGAGTTTACCAGCACAGATGTGAGCTGTGCCGTGCCAGTTGGCCTTGGTGTCTGGCAACATTCTCACGCACACTTGATTAACTAGGGTATACACTTAGTTTCCTAGTGTATACTAATGTACACAGCCTATAACACCAGAGATCCTGACTGTGAAAACCCAGCAATAAGCTTGGTTTAGACAAGGTGTAGAATAAAGATCTTGAATAGTCCTTGAGTTTTGCAAGAATATAGGTGAAACCGCTCATGTCTGAGAAGTCTTCCTGTTCAACTCGCTGCATTTTGACCACCAGAAATTCCTCCAAATAGTGCTGCTTAATAAGGAGGTACTCCTTATCTTCCTACACGACTATTTTTGTTTGGGAAGCAATATTGGTTATTCTGCAAAATGTACTTTCTTTCACCGGGAAGGTGGTCATTCTTTATTGCTGGACAAAACTAACTCTACTCAAAAGAGAATTATCTTCAAATCCTTTGAAAGTAGAATTTCAGAACACATTGTATTTCAACAGTGCTGAATTTACTGGCTCTGAATTTAATCAGATATCCACTTTGGTTTTGGGATTATGATATTGGGACATTCTATTTTGCCACATACATTCTCTGATGGCTATCTTGCTGTCAGCTCCCTGCTTACCAACCACCTCGTTTTCTCAGGAAGACGTTCCTAGCCATTTCAGTCTCTTCATATGACAGTTTTCTCCTAAGTCTTCGAGTGTTCTATTGCCCTTCGCTGTATTCCTCCCAGCTTTATAGCCTGCTGCCTAGAAGATGGTCAGTGACGCACACAGAGAGATAAAGCCTTCCGTGGGATATCTAAGGATATAATAGTCATTGATTATTCACCGTTGTATTCCTTATACATCCCAACATCTTGCAAATGGCTTAAATTCAGCTTCTGTGTCTCTAGTTATTTGGGCCAGTCGTTGCTTGAGTGAGGACCATGTCAGGGCAAAAGTCGTAGCAGAAGAGCTGGAATCAGACTTCGTGTTGAGCAGTAGAGATGAAATAAGTGAGATTTCTCGAATATGTAATCTTCTGTGTAGTTTGAAAGAGAAAGCTTAAATGGGTGCTAATTCAATGGGTCTGATAGGGTCATTGCCTTGGAGATTAGTGTGTGTAAACATGCAGAACCCTTTTGGACTGGGTGGAGATGCTGGATACAGCAAGGACTTTAAGTTTATGGGCTGATGGATACAATGGACAGGAACAAAGTGTGGATACGAACAACATGATTTAGGGTTTCTCACCACCAAGACTGACACAGGAGTTTTATTGGCAAAGTGTCCTACAAAATGTCCTAAGCTAGAAAGCTGAAAAGACATATACGTACTAGCAGCTTGTTTTCCATAATAATTCAGAATTGCTGTTTGACCTGCTGTGCGTTTATTTTCAAACACATACAGTTCAGTAGATTGCAGTGTACTTGCCAAAGCCTGTGCAAAAAGCTAGAAAACTGTTTTATAAAGATGTCCTCCTTTCTAATAGATTACAAAGGAATAAATTTGTATTAAATTACAAAGGAATAAATTTGTATTAAATTACAAAGGAATGCTAATTGTCACATTTTGATTACAAAGCTTGACTTGGATAAACTAACACATGAAATAACTTAAAATAGCTTTTCAGTCATTTCTTTGATGAACCGAGCTTTGAGACTTGCATAATGGAGTAGGGAAAATCTGAAAAGCTGATGCATAATTTGTTTTAACTAAGCCAAGTTTCATAAATTTGCAGAGACAGTTTTCAGAAGACACTGGGGTTTTTTTCCAAAGAAGCTTAAAAATACTGACACTAAATTCTGCTAAATGAACAATGGTATCTCTGACATTGACACGATGTTTTTGTAGGAAAATTTCTCTGCTTGTAAGATTTTGGAGACTTCTCAGATTCAAACTCCTTATAAGCCAAGAAATTTTCCCTAACACACTTTCAAAACACATTCTTAGCTGAAATCTTTGAATCCGTGAGTACTGCTCCCGGATTTATATTTTCAAAAGCTATTCCAGTGATAGAAATGGACAAGAAAACTTAATATGCAATTACTTTGATACAGGGGAGAATAATATACTAGAGTAATAAAGGAAATATTAATATTCAGGCTACTGAATATTAACAGGGTAATAATAATATCTAGTGAAAAGGGGAGGAAATCATCGTTCAGAAACAAGCAAGTAACATGTATTTTGGGTAACAGAAGGATAAGTCACAGCCTAATGGGAAAGGAAGAAAATGGTGACTCTTTACTATAAAAATTGGCATTTTGTCTTTGTTGACCAACATGCTTATACTCCCATAGAGTAGCATTTCCTTTTACATATGTTTGAAAGCAGGATGGGACAGAGGATGAGATTTCAGAAGACTGGAAGAAAGGCTGTATAATGCCAATTTTAAACAGAGGAAAAAAGCAGGGGAAGCAGCTAATTATAGTCTTTTCAGTAGGAGGAAACCACTTGGAAGAGTCTTGGCCCTTTGGGAGAGACTGGGAAGCGAGGTAGCTGTCAGGACGGCTTTACAACTGAGTGGTCCCAGCAGACAAAGAGCATCTGTCTAGGCAAGGAAAGGAGGTCACGTTTAAAAGCAAGCTAGCTAGGGTGGAGACAAAGACTGATCCTAATCTCTTAGATATATTAAACCTATTTTACGTGGCATTTACCATTGGTTTGTTTGAGGGTGGGAGTGCACATCTTTTTAAACATGACCTGTTTTCCTAATCTGGGCCAAGGCAAAACGGATTTTGTTTTTTCTTTCAAAGGGAAACAAACAAACAAACCACCCCTGTCGGGCAAACTGGTGATTTATGTGGGAAACAAATGTGTTCTGGATGGATTTCAGTCAAGCTTTTTAGTAACGTATTTCAATGAAGTTTAATTAAAGATTAAATTTTTTAAAACGTGGTAATGATGCTTGATCTGAGGAAGAAGTTCTGCAGGAGGCCAGGTGGGAGCACAGCTCAGAGACAGTAATTGGGCCTTGACCCAGAATATTTCACATCTGGGAGGAAATCTCCTGTCTGGGGCTTTGGAGACAGCTTTGCTGGGGCTACCAAACATCACAACACGGGATGGGGAGCCTAAGAACTTTATACTGGCAGTTCACTACCCTTTTGCAGTATCTTTCTTCTCAAGCTACTAAGGTATTTTAGCTTACACCACTCAGCAAGGAAAATCACTAATACTGTTTCCTACTAGTTAACTTAGGTGCAGAGAAGTTATGCATGAGATTTTGTAACCTTTGCTCAGGTCGGTGAGTGCTCGCTCACACGTCTTACTCGCAGCAGTCAGTGGGACTGCTCATGTGGTTTAATTGCTCATCAACATGAGTAAGGATGATAATACCCAGCCCAAATGCCTGGTACACAAGGTTCTATGGTAAGCATGTGGAAGAGCTGGCAGTAGACTCCTGATTTCAGCACCTCTGCTCATCAAATGGGCAAAAGGTCAACAGTGTTAAAATATCAAGTCATCCACTGCGGTAAAATCTAGTTGCAAGCGGTAACACACGAGGAGCAGGAAGAAGGGACCCATGGACAAATGTCACCCAAAAGTGTAGACCCCATGTAGGGAATCAAAATTCAGTCTGCCAAGTCCTCTCTGTGACATTAGTGGTTTTATTGGGTGGAGGCACTGGTCCCACAAACCATTCTGTGCTATCCAACAATCAAGACTTTTTAGTGCAGATGTCAATGGACCAGAGGAAGAGAAACCAGAAGTCTGCCTGGATTTAGTGAGTTGAAATTAGGTGGATGGAGTCTACCCCTGAGTAAAAGTTCTTGATTCTGACCTGGGAAAGGTCACTAACCAGGTCTATGAAGTAAACACAGCCTAATGCACAGTACGAGTCATGCAATATTTTTATGATAATATTGGATTGATGTATTTCACAAACAAAAGGTTTCTATAGGGCTGCATATTCCCAGAGACTGCAGAACTTTTAAGTGGGAGAAAAATATTATAAAAGTGACCATATTTAAATTCAAAGTGCTAACAGATTGAGAGTGGTTTAGCCAAGGGGTTGTAACTCCCTCGCAAAGTGCCCTCGATCAGCTCCACCCTTCCAGCCATTTCTTTTGACTTGTGGCAGACAACTTGTCCTAACAAAAGACGATGCTGCCAGACTGGATCTGCTCCTCTCTTGCCACTGAAAATGCTAGGGCAGGTGCTGGTGTAGGAGGCAGCCAAGAAAGAGAATTACAGGAGGGCACAGTTAGCACAGCATGCTAGTTTCCATTCTCCCTGTTCTCAAGTGCAAAGGTGTTTTCATGTTTATGGTAATAATTTCTTGAGGAGGCTTTTAAAACTCAGATGTGTTTTTATCCTATGTGAGACTGAAACAAAGCAATATTATTTGCTTTGAGATAAATGGTAGTTGTTCATTAGCAAAACTTTCTGCCAAGTTCCAAACCCTTTTGGCTTTGCCTGAGCTGATGGAATGTGTACATTTGGATTTATAAAAGCAGAGGGAGTTTTTGACTACAGAAAATTTCTTTTTGCACCTAAATAGCAGTTCAAGACAAAATAAAACTTCTTACGTTCTCTCAAACTTCAGGAAATTGTAAACAGCTTCTTTTTTTTTTCCTTGTCTCATTTTTCAGCTTGTCATAATAGCATAGATAGAGCTGAAATATTAAATTTTTATTTATGGAGTCTTTAGAGCCTGCTGAGGAATGGAGTTCTTGAATTAACTCCATTCAGTAGTGTATCGGCACTGACGCTGCTCAAATACTCTTAAACCACACTCTGCTCAAGTCTACACTCTTCATGTTCATTCCTAAAACTAGGTATTATGTGATCCTTTTTGGAGCCAAAGAGACCTTGCACAGATTTATCCAGACACTGGGAGCTCTGACATAGTTTTAGTCTCAACGAAGCTTGATTCACATAGGTTACACTGCACTGTGTAATTTTACAAACAGAAGCAGGCTAAATGCATGTAAATGGTACATTTTCTTGGGCACAAGAAGAAAACTGTAGAAGGATTTCACAAGGTGGAAGATAACGTACTATCTAATTCTAATATTTCATTATTAAAAATAATTACCATGTTTCCGACACACAGCCCTTTACTGATTGTGAGCAAGCTTTGGATCAAACCTTATGTGAGCCACAAGTCAGAACTGTCGTTGGGCAGACAGATTAACCTCTTTTTGTTGATGGGAACACATCTCAGAACAATGCGGAGGTAGTCGTTGCCTGCCAACAGGCAGAGCTGTCTTTTTATAAAACTTAAATTGATCACCCTTTAAAACCGCCAGCTTTGCAGAGTTAGGTTCTTGCTGTGTGTGGACTCTCCTGCGTGGCACTCTGGGAGGTATAGAGGGATAAGTCCTGTATTTTCTGACTTCTTACAGTTCCTATTACAGCGAATGGGAGCAGTGATTTGTCAAGTTTTGATGCAGTTTCCCCTCATTGCCCTCCCCACCCAGTCCGCTCCGGGGGGGAGAGCTGGCATGCTGCAGCAACAGCGGTTCTGCCCAGACAACAGAAACTTCTGTGAGCAACGAGGCCATGGAAACTCGTGAGAGCCAAACCCTCATGTACAGCACTGAAGCCTACAAGGTGCTGGCCACCGCTACAATTACAGCGGTGTCCGTATGTCTGCTCTCCTGGAGCACAGGAGTACTGTGTAGGTAGGGACAGCTAGTTGCTTGCTATACTAGCTTGTCTCTATTTCTCTGCTTTTTCAATAACTTAGTTTTGAAGCTACTTACAGTATTACAAGGTAATCTATTTTACAGAATGTCATGGACAGGTATTGTCTAAGTTTACACAGCTACCCGTATTTACTCTGGTCAAAAATTCATAAGCACTTTAAAAACTCTGGAGCAAGTTAAGGTTTCTTAGGCATTTTGTTCAAATATTATAGTTTTAAGAGGGATACACCATTCTGTGATCACAGAAAGATGACTGAATTCATCCTTAATGTAACTGCATTAATTTTGATGGTGCTACAACAAAGTTATATCTGATCACAAGTCTTCAAAACAAAAACATGAATGTCTTGCCATCAGGGCTTTAGAATGGTGAAGAAGGGAAAAAACCCTCATGGGTTTTGTCCAGTCACTGGTGCCTTTACAACTTTGTTTCGCTGCAGTTTGAATTACTTTTCTATTGAAGGTAGCATGTAATTTGTTGAGCTAGATGCTAACAGCAGCTATCTGGCCTCAGACGTGTAATAGAGCTGCGCTCTTAAGCCTTGACAAAACACTACTTAATCCTAACCCTACAATTAAACCCCAGCTGTGTGCTCGGTGTTGCTGACCTGCCGCCTTTCTGCTTTAGAAAGGCCGCTGATCTGTGCCAGCAAGCTTGTTGTTGAGGTCACTTCCACTCCAGCTGACATTGTCCTGGTCACCTGAAGGCTCACACCCAGAAAAACACTCTGTGATTCATCACTGCAGCCTGGAAAGGCTGAATTACCCACTCAGAGATTCCTAAGTCATGAGTTTGTTGGTATTTCATCACGTGCTTTGCTCTGGATTGTAGGCAACTTCCTTTTCTCAACTCTTTAACTCTGATGGGCCAGCAGGCATTTAATTGACGGCTCCTTATTTACATAGCCTCCCTAGATATGACTGCATTGTGCGTGCGTGCATGTGTGTGTGTTTTAATGACTTGCTGGCCAAATTTCTTCACGGAGTGAACCACACTCTTCTGCCACATCATTCCTCCACCACTGTCAGCCAATACAGCCTATTTGCACTATTCAGATGCAATAGCCACAAATAAGGACAGTGTGATAAGAAAATCAGGAGGAGCTTGAAAAACATAGTGACAAGATTGTGTCTCTCAGAGGCAATCTGTACAAGAGCAATGCAAATGTGTAGGTCTGGTGTCCCTACGGTTTCTAGTGCTGATCTTCATCTGCAAAACAATGTTGTCTGTCCCCTATTTTTTCTCTAAGATCCGTGTACTCTCATCCCTACAGAGAGACACGCTGAAGAAAATGACCCAATAAACATGAGAAAACCCAGACTTGACTCCATATATATTGCCTACGTGGAATATCTGTCTCCTTTTTCCGACATAGTACGAACTCTCCAAATACATCCAAAGTTACATTTTCGCATAATCTCAGCTTGTATGTAGGCATTAAATTATAAAGTTTTCAGAAGAATTTTGCACTCAGTGCACAGAAATCTTAGAAAAGCTAGCCCTTGATAGCTGCTGTGATACCTGTCACAAATGCTTTGGAGGAAGCGGCAATTACTATACACAATAGGAATTTATGTAATTTAGATTATAATTGTATTTGCATCATAGAATGGTAGGGGTTGGAAGGGACCTCTAGAGATCATCTAGTCCAGTTGCACATCAGGAGGAATAGATTTAACACAGCTTCTTGGGCAAGAGTCAGTGGCTTTTTTCCCTAAAATCATACATTAACTATCAAGGTTGCATCCAGTAGAGGCAGTGAGAACAAACCAACACAGCCAAATCTTGAATTTCACCCAAATGACCTACATACCTTTAATCAACCTTCACCACCGTATCTGTATGCATCTGTTTCAGACTGGTTTTATGCATAATTACAAACTAATTTTTAAAAAGACCCTCAAAGAGCTTCATAATCACCTCTGCATATTTAAGTATCTCAGAATCACCCTGACTAGCAAATTACATAAATAGATCCAAACAGGAGCAAAATTCAGGATGTTTGATAAAATATTCCTTTTTCACAAGCCGGTGAAAGGAAATTCGGTGTCAGACACATCCTGAGAAGATGGATGGTATCCTGCAATTAAGAGGCCTCTATTCTACAAAAAAAGGCGTTTCCCTTTCCTACCTTCTCCACTCATCAGAACAGTATTGCTTACTTGGGGAAAAAGAACTGAGAGATGGGGTTATTTTTTGAACAATATCATGCTTAACTTAGGTTAATCTCCTTGTCTGCTTTAGCGCGATATGCCGGAGGGATCAGGAACTGTTATCACCACATTGTTAACAGAGATGGCAAAACATACTGTGGAGACAGATGGATTCAGTCTGAGGCAACCTTTTTTTTGCCACCCTCTGGAACAGCTGAGGAGATTTCCTTGAACTGTGTGTAATGGAGCAGCTCATTCTTCCCCCAAAATTAATTGGGCAGAAGGGCTCCTGTACTTGTTTCTTNTCAGAACAGTATTGCTTACTTGGGGAAAAAGAACTGAGAGATGGGGTTATTTTTTGAACAATATCATGCTTAACTTAGGTTAATCTCCTTGTCTGCTTTAGCGCGATATGCTGGAGGGATCAGGAACTGTTATCACCACATTGTTAACAGAGATGGCAAAACATACTGTGGAGACAGATGGATTCAGTCTGAGGCAACCTTTTTTTTGCCACCCTCTGGAACAGCTGAGGAGATTTCCTTGAACTGTGTGTAATGGAGCAGCTCACTCTTCCCCCAAAATGAATTGGGCAGAAGTAAGGGCTCCTGTACTTGTTTCTCCAGGAGAGTTGTGAAAGCGCTTCACGCTGGATCCAAGAGCAATCTCTTTGCTGCCCCTCTGATGCTTCTGTGCCACTTAAATTGTTAAAAAACGCACATGGGCATTGACATACAACATTTCACACAGCTGTACTCTTTTGCTCTGTATCCCTGAAAAATTTCCTGAAAACTAGTTCCTAAATCCAAATTTTTATCTTGCCACAATGCATTGTAACTAGAAGGAGTACCAGCCCCTTGCACACTACGCAGAATCCCCTGTCAGGCCACCTGCCCAAATTTCAGCAGATCAGAGTAGTTCAAGTAGCCCGGCCTCCTGAAAATGTGCTATTAAGATTACACTTTGTGTTATTTGTGAAAGAAGTAACGGCCATATATTTTCTGAAATAATTCTTGCCACAAGTGGCATCACTCACTATATCTGCTAGTTTAGCTGTAATTACTAAATTCATTTTTAGAAGCAGATGATTATGAAGTAATAGAAACACACATCTTAAGAATTAGGTTTCCTTTTCAGCTGAAGAACTGAGCATGTTTTTTGTTTGACAGAAGGCAGAAAAATACGTAAGATACCAGAATCGTGGTATCCTAAGTCCTAAGAATAATGGTGCCCTATATATTAGGAAGCATTTTCAGCTCTTTGCAAAATTGTATGCCCATGCTGACATGAATTTCTTTGAATTTAGGTATACTGGTGATCACATTTTGTCTTTGAAACAACGTAATTTTCCTTGTCTTGAGTTTTTCTCTTCTAGCTGCATTCTAAGATTTCCTCATATTCTACACTCTGTTATACACTTAAAAAGTTTTGGAGAGCCATTTTCCTGTGATTATGTAGAGTGCAGATTATAGTGAAAACGATACAGACAGACCTATATGAGGTCTGAAAAAATTCAGTTGCACATAAAGCCAGCTGGAAAGAAGCAGCCAAGTTACGGGAAAGCCAGCTGTATTTGATCCTGAGATGGATGGTCAAGTGGGACAGGAATTTCCATCTTGCATGCGAGGAAATAAAAGTAATCTTGGATAGAAGTTACAGCATACGTTGTCTGAACACTAGCATCCCTTTAAATAGCTACTGAAAGTATCAGCGTATCAGATAATAGAAACTGATATATTTAAACACATCCTAAAAAATGGTAACAGTTTCCTGGTTTTGCTTAATCAAAATGTTTCATATTTTATTTGGTTTAGATGTCCAGCAATTGATGTTTTTATCAGATGCACGCAGCTGGATCTGACTTGTTTCAGACCAACATTTTCCATTTGCCTCACATTAGTCACTTTTGGGAAAGATGAGCTTTCTGGGACTTCAGACCATTTGTTCCAGGGTCATCTTTTACTGACATCGGATTTGTTTAGACAGAGGCTTTTTGACACAAATATTGCATAAAGCATAAATATAGCACAGCACCCTCTGTGACAGTCAGCTCAGAGACAGAACTGGATTCTTCTGCTAAACAAAGTTAGGAAACAGTCAAAAGTATCTTGGAAGAAAAAGGCAGAAGGACAAAGAAGCAACTTTTTAGTCCCTTTATGTCACCAGGGCCAAGAATACAAGCAACCTAGCTTTATTTAATTCAAGCATCATACTATATCCTCTGACAGGTTCACTAGATTTAAATGCCATACATTGAAAATATAAAGAAATCAAGTTTTTTAATTGTATCTGCACATCAAATGACACTGTAAGAAAATTATTTCCAATATTGCCATTCACCACATTTTAAGGTCTATTGGTCTTTCCATAAGCAACTCCCTCACTGAGAGGATGGATTTCAGCTGTACAAGCTCCAGTCTGGTCTGAAATCTGGCATCAAACCATCTGGATTCATAATACTAATAACACTAATCAAAAGCATGCGATGCTTCCAGAAGAGCTACTTTGGTCTATAGAATTAACACGTTTTCCTCTCCTTGTTCTGTTAAGAGGAGTGGCCAACAATAGTGATCAAAACAAGCAAAGTGGATCTTGGTGTCTCGTGAGTTCCCCCGTCCTCAGACCTCTCCAAATCACGGAGGCTGGACGAGTGTCACAGCTTACTCCCCTGCCAGCTGTCTGCAGGTGCGCACAAGTCCTCCCTCTCTCTCCCCAGGTACGAGCCCTCTGGCAGTCCCTGGGAAGGCTGAGGTGGTCCTCTCCTGCCCAGCTGTGCCAGCCTTGGGGCCACGCTCCTCTGTGCAGCACAAAGCAGCCGCAGTGCAGGAGAGGATCTGGCTCTGCAATTAATGGCAGGAGTGCACACTAAGCTCCTTCTCAGTGCACCAGGCACAGACAGACGAGGTTGTGTTCACTCGCACACAAGCGAGTATTTATTCGGTCCTCTGCCGACTGTTTCTCTCACAGGCGCCCGCCTCTCAGCTTCCCGTCTCCTCGAGCAGGAGAGAAAACATGGGAGCAGAAGCCAAGGTCTCCTGAGTTTCAGTTCGACTGCTGGTATTGACTCATTGTTTGGCCTTACTTAGTCATTTAACCTCTCTGCCTTTAGTTCCCTTGCTGAAAAAGGACAAAGAAGCTGGATTTGACTGGGCAAGACAGCTCTCCCCAGGAAACAAACAGGGGGGCTGTTTTGGAGAGCAGAGGCAGCTCTCTCCCCAGGGCAGCTGGACCTCGACGGAGACAGAGCAAAGTACAAGGGGCAGAGTCAGACTGTGACCTGTAGTATTCCACTACTAATCTTTAACCTCTGAAAATTATTTTCCTGAGCTCCAGTAGTGCAGCTCCCTGTAGCTGGTATAACGCAGGCAGCAAGCTGTTCTCTCTCTCCCTGTTGTAACAAAGGAAATCATGGCTTAACTCTGCTTCTCAAAAGCATGATTCCCCCACTTCGGTGAGGGTGGCTGGTTGCCATGTTCTCATTGGAAAAAGGTCGCAGAAAAGGCGGCAGGTAGGACCAATAAACCAAGCTGTGGACACCAAGAGGCATTTGAAGGAAGGGAACTGCTCTGCCTCAGAAAATACCTGCGTGTCCTTGCCAACAGCAAGGGACCTCGTAGGTACCCACCATCAAACCAACAAACCTACTGCATGAGAGACAAGTAGTGCTGCCTGAACAGCCGAACCAATACAGAATGAAGATTTGGGTCAGTGTATTGTGGCCTGGAGAATATCATCCTAGCAAAATTTCACAGTAAAATTTATATTCTCTGACTTTTGGTAAGGGTTCTTCACTGCCACATGTCCCCCACACATAATATGGCTAGCAGTATAACATCATGGTTTTATTATTATTAACAACAATGAAGATTCAGGATTTTTTTTTTTCTAGTTTCTAGATTTTAAAATCTGATGAGGTGGCATTTCTTCCTCAGTCATAAAAAAACAAGGCTANATGTCCCCCACACATAATATGGCTAGCAGTATAACATCATGGTTTTATTATTATTAACAACAATGAAGATTCAGGATTTTTTTTTTTCTAGTTTCTAGATTTTAAAATCTGATGAGGTGGCATTTCTTCCTCAGTCATAATAAAACAAGGCTAGAGGTTGTCATTTATCATTTGGCTGCAGGAGCTAAAGCTTAGTAGAACAATCCAATGGCTTTTGACAAAAGCATGAAAGCCGGCAACACAAGAACCTGCCAACACAGGCACTTGCCAATATTAACAGAAAGAAGAGATGGGAAAATATTTCAAAGCACCAGTGAAGAAGCAGAGATGCTCTTTAGCTGAGGAGTGTCTTTCTACATCAGTTCGGCTGGGATGAAGGTGGAAGAGAGAGCTATGCAGTTTTGGTCAACACAGCTACACTAAGCAGAACTTGAATACCCGCCAGGGCACCGGCTGGCCGTCTGCTTTGTAATTCCTATGACCCTTGCAGAAACACAGCAATGAAGCACCCAGCAAGGGTGGAAATCAGAACCTGGGCAAGTGTGCGCCCCACACATCCCGCCCCCACAGGGCACCATCCGTAGGCAGGTGCCATGATACGCTCCTATCCACAAGCCAAGGCGCTGCGCTGGGGGCTTGCTCTGGGGAAGAAGTACAGTTGGGGTGGGCCAGGAACGGAAGACTTAACTTCTTTTTTCACCCCCAAAAGAGGTCAAGCAGAGGTCAGAAGAAGAAACTCAAGCTAGTAAATTAGTCAGTCCAGTTGGCCTTGGAAGGCATACTTCAACTCCCTGCTCCAACACAGCCTTAATCAGATGCTTCACAGGAAGTCTGCAAAGGAATTTAAGCACCAGACAACTATTTATGTGCCTGCACTCCTCCCAAAATTGCCAGAGCAGGTAGAAGGTGCCTACCATTTTTGCAGAGCTGGTCTTTACTAGCTGGGTGTGACTGCGCTGGCAGAGAAGCAAAGGCACAAGAAGTCCATCTTCAAGGATTGGAGGGAGGTGATGGAAGAGCCCAACCATGCTTAGCAGCTTAGCATGGGGCTACAGGCAGACTGAGCACAGGTAAGGTGATGTTTGTTACCAACCAGTCTGCCAGCACGTATCCTGGCCTAGTTGCAAGAACAAATGCAAACTGTTCAGACATGACAGTGACAGGTAGCGCACCGGCACCTCAGACGAAATAACACCCTCACCCTGATGGTTAAACATCCCAAGGCAGCTGCAGCTCAGGGAGCTGAAACAAGGGAAAACTCCTACACAGAAGCAGAGAGTTAAGTCCCAGGCTTTGCCACCCCTCGGGGAGGTTGCTCTGGTGAGTCAGTTCCTGCCCCAGCGAGGGACTGCGCTGCAGTCTGCTGGCAAAGATTTCGTCCCCCAACTTCCCCCAAGGCCTTTTTCTGCAGAAGGAGCAATTTGGTCTTAGGTAACATTTCAGATCTCACATTTTAGGGAAGAAAAGCCAAAGCATGCTGATTAAAAACCTGATGAAAAGATATTTCAGTGACTAATATGTCATATGGAGAGATAACTAGTGAGTCTCTTTCAGAAGTAGGGTTCGGGCAAGCTGTTCTTCGCAGAGGCTATACTGCACTGAAGGGATTTAGCTAACACTGCATACACAGTAATGGGTTATGTGCACTAAATTGCATGATTTTTTACATGACAAATCATACTCTATACTGCCCCATAAATTCATATACTCATATCAAATACATGGATAATTATGTGAAAAAACCTGCGATCTGGAATATGAATGTTGTCCAGCCTCATGCAGAAGGACATTCTGCTTCACAGCGGGTTTGCAATCTGTTAGGGCTCAGGTTGGCTCAGAAGCGGTAGTTCTTAATAGAGTTTACCATTTGGGAAGACAGTGGTTGCATATGGTCAGGCTGAAGCAGGAGAGGACAGCAAAAAGTTTGGCAGGAAGAAAACTGAAACTCCAGGCTCAAAAGTAAAGCAAAAATGGGATATACTAATGATCCTACCTTGTCAATCTGAGGTTCTTCGTTGCAAATACACCCTGAGGAGAGGAGACGCAACATACACCAACTGCACCTTGAGAAGACAGAATATATAGCATGATCAAACCCTTTTTAGTATCTACAGCTTGTCACCTAGATAAGATGAAATCCAAAAGACTTTCACAGCACTAGATAAGCAACTGTGGCTTTCCTTACTGCCTTTTATAAGAACCTAGCATGAGTTTGGAACAATTACCAGAAGATGAATGACACCTCAGGCACGCCTTACTGAGCGTGACAAAATGATAAGGAAAAGGTCACCAATCAGACTTGGTAAAAAGTAAAGCTGTTTCAGAGCACAGGTTTTTTGAGTGCCTTGCTTAGGGAACACCTTCTGCATAGACACACGATTGAGCCTCAAATTACCTGACTTGGGCAAAAATGGTTTTACAGCGCCATTAGTGCAGTACGCAATCTAAACCAATGACCTCTGCTGAGAATACGTTTGGAACACTCATTTCTCCTTTTATTCAACAAGAAAATTACTCGTTCAAATAAAACTACTTGGTTCACTGGACTAGTGATGGATTTTCTCTAGCTGGGTATCAGTGCAGCAGGCGGCTGTTAAGAATGCCATACAAAAAAAGGTGACAAATGTAATGCACAAAGGCTATGAAAATGTTGACATACAGGCAACCTATCTTTGCCTTCTCAGAATTGCTCTGAGAGATGAACAACACAAGCAACTTCAAGGCAGCAAAACTGTTCTTGTCCCAATGTCTCACTGCCCTGGGAGGAAAGCCTGAGTATTCCTCCCAGAGCCTGCTGAGATCAATCTTAGCGGTCAACCTTTCCTGTCTTTCACTAAAAGAAGGGACAAGGGAAGAGGAAGGGAAAGGAGAAGCATAATTAAAACTCTCTGGAATAGAACTACATTAGCCAGAACCCCTGTGGATTTACAGAAGTGTACTCTAAGAGCAAATAACACACCAGAGGCTGAGCACAGGGCTTGAGTGACAGATACTGGCTTCTGCCACCACTGCACATATATTGGGGCCAGAAGTCAAAATGACACGCACAGCATTTGTAGATCCCAATTATCCCTGCAGCTTCCTGTGCAGGCACTGTGAAAATGTCTCCTAAGAAGTCATCTGCCCTTGTTATGGTGAAAGATCCTCTGTGGAGAGCTTAACATAAGTTCTCTCAGCCTCTGCTGAAGGAAGTTGTGTACATTTAAATGCACGCTTTGACGGTTGAAGCTCCACAGTTACTTGTACTCCTGGGCAGCTGCACAAAAGGAGGTTTCGTACCCTCAGTTCACCTCTGAGGCCCAAGTAGCCTAAAAGGAATTTTGATGGGGTTTGCCTGGGGGCAAATCTCGAGAACGGAGATAGATTGATGTCATAAACTTGTTTTTCTAAGTCACTTAAATGCATGCAAGTCCTGGAGAAAGCTGTTTCTGGAGACAGCCCAGGGGGTCCTGAGCTTTGCTTCTGAAGGGGAAGAGGAATCTTTCTATGATCTGCAAGGACTGCTGCTTTCAAAAACTGCCCCACATGTGTCTCTATAAGTAAGCAAATTACAGTAAGCCTAAATTCAGTGATGAACTAGTACTGTAAACAAACCTTGGACAAGCAATGCACTTATTCGCTTTGGGTCAGATGGCAATAGGGGTGCGAAAAAAAGGGAAAACCTCCATTTAATATGGAGGTAAAAAGTGAGGAACTAAAAAACTTAAAAAAAAATTGGGGGGGACGACATGTTTTGAATAATTAGACAGGAAAAGCCTCTACTACATGTATCATGTTTGCCAAGATCTTAGCAAGAATCAAAAGCATTGGACATTTCTAGAGAAAAACAACCCCCCTTTTTTTCTTTTTTAAACACAAAAACTGAACACTGTCATCCTGGACGTTACAGAACAGCTAAAAATCATTAGGTTGCATATTCCAGGCCTGAACTTCCTGGGAGAGATTATTTCCTCACTGCTCACGGCAGGATATCATGCATGCATCTTCTGGCGATCGCAAACAAATGTGACTGGATTAAACAGATCAATGACCTGATAACTGCCCCAGTTCTATGTTGTATTTGTAATTAAACCTAAAGAAGAGGCAAAGTTTAAATTTGTAACTTACAGTAACACATAGTTTTACTTCCGAAACTTGCTCTGACTTCCTATTTTATTAGTTGTATGGAGATGTCTAAAGCTGATTAAAAGTATCCTGATTAATAAGGAAATAAAGAAATTAATCAGTTCCAGGAAGCTTTCCATGTGAAACCAGCCCTGATTGAATTAGTCTAAATGATTTATTAGAACACTACAGATGCCACCCCTCCTTCTCTCAGGGAATTAAATTAAAAGAAATAAATATTTAAATCCAATTTCTTTTGAACAGATTTGATCTATTAGTTGATTTTTAGAGAAGAAAACTGTTCTAGTCATCAAAACTTTTCTAAGTAACAGCTTTTTACTTTTACACTAGTGTTAGGGAAAGAGATAAAAACTAATTTTTCCTGAAGTTTGCTGAGATAAGCTTAAATTAGAAAAGTTCTTGGCTGTTTTCTGGCCTTTTCAGTAGGAAAGAAGTGATTGATATTTATTTTAGTGAGTTAATTTGTATAGGGAAAATGCTTCAGAGTGAAATAAAATTCACTGAGCTGTTGACATCTTTTCTTGTTTGTTTGGGCATTGAGAGAGCGGCTGCAAGCCAAGCTGGTCCTCGTTCCCCCGTGTCTATAGTAGGCATATATCACTGCCGCCAGCTGACTGAAGTCACAACCCCTCCTCGCTTTGCAATCTATTTTCTTATCAAAACAACCCAATCAATCAACAAGAAAAAAGAAAAAAGCTACAACCTGGAATACTGGCACTCAGTTTTCAATACGAATTAATGATGGACTGAAAATACCGTTTATCTTCCCTTCAAAGGTGTAGTAATTTTAGCCAACATGGAGATCCTTGAATCATCTTGAAATGTGGGCTGAAAGGACGAAAGATGATGTACAGAAATAAGACTCTGTTAAGTATATAGACCACGCAGAAATGCAGATCACAGAAAATACTGGTTCGCACGCTCTTAGGAGGTAATAACGAGGATCGAGAAGGCTAATAAGCTACAGCATAGGCACATGTTCAGCTCTGGATAACCATGAAGTGTGGGAGGAGCCATACTTATTGGTACTTAGAAACTTGCTGTCTGTGTTGGGGACAGTTAGATGCAGACTGCAAGGGAAGGAAGTTGGAAGGGCATTTGTCTTCCCTTTCCTATTTCGCGTCTGCTAAGGACAGTCCTAGCATTAGGACAATGCAATTTTATCACGGCTTCTCAACTCTCTCACCACTCAAGTTTGCCAGACATTAGTGAATATAGTCGATCTATGCCAACAATTAGATATACTCAGTCAGGTCACAGTCCAAATATGAAAATTTAGAATATTTCCTCTTGCTTGCAACCCTATGTGTTTAAAAAGGGACTGGCCTGGATTCTGACTTGCACAGACAGTGCTTTGAACTACTGTGAGCACTGAAAGGCTCTGACACTAATGTCATTGCAACATCTGCACGCTGGAGAGTAAATCTCCAGTGGCATCATGACTGTGTGGCATCTGCACTGCATCGCTCTTGGATGAGAAAGCCTGGATCCTTGCACTCTGCCAGGTCTTCTCTTCTGCACTGGATTCCTAAAGATATCGGGCAAGCCTGGGCTGTGGCAGTTTGTAGAGCACCAACCTGCTACGCACAGAGCAGCAGAGCACACGGCTGTCACTGGCTGGGGCAGCACAGCGTTTGAAGTCACTTTCGTACAGTCTCCCCCCAGAGCTGAACCATCTACCCTATGATCATCGTGTAGGATCCATCTCTGTGGTATAAGCAATAAGGACTCCATAAAAGCTGTTTCAGGATCTGGAAGGTGGCAGCAATACGCCTCAGAAAATTACTTCCCTGATGCCTTGGAGAGGCAGCCGGGGGAGGAGAGACACAATTTAGCATTTCAACATCTTGGCGTGTTTGAACTCCTGTGCAACTCTCAGCAATCTGAAAGACAGAGCAGAGCTGCACTGAGATCTTCTGAACCTGGATCGCAGCTGTCTCCACAGATTCTGAAAGAGCAGGGATAGGTTTCAGCTCGGTATAAAATCATGGGTCTTGGCAGCTGCCTACACCAAAGACACTCTCTTGTGTCTGGAAAAATCTGGCAGAGCCAGAGGTTCTCAGTTCTGTTCCTAGACCATGAAAATGACTGCTCTCCTTTCTGCTAGCAACTGATGCCGTCTTTATGACAATGACAGACGCTTGTTTCTCACCAAAGTAATAAATAAAAAAAAAAAAAATTTGGTTTCTTTTAAGTCCAGTGCAGCAGCAACAGCGGTAGAAAACAAGAACAGCCCTTTTATTAATAGACTACTAACACAAAGTTCAAAAATTACAGGTACTCTGAGAAATAGAATTTGGAAACCATTAGACCTTATTCTCTCAATATTTTAGATATCATTAAATCCCTGTATAGCATCTAGCATATCATGGCTCAAGTTACCACAAGCTTTCTTTCAGCAGTGAACCATAGGAAATGCATTCCACTTCAGAAATATAATGCCACTTTGCATTAATAAAGTAAACATCGATTTAAGCGCAGCATTGTTACATTTTCTCTCTTTATAGGATGGCGCAAGAATAAAGCCTCCCCGAATTGAGGCAGTATAATGCCTGATGATAATTCAGATAGTCAGGGCAGCAATTTTCCTCTCTTTGTTGCCTGTAACCTGCCATGACTATTAATGTCAGAACATGTGTTTATCTACACACAAATACAGTTATTACAACGTGTGTAGGTATGTGTGTGCATATGCATACACTAAATATATATGGTAAATGCCTTGATCCATGGCGATTCTGTAATGCAGCGTGCACTTAAACCACATCACCATACAGCACATATTACTCCGTCAACCTGGAGCATCTAAGGACTGCAGAACATGATAAACCTGAACCAAAGAATTCTCAAATTCAGAATCACAGGTACGTGTTTTCATTGTAGTAAGGAGATCTAACTAGACACAGCTCTTCTCTGGGGGAAGGGAGGGAGCAAGAAGCCACAGCTTACGTATGAGGAAACAGAAGATTAAGCAAAATCGCTTTTCTGCCTGGGAACTGCATCTTCGTATTGTAACGCAACATTAGTTCCCAAAATGACCCTAACCAGTTTGTAGAACATTTGGTACAGTAAACATGAGGACAATAAACAACTTGCTTGAGATCACACAGCCAGTCAGTGCTCCAGCTTCCTGAGTCCTACGATTTAGTCACCAAGGGTAGGTCTGCACAGCACGCTTGCTCCAGATGACGGGTTCTGTCCACTGAACACCAAGACTAATTAGCCTGTGATTACCATGCAGACGTGCCTTAAATGGTTCCCAATCTTACAAAATCCCCTAGTACGACTGTCCTGTATTCAGAACAGGGCTTTCATGTCTTTCCTATTACAACAAGAAACACAACCTGAAAGATCATGAGGTTTGAGTGTTTGTGAAGCATCAAATTTCCATAGAAATAGCTATTATAATTTTGTTTTGTGTTTCCAACTTTTTGATTTTTTTTTTTTCTCCCTGCATAATCTATAGCTTCAGCCAAGTGGCCAGCTCAGAGCTCTGTTCTTTCCAGGTCAATGACATTTTTACAGAATTTCTGAGGACTCTCAGTTTCACCTCTGCTCGCCGAGATTCCAGTCTCTTCAGAAGCACTTTTCTNTTTTTTTTTTTTACTCCCTGCGTAATCTATAGCTTCAGCCAAGTGGCCAGCTCAGAGCTCTGTTGCTTCCAGGTCAATGACATTTTTACAGGATTTCTGAGGACTCTCACTTTCACCTCTGCTCGCCGAGATTCCAGTCTCTTCAGAAGCACTTTTCTGCCTAGTGATGAGCTGAACCAGAGCCTGACTTGCACTCTAGGCTCTCCTTGTCTTTTACACTTCTCTCTTCCTCTACAACTATCTCTTTTTTACCACATCAAGCCATTTGTAAATAATAATTTAAATTACTTTGGAAAAAACTGACCTGTTGGAAATGCAGTTTCTAGTTTAGGACAGGAGGTACAGGTACCCGAAGTTTCTTGCCTACATACCTTTCACCCACTCCCTGGAGCTCCCTTTCAAATCCTTTAACTGCCCTTATAGCACTGTACAGACGACAGCGTAAGGCACGTGCTACGTGCCAGTGACTTGTAGCACCCTCCTGGCCCTATACAGCCTCTCATCAAACAGACAACATGAGTATCGCTGCTTAATTTAAGTTCTCTGAGAAATAAATGAATAAATGCAGCAATAAATCTCTCTCATAGAAATGAGCTGCATTTCCAGTGTGGGAGGGGAGGGAGCTAAGAAGCCCTGACCTGGCTGGTTTGTTTGCACGCTCATAGGAAGAACGATTGCTGCTCAGAGAGCTGAGCCCCAGGATATTGCACACCAGAACAAGCGGACTCAGCACTTACTGGAGCATTAGTGGGGAGCACTGGTGTTTCCCATGGCTGAGAAGGAAGCCTGAGGAACTAACTGAACATTGTAAACCCACACATGGTTTAAAACTGCTAGGTGTCTGGAAATTCCATATTATGTTGCATTTGGTTTTATCTGGATTGAAAGCATGGGAAGTGCTGCTTTTACGCTCCTTTCCCCAGAGCTATGAGGACGCAGCTGCTGGAGGGTAAATTCTGTTTACTCTGTGTGCTGAGCAAGCAGAACTCACATGTAAAAGTGAAGCAGACTCCATATATCCAAACTATTTCAGCACAACACACCCTAAAGCGCAGGACTGTGTTCAAATAACCTCCTTACCTAGGCTCAAACCAAGTATTAGTTCATCCCTGCAGAAATGCAAGACACGTTCCTGCTTTTTTCCCTTTCCTTGGTTCTCCTCTTCTTTTCCCCCATCAGTGTCCCAACAGACCTCCATTTCTGGGTGAGATGAAGACATGGCGTTCATTGTACACACAGCATGAGGTGCTCAATGGGTGGTCAGACCATCACAAGGCTGCCTCACGTAAGTATCCCTTACCATAGCACAGGAACTACCAGGACCATATCCACAATCCATCCAGTGTTGCAGCCTTTCTGAGAGCACTTTAGCTGAGGGTATCCAACAGAGATGTACCAATGTAACGCCTCTTCTGTCATTGTGCGGTGTTGCCTAACGTAAAGCTTACGTGATCATTGCCAACAGCCTCTCTTTGAGGGTCTGGCAAATGAACTCCTCTCCAAACTAGCTGCTTTTCACAGCAAGGAATGGGGATCTGCGTTGTACCGAAACTTTATCCCAGCTGCATGGTGAAGATAAGATTTCTTTCCAAAGAATCATGCCAGTTGTCTTACAAATTTTGGATGAATTGGCATAAGTGGACTTAACTTCAGTGGATGCATTATGATAAGTTATTTAAAATCTCCATCATCTTCCCTATGCTTTCAGGTAAGTCAGTAGGATCTAATTTTCTTCACTTCCGTTGCAGCTTCAAAAAAACCCTCAAAATCAAATCAAATTCAGTAAGGTGTTCTGAATCTTCGGTAAGATTTTCCATTAAAGAACTTTCCAAGCAGAATTAATAAAGTTTCACAAGGCTCCCTAAACAACTACAGTTATTCCTTTTTTACGGGACAGCCCCAAGTGTCTCATGGAAACAGTGAAGAACATTGCTCAAGCAAGTAGAGTTGGCTGGGTAGCAGTTCTTCAGTAAAGGATTTAGGGCTCAGTCTCAGATTTGGCTTTCCACAGGCCTTGCACCTTACAGGGTGCTGCCAGCCCAGCGAGACATGGGAGAACAGGAATGAGCATGACCAGAGCTGGAGCCCCCACCAGGGGGAACCACCAGAGCATTAGCCCAAGGAGAACGCAACTGCCAGTGCTGAGAAAAGTGCTGTCTGCTCAACATGCCCCAAATGGCCACGGCAAGGAGTAATCCTCCCCATTTACTCTGCCCTGATGAGGCCACATCTGGAGTACTGTGTCCAGTTGTGGGCTCCTCAGGTCAAGAGAGACAGGGAACTGCTGGAGAGAGTCCAGTGGGGGGCAACAAAGATGAGGAGGGGACTGGAGCATCTCTCCTATGAGGAAAGGCTGAGAGATCTGGGTCTGTTTAGCCTGAGGAAGAGAAGACTGAGAGGGGATCACATCAATGCTTACAAATATCTAAAGGGCGGGTGTCAAGAGGATGGCGCCAGACTCTTTTCAGTGGTGCCCAGTGACAGGACAAGGGGCAATGGGCACAAACTGGAACACAGGCAGTTCCACCTGAACATGAGGAGGAACTTCGTTACTCTGAGGGTGACAGAGCACTGGCACAGGCTGCCCAGAGAGGCTGTGGAGTCTCCTTCTCTGGAGATATTCAAAACCCGCCTGGACATGTTTTTGTGCAACTTGCTCTAGGGGCACCTGCTTTAGCAGGGGGGTTGGACTTGATGATCTCCAGGGGTCCCTTCCAACCCCTGCCATTCTGTGAGTCTGTAATGGGAGTGAGTCACCTTGTGGGAGACTTAATTTAGACATGAAGAATATTTGTCTAATGGTGAGGCTACTGAAGCAACCGAAGGTGTGATCTTGGAGATGTTGCTAAGCCTCCCTCATTGCACACAGTGTAAGCAAAAATTGTTCAGGCTTTACAGAGACAGGTATTCATGTGTGTCAGGACACAAGGATGGGTTAGTTGCTTTCAGGGTCCCTTCCAGCTATACTTCTTAGTGACTATTTCCTGAATTTAACCTGGGGTTTAACACTTTCAACCCTTTTTTTTTTTTTTTGTTTCTGTGAAATACAATCTATGGCAGTACTAATACCAGCTTAACAACTTTACTGGGCCACACCCCTCTAATTTAGTTTCCTCACAATGAAAATGGAGGTGGGGAACAAAAAAGCCACCTTTACAAAATACCTTTCACTTCTTGGAGTAGCTCTCCCAGAGCTACTCCCAGGCTCTTCCCAGAGCCTAGGACATGGGTTAAATTAGAAAAAATGACCCCAATTTTGAGACTGGGAGGCTTCAAGCAGAAAAAGTGCAGCTAATTTCCTGAAAGACCCAAAAGCTTCTCACTTTCTTGGAAATTATAAAAGACAAATAAAAACTCCAAATCCCAGAATTTACTGAGGGCAACATTAAAACAGCAAACAAGAGAGGACAGCAAAGTGTAATCTGTTTACTAGCTCACACATGCATCTAATTCTTGTCACCGCAGAGTACTGATTCCACATTTTAAAAATTGAGCTTGGCATTGATGTAAACCTATTTACTTAATTGTTCTTTTAAAACATTAACCTGAGGCAACAGTGATTCAAAGCTTGGCAGATACAGCAACAGAGAGGTCCTATAAAACTTTTTTTTTTCCCTAATTGTTAATCTTATCTAAAACTTAGTTGATCAAACCACTGGATTACAAGGTTTTGTGTAATGCCATGTGTGCTAGCTTCCAATACCTGTTACATACGATGGGTAAAACTATCAATTGCTTAGGCAATTGTGCAGCATTACAGGTGCATAGGAAAAGACTTTCAGAAGACCTGGACTGCAGACAAAATTTTATCTCTTGGAAGTGGGGTTCTTTTTTTTTCCCCTCATTCGAATGATTACAAAACTCTTTCCTATTCACTAAATAGCGGTCATATCCTCGGAACCCCAAAACCATTTTGCTAATTGTGTGGGGTTTTCTCATAGTGTGTTTTTTTCCCCTCAGAACACAAATTCTTCCATTATTGCAATTTAGTCAAAACATGTTTTTATAGATGTAATGCTTGCCAATACAGGACACTATTTTCCAAAAGAAAATAACGCTGCTGTGGGAGGAATTACAGTCCTTTCGCAATGTTCTCTCCTGTTGTAAAAATTCTTAATCATGTAGAAGTATCTTCTATATAACTGTCTATATCTGATTCTGAAAAAAGCAATTCTTTTGCTTTGATTGATAAATATATTAATTCCCAGTGCAACTCATTTCAAGAACAAGGTCTTCACAGCATGAAGACGCAGAGGCTACAGTTATGCACAAGCATCACGTGTGCCCACTTCACAGTGTTTTTTCATTAGTTTAACTAAAAACTGCAGTGGAAACTTCCCATATTGTTCTAAGTGGGCACAATTATTACCTGGAAATTTTCCTTTTTAAGTTTAGCTTTTCCTTTTAGCCTTTAAGCCTTAAGTTTAAGTCCTTATAATTCATAGCCACTGTGCATTATACTTCAGTAAATAAACATTTACTTAAACGAATGGAACAGTATGCATCTCAAGATGGTCTGATAAAGAGTACATTTGTTTACAGCACAGATACCTGCTGCAGATACATATCTTCACAGGAAAAGAACCATTAGATTTTCTGTAGGACTGAATTACTGCATCGTTGTACCCAACCGTGCTAAAATAAGCAGTTATTCTGAAAGAAAAAGCAACAAACAATGTTTGTTTTTATAATCCACTAGATTTTAAATGCTCTAGTGTAACTATACAATTAAGTAGGGTTGGTACTGTTCCTGCTGCCTTCTAGACCTGGGTGCATAATCCTACATCCCTGACATTATTGAACATAGAATGATGAACACTGAAGAATGATGAAAGAAAAGAAAAACTACAAGCAACAGATTTGCTCTAATACTGGGTGAATCGTGTTTCTTTCTGTACATGCCTGTTCACTGAAGCATTAAGTATTTTCTGAATTATAGAACACATAACCTAGCTTCATCCCTTCTGGAAAGACAGGTACTAAATCATTTACAGGTTGAGTCGTCCACCGAGCCACTTACACAAAGTAATCTGCTATTTGGAAGCTTTCAGCAGACTTTCAAATGAGCTTGAGGAACTACTTTAGATAAAGCTCAGAAACACTGGGGAGCTGCAGAAGTACATTGAAAGAAGCTCTATTCTAAGGCCTATTTTCTTTGAACAGAGAGAGAAAGTCAGATATTAGTCAGCATTAGATGTATGTGGCTGAAAGCCTGTGCTATAGTGGCCTTGCATGTAAGGAAAATCAAAGTATAAGGCAAAATTGTATGGATTGTTCAGAAGGGTTTTCTAAGGAAAAATAGACTTAGGCAATCATCCTGAGCTTGTGTGTGTGCATGTGTGTGTACACCCTCCTAATAACCTTGAAGCTACCAGCGAATGACAACAAACTGTTGTTGTATGGTGGAGGTGGGGGTTCAGTCAACGTCCTGAGGGCAGGGCTGCCATTCAGAGAACCCAAGGCAGGCTAGGGAACTGAAAGGATCCCTGTGAAATTCAGCAAGGACCAACGCAGAGCCCAGGAGCCAGACCACAATAACCTTCTGCATCCATACAGGGAGTGGCATGGCAAGGCTCAGGGAGATGGTCATGCTGCTGCGGCAAGAGAATCACAGGTAATATGAGGCTTGGGCAGGAAATTGATATCCCAAGGCCTTCAAGTGGAGAGGAGGAGGCAATATATTCTTCCATCACCCAGCTCAGACTCAAAAATTTGTGTGTTTTCCATTTAGGAAGCAATTACAAACACTGACCAGAGTAGCCGTAACAAGTAATAAGCGCAAGTAACAAAGGTGAGAGTAGCCAGAAAAAAGGTCTACTTAAAAAGCCCAGAAAAGCAGAGCAGCTCTTTTCCAATGTGAACTGAACGTGGCTTTTCGTTTGTTTTTGAAACATATTTCATTGACAAAACCAATACAATCTTGTTATTCCCCTATTCTTTCAAACCTGTGCTACTGTGGGGAAAACTTTCTTCAGTTCGTGCATCACCAGAAAAAGTTAAAATTTGTCTGCTCACTTGATCATAAATATAGCTGCATCTTTATTATACCTGTAAATTTCTATGTTCACTAAGGAAACTAATAAAGACCTACACAAGCAGGGGAAAAAACACATATAAAGTCCTGTCTCAAACAGAAGACACGACATTAGAGGCCCAACGCAAGGCTACAGACCTCACCACCATCTTCCAACTTAAGAACTGAACATCTGAAGCTATGTTTATACAGAAACTCTGTTTATAGTTGAGCCTCCCTCCACAGAGGTGCAACTAGAAATCAAAAGAGGAACGCTGTACATGTTTCTTTCGAAGAAACTTCTAGTAGAACATTCTCCTCACAACAAAATCAGAAAAAAACAAAGCAGGACAGAGCAATATCCAGAATCAGTCATTGCCACCTAGAAGAAGAACTTGCACGAGAAATTGTAGACGTAAGTACTTACGCAACTCAAGTGCCAGAAAAGAAACCTGAAAACATTTCGTGCTCCTTGTTTGGGGCAGAACTGCGACTGATTGCGTTGTCCATTAGAAAAAGATTTACCATTGAACACAATGAAGCAAAACACTGCCCAGATCTGTGAGAACAGACAGAAAAAACACTTCAGATCTACACCATGATGCTGTCTGGGAGAGCACCTGGCTCTGTGAAGTCATTGGCGAGACATCAAACCTGGATATTTGTTCTATTACTGATTTGGGTTATACATAATGTATAATATAGTAGACACAGAGTGTTGAAAAGCCGTATTTAAAAAAAAATTTAAATCAAACAGGCTTTTTACACTCAAGAACAGTACCTTGTTCTTTTAATTGCTTATCTTGTTCAGAAAGCATGGCTCATTTAATTACAAAAATATACCTATGTCTAGAACAATGTTAGACCAACACAGTATTTGCCATTTGTGTACCCCTGAAAAGATGAAAACAAAATAAATAGAAATCTTTAAATTCAGTGGGGCTGCCTGCACTGGGTCACAGATTTTGTCCCCTGAGCTGTATTTTTCTGTTGGAAATTTCATGTCTTATCTAAACTTACCAGCACTCTGAAGACAGATATCCAAAATTCTGATTTCACACAAAGACACACACATGGTTTTATTTCTAAATTACTTGCAAATTGTAAAATTAATCTTAATAACTAATCATTTTACTCTGCATGTTCTTTACTGCATGTTAGTACTCAAACATTTTAGTTATATAAAACTGCCTGAATATAACGCTGGAGAATCATTTGAAAAGCTCTTTTTTTCTTGAGTGCCACTATCCTTAAACCGTATGGATTCTGTACAAGGAAACAGATCAGCAAGCAAGAACCAGTATGTGGCTCATACTTACCAGTCCACTTCAGGGCAATGGTCAGACCCAATTACCAGTCAGTGTGAACTGTGCAGATGAGCAGCACGCAAGACTGCAACTGTGCGAGTGGGCTCACGACTCCTGCAGGCTACCAAACCACGCAGCAGGAAAACAAAAGTCATTAGTCTCAGGTATGGTTGGGTCTATGGGTGGGGAAAGGGAGAAAACAGCTTTTGGTATCAAAGACAAGTTCTTTTTTTTTTTTTTCTTTTCTATGAGAAATAAGCAAAAGCCAGCTTCAGAAAAAGTGAGAGAGAAATTTCTGTGTGTTTTGAGACTGATTACTTACAGTGTGATTTAGTACAGAATTCTCAGTATGAACAAATGTTTATAATGCAGATGTTCAAGCACTGATAATATGAATAGCATGCTGGGTCAACAGCTAATATCTAGAATAAGATAAACTACTAATAAGTTCTAATTTTTAGGCCTGTGTGCCTGCTTAGTTTGCACACAGTCATTGTGAATCATATAACGGGCTCCACGCAGCATCCCCACTCTTATTTTTCTCATAACATACATGCAATGCATCTGTCACTGTGCTGGTGCTATTAATAACTTGTTGCTGTACATCTCAGTAGAAAGGCACTAAATTAAAGGCCTTGATGCTACCTCTTCAAACTTACGTCACTTTACATTCCCACTAACACTAACCGGCAGACAAATCAGAAATCCTCTAACCAATTTTCTGTTTATTGCAACAAAGCTGTGGTTCATCTGCAAAACCATGCAATAACTACACACGCTTACACCGAATTAAGTTAATACTCTCACCTATGAGTAGCTTGCTTTTTTTTTTTTAAGCAGAGAAATGAACTTTCCTGGTGACAAACTGTGTGAACCCATTGTGCACTAGTGCTCTCTCTCATGACGGTGTAGGAGACTCAGGAAATGGGTCACAGGACTTTAACACCTTTGCTACCAAAACCCTTGTGCTTAGCGAACACATACGCAACAGGAATCACTTACTCGAACTCTCCACACAAACGCTGCTTTAACTACAGTGCCACCACCTTGACTGAACTTTTCACTGTTCTTTGAAGTTCATTCCCTAACAAGTACAACACCTAAACAGCCCACCTCATCTTCCACCTCACAACTGGCAGTCCCCAGCGCAGCCAGATCCCTGCAGATTGCTATGAACAGACTATAGAGCATAAGACCAAAGTGAGATACTTCTGAGCCTGCTAGTTCACATCCTTTTCTCAATTGTATATGGTGCTTTCAAGAGGAGCTCAAGAAAGGCTCAGAGTTCTCCTCACATCACAGATCACTCAGCCAAGTTGCTTTAAGGTGGTCCCTTCCTGTCCTTTCTGTAACTACACCTCAATGCACACAGGTAAGTCCCAGCAGCTGTTACCAGCTTTGGGTTTGGGGAGATTTACACTATAGTGGGTTTAAACTCAGCTTTGTTTTTCCAAGTTTTCAGAAGAGGCAATGTAGCTGAAGTTGGGAAGGGCATAAGCTCTGGCATTAATGTTTTTTTGCCCGTGGAACTGACTTCAGTATATACTGCAAAGTAAATAGATCTCTGTGCAACAGTTCTTTTTGGCTTGTAAACCACAAAGTTTATCTGGCCTGTAGTCTTAATTCCTGTTTGCACACTACTCACAGAAACTCTGAGTGAATTCCAGGTTTCATGCCCAATTGGCGAGGCTATTGCTTAGGAATGCATTTTTACTTAAAAGGTGAGCAAATTTAATGAAGGCATTACCTTCACTACCTGTGAAGAAACACAGAACCATACCACGCCATTCATTTTCCCAGTGCAATGGCACTTCTGGTATGGAAATACAGAATGCCACAACAACTATCTGTATGGAAATGCAAAAAGCTAAAGCAATTACCATTTTTAGCATGGTCAGTGTCTTAAGCTTCCCATCAACTTCAAACGGACTAAAACGCCACCTGCTTTTATATTTACAGATATATTTTCAGAACAGAAGTAGGAAAAGATATTAGGGGATGGGAGCTTGAGGACAGATCAACTCCTTGTATTTTTCTCATCATCTTCCTACAGTTGCTTTCTTTCAAAAGTCTGACCTTATTTCTCTTAATTTTTTTCCAGAATTTTCCAGAATTAAAGAAATTTATCACAAAAATATTTGAATACCAGTGAGCAACTGATTACTACTGACAGCCATCCTCATTTTTTCCCCCGATGTGGCTTTTTGTTCATGCCCCCTCCCTTCTTCTTCCACAGCTTACAGGTAATTCCTCTTTTCCTCCATGTCACCTGCTAATTTTCTCTGTTCTGCTTTCACTGAGTCTTCTCCCTTTCATCTTCTTATTCTTGTCCTCTCTGATTTACCTTAGAAACAAATTCCTATTTTATCTCTTTATAACATCCACAAGTTGTTCTCCTCCTCACCCTACATTGTTTCTGGTGAACTTTCAAATTCTGTAGCTGAACATTAACAGATAGTTGCCGTCTGGTGATGGAACAGGATTGCTGCATCAACTCGGAATTAATCTAGATTTGCACAGGTTTAAATAGCTCACGTACCACCACAGGTCTTTTGGAAGTCCAGGAACTGCAGTCAGCCAGATGCCAAATTGCAAAGTCTTTGTAGGCAGACAAGCAAAACCAGGAAGCCCTGACCCAGATGAATCCTGAAAACTAGGACAGTTCCACTTTAAATCAACTAAATCTATCCGCAGCTGTCTAAAACACGTTCCATTCATATTTTGGGCCTAAGAATACTTGAAAGTGTGTTGAAGTATACTACCTCATTTCATTTCAGCCCCTAAAACAAAACCACTCAGGCAGCAACTGATTTTTAAAACAAAGAGTTAGGCTGGCCTACAGCCAAACGCATCACGTTCATCTTCAGGTACCACTGCTGATAAGAAGGGTAAGGTGAAAAAAAAATAATCAACAAATACATGATGACAGTTCCCACAAATACTTTAAACCAGGAGAGAACTAAAGTAAGGATTGGATCCCTCTATAACATTTCTGAGTTGTTCTTCAAGCTGTATTGAACTTGGGAACTAAAAGACAAACAGAAGCTCTGTTTTGTTAGCTCAGCAGAGACGCTCCTTCGTTTAGTATTTTGAACATTAGGCAATAACTTACTTACCGTGAACTATTATACTAACTGTATAGATTTAAACAAACACAAAACCTGCAATATCACAAGCTGTTCGTCTCCCTTGTAACACATGCTGCTAACCAACAGGTCTTTGAGTTTATGAGATGGGTTTGTTTCTAGGATCATTCACTAGGATCAACTACAAAACAGCTAATCTTCCATCTATAAGATTATTTTTAATGAATGCATTAACCACTTTATGCAGAAATACATGTACCTGTATCATCCATTAACATGAACAGATGAAAAGTTGATAAAGGATGCACTACAATACAAAAATAAAATAATATTTTGCCATTTATTACATTCCTGTTCAACTTGTATGAATGTAAAATTCCTTTTTAAAGTAGAAGTGTCTTTGAGAAATCACAACAATAAAGAGCTTTTAAAAACATTTTATGAAGCACTGTATTTAATTCTACATAGAATATTACGTAGACCTAGAAGGGAAGAATACAATTTAAAAAAACCAAAGCAGAATGAATATTTGTTATCAGATAAACTAACTAGTTATTACACATTCAAAGATTTTAGAATTTTAAGAAACAAAAGAATCTACTTTTCTGGAAATATTAACCTTCGCTTCAATTCTGCGTGTATAAATCAGACAAACATGGAAAGAACTATTTAATATTAGTATACTAATTGTGAAGGAAAAAAACACGGAAAAAAACCTGCTCGATATTCACTAGGATTATCATTTTGGATCCCTAGTGTGCATGCTCTGTAATCACAGTTCAAACAAAGTAGCATAAAAAAAAAAAATCAAATCTATAGAGTAGGTGATGAATATTTACTTTGCTGACTCATTCCAGATGTACATGCAAGTTCCAACGAAGGGAGCGTCCGAGACTGAAGACAGCTATGATGGAGCTGAGGGCAACGGCCCCAAAACCCAAAAACTCACATCTTCGTTCCACCTGCTGCTAAATCACTGCCTGCTGTCAATCCAAGACTGCAATTACCACACGATATGGATCAATAGACTCAGTTCCGAAGTCTCCCAGCAGATGTCCTCACGAGGCAGCCGGGTCAGGCAGGTTAGGGACGTCCCCATTTAAAAAAAGATGGAGATGGGAAGGAAGAGAGACTCGAAATAAGGGTGATATACATACATAGATAGGCAAAGTCAAAGTATTTAATTTACTCTCAAATGCCAAACTTAAAAACATAGGCAGCGTGTTAAAAAAAAATAAGGCTGTCATCTTAAAAACTGAAAGGAAAAAAAAATGTCAAGTACTGAACAAGTACATAAGTAGCACATCTGTTTGAAGTACCACATCTGTTTCCCATTTGTTAGGTAATTCTTACACCTCACAAACAAACAAAACAGAAGGTTCAAAAGATGATGGTGAAAAGTATGAGCACAAAGAAAACGGCATAAAGACTCTAATCCCATCCTTCTCCCTTCCGTTTCACATTAAAACTTACACTCATTTTACCGCATGCACAGAGCTGATGTGCAGCTTTCTGCACTACTCCCTAGTGGTGATGACGTACAAATGTTGCCACGAAGTTGGTATTCTTGGAAGTATAAAATCCCTCGGGTATTTCAGGGAGTCTTCAAAAGAACGATTTCCTTAAAATAGTGATCCTCATCATTTCTGCTACAAGTGGAAAGTTTTGATACCACATTAAAAATACTTGTTCTACTATGTAGTGAGTAATGCATCCACAGTTAACTACCCACAGACACCTATGAGAGAATGATTCAGTCAAGCACTGGTCTACAAACTCAAAGGTGGGATTCTTTACCGAGGTCTATGAGACCAGTATCTCCAGCCCTCAATGAGTTACCTGCTTTAATGCAGATGTTCATGGATTCATACATGAGAAGCCGCACCATGGAAAGATAAAATCAAGAAGATGAGCATTGCTGACTCTTCTTCAAGAGCAGACACAGAAATAAAGTGCCGATGCTTGGGGCTTATTGGGAGACCAGCCAACTGGGACATGTCAGTCACTACAGTTTGGCTGGTGGAAAGAACTTGAGACTGTCCCAGCTTCAGGAAAATGCTGGGAGGGTGGCTCCAATAGGTGGGACAGACTTGCCCGTGAGAGGTTCTTTGATGGACCCATTACGGCGGTTATAGATAGAAAGTATTGCTGTGTTCTACATGCTGAATTAGGTCAAAGTTAGCATCATCAATTATAGAAACAGATTGCGTATGAAATCTTAGAGGAATAGTGTTTTTGTCAGTATCTTGTCTGATGCTTCAATCGCATGGGTGACTGATTTTCTGCAGGCTGGTTGTCCTCAATTTCAACAATGGAAGTAAAATCAAAAAGATTTTTAGCTTGGTGTCAGTGAATGACCATGGTGAACAATATAGAACTGTCACATTTCTTAACTGGTGAACACTTTCATGCCACAGAAGCATCAGATAAAGCACATTCTGCACTTAGTTTGTCCTGAGAAACGAAGAATCCAGGTTTCACATCCTGAAAAGCATGGTAAACACAGAATTAAAACTATCACACTTTCTGAGCTTAACTAAGGCTCTCTTCAGCTATCATGAAAAACAATTATAAAAATCTCCTTAACCATTTTGTTGCGCTTTACTTAAAAACAAACAAAAAAATCACAGAAGAGTTCTATGAAATCAACATTTTCATTTAAAATACTAGAGAAACACAAATGATGGCTGGGGGCAGCTGCAGTATACTGTTAGCCATTTAAGATTACTTCACTAAGCTGTCTTTCTCTGTCTTGAATCTTAAGCCCTTCGTCCTTTAGCCATATGATAAGCAACACAGACTTAACAGTCCAAACAGAAGCTAACTCTACTGTTTCCAAATAAAGACTTCTTATGGGAACAAATACATATCTCAAACAAAACCATAAAAGATGATGAAGCAATCCTAATTGCAACCAGATCTTCCTCTGTAGCTCTGGTTTCATTACGTAAACATATTCCAGTCAAATCTTTACAAACTATGTCAACAAGTTATGATTTTCCCTTCTTTCCCCAGGAAAACTGTGCAAGGATAACTGTACACATGTCCAAGAAATAGAGGATGTCATTTTATTGGAGGTCCACAGGTAACTGTATCACATTAGGGAGTGGAAGAATCTCGTGGAATGGCACAACACAATACCTCACTCTTAAACACATAAACAGAAGGTTAAATGATATGCAACATGATCAAATCAGTAATTGTCCATCTTCTAGGCACGACTGATTAATTTAAAATAAACTTTAATAAATTGAAAAAATAATATAGTCCATTAATTTGTTTGTTGCACTGTCCTTAAATGAAACAGCACTTTGAAAGTCACAAATAAAAAAGCAGCACTTTCTCTTAATACCAACACCACTGTAACACATACTGTAGCGTGGCATGCAAATCCATATCTGCAGTCTTTTTTTTTTTTAATTAACAAATGGAATGGTAATTTTCTATCTCAAATATTAGTAGCATAACATGTAAGTGCAGATCATTCTGGCCACAAATGTGGTGAGCCTTAACAAGTGTGTATTACAAGAGCATAGAACATAGAGCATGACACTTACATCCAAGAATCTCTCTCTTTTGTACTGTACATGGTGTTTGTCACAGGCTGACTTCCAGTGTGCTGTACCCAAGCTTCAGGAAATAAGATTATTGACCGTTTCTGGTTTTGCTTAAAAAGAAAACGCAGTCACCATCAAAGCACAACCATTAACAACCTGGTCAAAAAAATGCCATAGCTCCATTGAAAAAATAACTTGCCTTTTTAGTAGACTCCATTAAGAGATAAAGTTTCCATTACAGGCATATTATGAAGTCTTACAGTGGCACTGCAGTGTCATTCCTGTTAAGCAGACATTTGTATAGACACCAAGAGACGGTGCAATGTTCAAAAAAGCTGTTCAAACTGAGCTAAGCTTCACGAGACCACGTACTGAGTCTTCATGCAATGAATCCTGGCTGGCTAGAGTCAAGACGTGCATTGTATGGCTGTGTGTAATAGGGCTTCCACTTGACAGCATCCCAGGAGGTGATGGAGCTTCTTCAGGAGTGAGAAACTGATGACCTTCATGTTCCTCTTTTAATGGTATCATGTCTGTCAAACCTGTATCTGATGTGAGATTTGGCATAGAAGATGGTGGCGTTGGTTGCCCTAGAGTTAGAGTTGCACAAGGCCCGCTGATAGTAGTCTTTCCTGGCAAAGGTAGCTCTTCACTAGTTATGCTTGGCTCACTCTGTAGTAGGGGGGTGGCAGCGGCCTGCAAAACGAATTTAGTGCTCTGAATGCACTGATCTTGGTCACACTGTAGAATGGAAGGGTGTCAAAATTATATAAGGCAAACAAAACGGAGGAAAAAGGGAGAATATGGACAAAAAGGTATGGAAAAGAATGGGATGTGAAGAGAAAAAAAGAAAGCCATTAGTATCATTCCACGGTTAGCCACCCAAAAATCCCATTGCATGCCACCCAGGAAAAAAAAGAAAAAAAGCATGCATAACTGAGCCAGTGCTTTGGATTACTATCAAAGTAAATTATGATAAACATTTACAGTGTTCGCTTAAGGGTTTTGGTAACCTCTAAGCTAGCATTTTGTGAGCACCGTAATTCAAATGCTTTGCTTATTCTTGTTCGACGCTATTTGGAAAGCCTAGTTGCACATTCTGTGCGTAACTAACTGCATCGGGCACCTCAAAACCTCCCTGATTCCAGGTGAGGTGGAACACTTCCACAGTACTCATTCTACCCTAGAGTAGCTAGCAGTTCAGAGAGAGGCCCAAAGGCATAATCCAAGCAAGCATCCTGCCAAGTTCAAAAACACTAGGCAATTATCCTTTTTTAATTGGTCTTCATATTTAGGAATTAAGGTGTTACAGAAGTTTTCCAGAACAAGAATTCCTTTGTGCAGGTGGTTTTATAGAGTTGGCCATACAGCCTCTATAAGCAAAAACTTCCCCCCTCCCAATTTAATATGTTATATATATGCTCTAGAGAATATACTACACTACACTCAATACTCTAGAGGATGTGTAGAAATTAGGCAGGACTTCAGATGCATTCATTTGATATCAACTTTCATTATTTTTAGGCTGCTTCTTGATTCATTTAATCCTGACAATGCGAAGAATCAAGGTACAAAACACAACTCTTCTGGCAAGCACTTTCACAATAACAAGCCAAGTTCAGCATTATATAAATCCAGTTAAGCTCACTGAGTATTACCAGCAACGCTTTTGTCTCTACATGATTCGTAAGAACTGTTTATGCAAAATTATCATTCATTCTTCGAGATGACAAGACAGGTGTTTCAGTAATGTCCAGCTACCTAAAGTGGTAGGTACACTTACTGCCAAATTAAGTTTCTTTAACACAAACTGGCATGATTTTTCAGAGCTTCCAAGGCCAGTTTATATTTAATTCATAGCCTGATCAGTCACAACAACTGCAGATTTTCAAAATCCTGTTAGATTCATTTGCCACACTATTGTTTTGCTGTGCAAGAGAAACACTACGGTCAACAAATACAACTATAAATCCAATGCAGCAAAGAAAATTTGGAAGCAAGCAAGCAGAATAAAAAAATATATCCAGAGGTAAGACATGCCTATTCATTGTTGTTATTTGAAGGATTCTGTTAAAGCAATATGTTCTGCTTTACAACCGACCTCTTTGATCTATATCAAGTTACTGAAAGCCATTACAAATTCAACATTTGTTCAAGCTATTCCCAATCATAACAATTGCTACTAACATTACAGCAATTCCCTAAAATGCCCGTGAGTTTAATAAACCACCGTAATATACTCTATGCAAACTCATGGAAAGACTTTTGCTTCCTTTACAACATGATGAAACTATAATTATGAATGCTTCCTCTGATATTTTCAGTTCCTCCAATTCCATCACTGAATAGCTTAATGATGGATGCACATACTTTACATTCAGAAAGTGTGTAAGCAGACTACTTGGTCACAGTAGATAGGTAGTATTTTAAACATGTCTAAGTGGTTTAGGACTCCCAGACCAACTATTTTTTGATAGGCAGAAATCTGATCCTTACTCAGTTACCTATTTTCCAACACTTATGCTTTCAGAAAGATAAACGCACTGACTTCCTGCTACATAAATTGAGTTCATATATGCTGCAAGCAATTCCCCCCTCCCCCAAGGATGAACAGCCCTAGCCAAACAATTGAAGTGGTCCCATATCATTTCAGAGGCATTACTCACAGGCTTAAAGCCAAAACCTTGCATAAGAACCTTACTAAGAAGAAAACTGTCAGCATCTTTTAAAGTCAAGCTTTCAATTAGTAATTCAGTGTGAATAACTCATTCTTGATTAATATATTGTTATTCATGCCTGCTTATTTCAATTAAACTATAGCCCTACAACCAACCTTACTATGCAGACCTTAAAAATCTGTTAACTGAATTTTCAAACTTCAAAAAGAAGAATAAAATCCATCTTCTCTGAAAAGCAGTAGCCAGAGAGCATGTTAAATAACAAAGGAATGCCTATAACCACTGGGATACGTTGAAAACAAATAATGTTAGCAGCTGACTTATTGCTTTAGTGAAGCATCACCACTGATCTTCAAAAGGAATTCATCAACGTGTTCCAGGCAATACAAGTAGACAGCTTTAAATTAGCTGAAGGTAATTTACTTGAACTCATTGTATCGTCTGAATTAATTTTCTTCTTACTGAACTGTAGTGCATTTCAACTGAATCAATATCGAAAAGATGAAGCGGCCTCATAAAGCTCCATTGAGCAGAGTGTTATAAAACTTTTTCAGGTGCTGTATCTCTTCTTCATTTTCCATGCACTTGTCTCTTCTCTAAAGCCTCTCCTCTTATTCAGATACGTTTCAGGTTTTCTTTTTTTTTTGTTCTATTTAACAGTGATCAACATGAAGTATCTTAGGAAAATACAGGCTGTGAGCAGCTTTCAAAAGTGAACTAGAGTGGAGTTTACACTAAGAAAGGAAGATGTGTTCAGTGAAGCGCTCTCAAAAACATCGGATAAAAACAACAAATACTATACGGGTTGAATATTCTTGAGCCTAAACAGCCAACACAAAATTACACAATGAAATATTATAGGGCTAGCATCATGGGTTTTCCTTAATTCCGTATTTCCCTCAACTGAATGACATTTAGGGCCACAAGTCTTAACAGCTATTAATCATACGAATTATTCAATGCCAGCATTTCAAATGAAATTTAAAAAGGCTATGCTTGTAACAAAAAGGAAGCTAAGCACTAAAATCTAAATAGCTAAAAATCTACTGTAGAAATTATTCCACCAGTACCTCCTTACTTCAGATCTACTGATTTTATCTTCCACTTACAATTTCCACTGTTTCAGAGGAACAGCAGATTCTGAAGGTAAGACAAGTTTACTAAGTTCTACAAGTACAGAAGCTCAATTATATATGTGCATAGAAGTTTTTAGCCATTTCTGTGTTTATTTTCACATCAAAAGGCACAAATTAAAGCAAATTAGACAAAACCTAAAATTCTGTGTTTATTTCACAAATAATAAATATGAACAACTAAAGAAGCAATATTTTTTATTTTTTTTTCTGAAGAAAATCTGATTTTTTTCTAAGCTACACAAAACATACATGTTAACATAGTTGTTGTACATGGCAATATATTTTTCACATTTTTAATGCCAAAGCCAGAGATTATATACTTTGAAGTTAAAATTAACTTTGTAAAAAAAATTTCTAAACACTAGTAACATTAAAGAATTGTTACCGTTCTCAGAAGATGGAGAAAAGAAGGCTGAATTACCTCAGCACCTCTGAATAAAGCACAAACAACAAAAAGTTTGGAGGAGAATGACAGCACTGAATGACAGTGCTACGAAGTAACAGAAAGGATGCTGAAATACCATACTAGATGGGTACAATAGATGGGTAGAGAGTGGAGGGATGGAGCTGTATGACTGTTCCCAACAGTTGTAGGATTTCACACTCCAAGTCATAGTTTTGCAGATACTGTGGAACGACTGAGCCATAAAACCCACCAAGTTAATGGCTCCACTAGCAAGTAGTACAGTGCACCAGGAGCAGATCTATGAAGAGAAACACTTCTGAAGCCAAAGGGTAAACTATACCTGTTCCAGGGATTTTACTTCAGACTACCTACTGTTTGTTCTTATGGACTAAATGTCCATGAATGGTTAGAGCATGTTGGGTGCATTCCAGAAGCACATCTTCTGAAAGGTATCAAGTTCATGTGTTCTGATACTGCTCTGTGATGAGAACGAAAATGCAGTAAATATGCACAGAAGAATTGCTTCTAAAATATACCTCAATACACAGCAAAATGCTGAAATTGATTCACTGGATGTGCCCTTAACCCGTTTTAACCTGGAAGTAAAATTCTTTAATGAAAATACTCTATCAATGTTGACTGTAGCAATGCTGACTTTATAAGAGCCCTAAGTTCTATTTTGGGCAATGAGAAATCATATTTGTGAAGTATGACAGTAAATATACAAGGAAATACACTCACAAAGCTCCCAGCAATGCAGGGCTCCTATCCTTCCTTGTCCTTGTATTGCCATGGTAGAAATATATACTCCTAATAACGAGAATATGAAAAGCAAAGGAGAAAGTATGCTAGGATGGTCAAGGTTAAAGTTCTCTGGATCAGCTGTTTCCAGATCAGTGCTAGAAATACTGATATGAATATTTGGGAGAGGACTCTGCTGCATGTCTCACTGGCAATGAATGTTGCACATGCACCAGTATGGTTCCTACAATTTTCAGTGGTACATATAAGTAAGAAAACAAACAATCTAACTAAAGAATTTGCATCCAAGAAAGGAAAGGCAGAACTGGAAATAAGGAAATTTGGCACACATGGAACTACCTAAGCACTGAGGAAGAGATGCCTAGAATGCAGGAGTACAAGTGAATTTCTTAAAAAAAAAAAACAAAAACAAAAAACAAACCATAAACCTGTTCTGACACAGAGGCAGATAGAAGTAAAATCTATCACTTCATAAAGCATTAGAGAATTCCTAGAGACATTATAGTAAAAAATAAAGCAAACTAACTCCTCTTCAAAAAGTGCATGGAGTAAGATGGATTCTGCGTTTCTTCATAATGGATTACTAAAGAATAAAATATTCTGTATCAAAACCCAAGAATCAACTTAGGCTTTTACGACACAGCTAAGTGCTACAGACATGCAGATTCAGGTAATGGTAGCTGACGGGTTTACAGTGAAATAAGAACTTTTTTTCAGAATACAAAGAAAATAAACCTTAAAATGAAAGAGAAAGAAAGAACAAAATACAGAGAAAATTATGATTTCATAATGGGTGAGATACTGTGTTTCAGGCAAAAAAAAATTCTTGAGAATGAGAAGAGAGATACTTGGGCAATCAAACTAATGAAGAGCTTGTAAAAACAATAATTAGCAATAAAATGCAATAGGGAAATACTTTGGAAATATCAGACCTACAGATCATTAGTTCCAAGTGACCATGCTTGTCACTTGGATAAGGACATTAAGAAGCTGGATAATGAATTTACCAGATTAATTTCAAATTACATTGGAAAAAAGATTAAAAACACTGGGAATGTACCAGGAAAAAAAATAATTACATGCTTCCAGCCTTCAAAAAAGTAAATAAAACTTCAGCTCTTAGTAAAATAAGTGAGATACGAAAGAGAGAACAGGCAAAAAAGCTCTTTTATAGATCTAGAAAAAAAAATAGTATGGGTCTATGAAGCACAGATTATAACAACAACCCTGACTTTCTGAGATTGTGACAAACTGAATCACTAGCCCAAGTAGGGCTCTATGAAATATTCAAAGTCTCAAAGGCAAAATTATCACAAAAGCTGTGGTAGTGCCCCACAAATGGTATCCTGAATAAAACAGAATGTATTGCACTGAAAACAAGTGTCTGGCAAGTTTAAACTTAGCCTGATATTTATTTTGAGGTTAAATGCAAAAATAATTCTATGCTAAAAGACGTATTAAAATAAATGAAAGCAGAATATAACATTAAGCAACCCAGAGAGATTTAAAGAACAACCAGAGGCTAGTTGAGTGAGGCACAAGAATTCTATTTAGAAAGACACAAGTCACTGAGTAAAATACTTGAGGGAAAGGAAGAGAAGGGAAGGAAG
>VZSC01000227.1:362238-388980 GCA_013398225.1 Steatornis caripensis | reverse complement strand
GGAAGGGAAGGGAAGGAAGGGAAGGGAAGGGAAGGGAAGGGATTACAGAAGACAAGTGTAAGAGAAGATGCTCATTAAAATCTTGGTTTAATATCAATGAGCAGGAAAGACATTTTAGCACACTATATGGACTATGTGTAACATTTAGACACTAAGATTCAATATAGATATAAGATGATGTAATACATTCTGGAATAAAAGCCAGGGAGACACATCATAAAGGTGTACTGGAACACACTTCAGATTTCTAATAAATTATTTCCTGTACTCAAAAGAGTAAAACTTGCTAACATAGCGTAATTATCTCTGATAATGTATAAATGGCTAAACTCCTGCCATTTAAAAAGTATTTATGGACTAAGACTTTGATCTACACATGCTCTTAAGTCAAGGAATTTCACTTTGCCTGTCCTTGTCTGAAACCACAATAATACAAGCTGCAGTACTAGACACAGTCCCTTCAAACTAGCCAGTTCTTTGTGGCCCAGCGCCTTTTTTTCCAAGAGGTATGCAAGATTGCAGGAGGTAAGACTGAATCGTATTCCATCTTTTGCCTAGCCTTTGTCAGTGAGTATCAAGGTAAAAAGAAAACTCTCTTCCACAAAGACTTTCTCTCTACTCTTTTCCTTCCACCGGAGTCTTAGGCTTGAGCTAGTCCATTGTTTAAACCATCAACCACCAAAGGAAGTGTTGATGTTTGCATCTGAACTTCTAGCAAGAGAGATTCTAGAGAATCTTGCAGGGACTCCTCCTCTCAAAAAAACCCCAACCAACCAAAAAAAAACCCAACCCCCCAAAACCCAACAGGATGCTGCATGCCTTGTTACTCTTCTGCCATAAAGTGTACTACACTGCCTTTCACTCAAGGAGCTTCAGCAGTCTTTTCCAGGGGAGAACACGCGAATGGCTGGTGTTCCCAGCGCTCCTGTTCCCAAACTTCCTCAGAAGAATCTACGATTGTGTACTGGAAAGAAGGCTGAGAGAAACACATACTGTAAAGCCTGGAAAAGTACTAGGGGTCAGTTCATGGGAAAAAGGTTTAAACAGAATGCCGAAGTTTTACTTGATTATTTCTGTCTAAATTTAAATCTGAACAGGAAATCTGGTAACAGAAACAGAATGGCTGAAAACAACTAAGCTAGTAGTAAGGTGAATTAATTTTTGTAGAAAAAAAAGGAAGTCCGTTACATGGATGAGACTGAGATCTTAAGCGTGAAATAGGGAAATCAGTTTTGTTGTTTGCTGCTTTATGAGACAGGAGAGACGGGAACCGGAAAGTAGGTACAGAGTCTACCAAGAAGCGCAAACGTTGAACACAGAAAAAGGGAAATGTGAAACAAAAACAAATCAGCAGCAAAGTTATGTCCCACTGCATTGTTGCCAGCAGGAAATGAATTTATAATTTCTTATGCTTCAAACAACTCAGGAAAGAATGCAAGACTTTAAATAGGGAAGAGAAAATAGTGCTAGAGAGACTGGCAAACTAAGCAGGTCTTTTACGGTTTGCAACAAAACTCAAGGGAGAAATTGTAATCCTCATAGCCAGCTGCCACTAGAAGCCAATTGGTCTTGGATATAGACCAGGAATAATACTTGAGAAAAATGGCTCACAGTGTCAAAGATATTCTTCCATACCAAACACAACCTATTGCATTTTTCAAGCTGTTTCTGAGAGAACATGCTCAGGAATGAAAGCTGCACATTTTCAAGTTACTCTGATAACTGTTAGAGAACCCAAGCCTTTCCCAGCTTTAGTAGTTTGATGTTCTAGGATATAAGAAGTTCAAACACTTGAAGAATTTGCATATTTACAGGTATTACACTCTAAAATCATAAAAGCTAACTGACTTGAAGTAATACCATAACAGATTTCTCCATTTCTAGAGACAAAATTAGTCAATTTTCTATCAAACTGGCACAAGATTTTCTCATTACTATCTAGTAATAATCACAGTGTCTTCTTACAATGCAAGCATAATTCTTATCATGTTAAGATAATTTAATGCCAGAGACTTATTGTGGGTTAATGATCCTCAAAAATAACTAGTCTTGACAGAGTCAGAAAGTTTGGGTAATTCCTGAAAGACCTCAAGCTATTTCTAGCGTTTGTTTATCTTTTTTTTTTTCTTAATCTCCATCTCTCTTTTCTGAGTTACTTTTTTTTTTTTGAGTAGTTTTCATGGAGCATCACCTTGTTCTGCACAACTGCACCTCACAGAAGATTCAGAGTTAATACTGTGTCTCAAATACATTTTCTCATTAAGAGGACTAACAAATCTTCTACTTAATCCTCAAAATAAGTAAAAACAGGTTAGGAACTACAGCAAATTTTTTATACCAGTCTATCAGTGACACCAAAACTAATCTATGTAGGAAGAGTGACTCTCTTCTTTTGTTCAAGAGACAGGCTCAATTATGTAAGAAGGCCCTGTGACCTCCTCTTTTTTGGCAGATGGATGGTGTGCATAACTCTAGGCTTCTTTGACATAGCTTTAGAACCCACATAGTATGAAGATATGTGGATAACAATTCAGAAATAGGCACATATGTAAGATGCTTGCCTTTGGAAAAAGATCTCTTTCCAGTTATTCTCTTCTTCTTGGCACTGGAAATCCTATCTTCCATTATGATAGCCAATGCTACCAGCAAAAAAAAAAAGTAAAAACTATTGGCACAGTTTCAAAGATGATTAAAAAGTTTTTGTTGTAACAATCCAGTTGCCATTTTTTGTTCATTGGATGTTCAGTGTCCTCCTGCTCTTTCTTCAACACACTTCTTCCCTAGAAACTCCTCTTTGTTCATCTTTGCTTTTTAAAACACATTAGTCTATGCAGTGTACAAGCAAAGAAGAAAATAGAGTATGAAGAAAGTGCCGTACAAAATAACAATTGGCTGGAAAAGGATGAACCAGAGCAAGTCCGTGATACTTGAATATTCCAGTTCAAAACACAGCAGGTGTCAATGGTACAAGTCACAATGTCAGTATACTCAATAGATCAAGTGTAGAAAAGCCTCTCTTTTTTTAGAATCCACGAGCAATAACTAATTACACTGTGTGAAACATACATTAAAAAGAGCCTTGGGCTTTTTTTCTTTACTGTTAATAAACAAGTCATTCCACCCAGAGTGTCAGCTGTATCCAGTTAGTTATTACTTGATTAGTTCACATGAAAGTGGAGAAGGAAAACATTCACAGGAATCTTGATGAACAACACTATGGGATGATTCCTACCATGTTGCTCTGAGATTGTGTGGCCCCATACATAGTAATGCCATTTGATGGTCCTGCTAATTGCGGTGTATCTGGTTGTATAAATCCTCTTCTGTCTATTAAGCTATGGAATAATCAAAATAAAGAGAGTTAGAGATATTTCTGATCAATAATTACCTCCTCTCAATAAATAAAGAGAAAACATTTCTATGATACAACAGATCTTAATACCTCACCAATACCTTCAAATGTCCCCCTTTATTCAGCTGAAGTACAAGATTTCATTTCTGCTCATCAGCAAGGTAATAATTTCCTTGTAATACTACTGACCATGTAGTCATATGTACTGCTGCTTTTCTGGATTTTTATTATAGACAAAAGATTAAGCAGCTGACTAGCAGACACCACCAAAAAAAAGAATTTCAAACCACAGGTGTGAAAACAAATTATGAAACTCACTAGAGCACTTGGAATCAGTAGCGCACTTTGTTATCAGTTTCCACGCCTCAAAACTAAAGCTACTTAATCACAAAATTTAGAAAGCAACATAGAGGAAGTTTTGTTTAGACAACTTACTTGCCAGGCATTTCGTGACAGCTACTAAAACTGCTCATAGTGCTCCCACTATTCTTAAAGTGATGCACTCATAGATAGAAATAAGAAATTCTAAGAAAGTGTTCCATGGAGAAATGAACGAAAATTAGTAAAAATCTACATAAGATTATAAAAAAATAAATAGAATGGAATCATCTGACTTAGCTAAAGGTTTTGCTAAAATTCCACATACAATTTCACCTTCAATTTGAGAAATATAAACTATGCATAGGTTCTGGTAGTTAATACTCGTAAAAAGCTGAATGTACAGACTGAAGAACTATGTTCTACATGTGCATTAGCTCATATAGCTTCCATACAAAAAAAAATTTAAACAATTTATGCTTAAATTCAATCAAAGTTGTTTTGTTTTTTGCTTTTTTTTTAAATTAGATGTAGCTTTCAATTATAGTTTCATAAATTTCTAATCACAGGCCAAAATGTTTTTTTTTCCTGTGAACTGAACAATGTTACTTCCCATCTGGAAAACTACAGATTTTAACACAGGATATAAAAATTTAATTGGAGAGTTTATAGTTCCTGTTACTAAGACACAATGAGAGGAACGCCTTAAAACATTTGAGAGCTAAAGTCAGCACAGAAATGGTTTTATTTGCTGATTTACGGGACCTCTAAATTCACTAAGGATCAAAATGGCTTCAATTGTAAAATATAAGAACAGGATGCACAGAACAAACTAAGGCATTTCCCCTCAAAGTCAATGAGGTTTCCACTGGTCAGAGACCAGTTTAAGCTCTCCTCATGAAGGTCTGCAAAACGGGTTTTTATGCACATTCAAAACACTTAGAAATCCACCTGAGATTACAATTCGCCATGCGGAAAGCACTCCGTTAAGAATCAGATGCTTTAAAATAAGTGTATGATTTGTGATATCAGAACACAAGTTTATTTTTATTTCAGATGTCAACCTTAAGTACATTTTACAGGATCTGACAATTTACCAACTTATCTACTACTGCAAAAAAATTTAATTAAGACTTCTAATGGACAGAAAGACCAAACTTTCTTCTGTTGAGTAAACTAAAGCAATCAGAAATAATATTTTTTTCATCAGTAATCACGTGGCTTCATTTATGCTAACACTTTTGATACTCTTACCTTGGAGAGAGGGGCCCACAGAGTGCAGCACAGCAATTAGTAAAGATGTTGCCATAACTGTATGGATTATAGTTTTCTTTACCTCTTTTATTTGACCATGATCCTTTAATCTGAAGAGATATGAACAAGATGCATCACATATAACACAATACAGAAAATGGCTGAGACAAATTAAGGGTTACCACAGCAGCAACATGCTACTTACATCAGAGGCAGACCAGAAAGAACCCATGATTACACTTTCAAAACAGCTTGGAACTTTAGGCTGTTATGAAAGGCTAGACCCTAAAATCTTACAAGCAAGCGCGCATCCTTCGCCTCCATAGATTTAGACAAACCAAAATCTCAAAGGACCAATATACTCACAGTCGGAATTTCAGCATCTAATGGTCTAAGCTTAATTTTACAAATATTACAGTATGATCTACAGAAGAGGTTCAGTTGCAACACACCATTAAAGCCAACAACAGAGCACTTGTTTTCCATATTCTTGGGTAAGTTCTCAAGCTGTGCAATACTGCACAACATTATTTTCCCTAAAGCCCACAAATAGCTCTAAAACATTATGAAGCAAATGCAGTCATTACTACCTTTTAGGTCACATTANACCATTAAAGCCAACAACAGAGCACTTGTTTTCCATATTCTTGGGTAAGTTCTCAAGCTGTGCAATACTGCACAACATTATTTTCCCTAAAGCCCACAAATAGCTCTAAAACATTATGAAGCAAATGCAGTCATTACTACCTTTGAGGTCACATTATGTTTTCTTTCAGCCAGTCTTGCTTGTCTGTTTGTGAGATACTTGAGAGCCTGAGCAAAATGTCCTACTGTTTTCAACTGGAAATGTATGCTTTAAATGAAATTAGTGAACAGTTTACTTGACATTCAGACGTGTTACACTGCTGCTGTTCCCTGCTATCTGACCTTTATCAATCCAAAAGAGACATTTATTTGAAGGAAGGGGGGATAGTGGCAGCACACTGGGTCCATCTAGAGAAAATGTAGGCCTAAACCTAATAACTGAGGAATACCAGAGTATCTCATCTGTCTTACTAATGAAGTACATTTCTTCAAAGTCAGGCTACTTGCTTGGATACTTGATTCTGAGGCACAATTCATTCTGAGCCTGCTTGGTAAGTTTTTTCTGGTTGATTGGTATTTATTGTAAAATTCAAAATTTTAACCGTGGCTTTAAACAATAAACATGTGTTTGACAGTCCCAAAGATGCTACTTTTATGTTTGCCAGATACTTATAAAAAAGGTACAACAGAAAATGACAATAAAATAATTTTAAACTTGCGCTAATTTTTTAGATTACTCACTGAATTCCAACATGCTTTTTATACCATTAGCTACCTAGCTACTTTTCTTTCATTCATTTTGTATTTCTCCAATTAAGGGAGAACATATGAAGCCTGCATACACAGCTAAACATAATTTCACACCAAGACAACAGAAACCTATGTGCAAAATAGGACACCTGTAGAAATTAGAAAGTTGACCTTTAAATTAATGATATACTACTTGCCAGGGGTTTTAGACATTAGACTAGCAAAAAAGTTCCAAAGGAAAAGTAAAATAAAGGAGGAAATTTTTGTTTTGAGAATTCAACAATGAAATTTTTATAGTAAGCAATTTTCGAGTCAGAGAATATTTAGGATCCCCAGTAAAAAGTAAATACTGAAAATAATATAGTAATTTTCTATTGAACTGAAACGTATAAAATACAGTTGTTTCTTTGTCTCCTCTCTTCTATATTTTCCCATTTCAAGATACAGGTCTTGTGGGTGTGAATCATAACGGATACACTACATAACCAGCACATCTTCAAGTCACAACAAATATGGCCCAAAAGATCTCTCTGATATTTTGGATCAAGCATGACCAGGTTACTTCCTTCTTTCCTACTGAGGCATTAAAAAAATTTTGCAGGCAGGTATGACTTCTTTAAGAATTACTGAGAAAAACTGCATAAAATTAGAATTAATCATCTCATCTTCATTGCTATTTAGAAACATATACGTAGAAATATACTATGAACTTACATCTTCATTTGTTGTTTGATTGGAGCTGATCAAATACGTGTGAAAACCTGAGAGGCCAACAATGGACCATACTGAGAAAAAACACACCACAGCTTCCAGCACAGTAATTGAAAGTCAAGGAAATATATGCAAACGGGAAAAAAAAAAAAAAGATTATATCCAATAATAAGCAGTTACAATCACAAAATTCAGGGTTGTCAACTTATAGTCCAGAAGTTCCTTGAAATCTTCACAGGGGTCTTCAAAAGGGTCAGCAAAAATTAAACTCCAAAAAACAAGGTTATAGTCAGTAGGTGTACAGGCCACTGAATAGCATCCACACCACCAATTATTTAAGGATCTGCACATTGAAAAAGATCAGGAACTACGATGAGTGGTTCTGATCTTAATTGCTGCAGTTCAAATTTTCACATTCACCTCGTAAAAGTCATCACACTTGTATTAAGACAGGTAAATTGATAAGTAGCAGTAATACTTCTGAAGGGGTGAGGGGAAGATCGTACACAAGAGAGGTAACCCAAGGCTAGCCAAATCACAAAGACTGAACAGATATGTTTGTAGAAATATTTAGTGCACAATGGGAGTCTTGAAACAGGACTGAGTTGTCTAGATCTGTGCTCATACGTATAACAACAATAACTGAGTAAACTCCATCTTGGTCATACGTGCTAAATGTCAGACTCTCCTGTCTTTCTTCTGTTACTAAAGTTAAGATGCTGATAGGGACCCTACCACTATCATCAAAGTGCCCTAGTCCAAGTAAAATGCAAAGTCCACTTGCTCTCTCAAGTCCCTCTAATAACTGGATATATTCTACATGACAACTGAGGGGGTAGCCTGAATGGCCCAGCCTTGGCAAATGGCCTGCATAACAACAATTGTTAAGCCTGAGAGTGTGAATAGTTGAGGTGGGGTTGAATACTCAAAACTGAGCAGCATTTGCCCCAAACTGATCATGTTAGAGAGGAACACTATCAACTCCCAGCTCACTGTGCTGCTATTAAACAGTAGCTGAGGAATTACAAGAAGACTTTCTGAAGGAGGCATCAGCCCAAAGCATAAGAAAATCACAAAAAATGGCAGAAGAGAACATGGAGTGGGAACAGCAGCAGTCAAAACTCGGTTTGGTACAGCCACTCTGTTGGTGTCTGTCTAGCCCAGACACAGCATCCTCCCTGTCAAATGCTGTTAGTAGCCTGCATCCAGATAGCAGACTGCCAGTATGGGGCATACACATAGCGACTTGCACCCGAGGTACACATATGTGAACTCATGGGGTGCTTTCTCACCTGTGTGTTGTAGGCAGCAGCACAGGTACACATACAGCATGAGCACCCACATCTCCAAGAGCGAAGCGAAGGTGTGCACAGGCATGTCTGTGCACAACACTAGAACTTCTGGGGGTTTAGTTACAGAATGGTGTTTAGACATTTGTAGGTGTTTACTAACATTTCTGAAGTGTCTAATACAGTCATTTATCTTTTCTATCACTGATATTGATCTTGAATATATCATTATCTGGCAATCAGTGATCTATATGCCATTAATGAACCGATAAATGACTTTAATCCTGATTGGGTTTAAACTACATGAACTGAGTGGTTTTGCACTGTAAGACCAACACTTACTCCTTCTAACTTCCCCCAGCTGCAACAATGTAGATAAAAAGCACAGAATTACATTAATCAACATAGCATAAAAGTTAAAAAATAGACTGCACTATTAGGTTGTCCATTATTTTTAAGCTTGCATCTTTCACTCATTTTCTTTTTTTGCTTTCAAACTACCTGTGTTTTCACTCCTTATAAACTGCATAACCCAAGCACTATAAAGAAGTGATCAGGCTTAAAAGTGAGCGTGGTATACTAGGAAAGTCATTCGGTAGTCAGGGTTGCATACTTACTACAGTTCATATCATTCCTTTAACTCTAAAGGAGTCACCTCAGCAATAAGACAATAAAGTTGCTTCTAAACTTTATATAATCAAGCATGAAGATCAACTTTCCATAGAAGCCTTCTTGCCATGGTTTTTTATTTTATATATATTTATTTGCACACAATAGCCATGAACTCAGAATACATCTGCTTTGAGAATGTTATTTTCTACAACACTTCAATCATACATTTTTTTAGGGAACATGAATCGACAGCAGAAAAGGATTTGGTTCCTAGAAAAATAGATATAATAAATCAGTAGGAACAAGACAATGGCAAAAGAATAGGATAAAAATAATCTGTACACTAACTGTATGCCAACATTTAGTGAAGTCAGTTTCCAAGACAACATCAACTCAAAATATTCCAGAACAAGGATATGGCCTTAAAACATAGAAAAACAACCTTATCACTGAACCTATCAATAAAAGAGAAATATGACAGCTCCTCAGCATTATACAGAGAAACAGACTGGAAAATGCATGGATGGATGTAAGTACTTGTGATAAATAATCCTAATATTAGTTAACAGTGAAGAGTCTTGTATTGTAGGTCTGCAATGAATTGGGAAATAATGAACCTAATGAATTGGGAAATACCTGAATTGTCTGTATAACTTCCCCTCGAACCTACTTCAGTCAGAGTGATTTAAAAGCCAGAAAAGAGTCATTTGCATTCTCAGCAAATCTGCTCCAAAAGCAGTAGGATGACCTAAGTGCACTGCTGAGCAGCACCATGTCAGAAAAGGGGAACATGAGAGGGAGAAAGGCTTCCTGCAACCTCATCAGATGACTGAGCACACCACTAAAAGGATGTTCCTCACCATGATTACGCCCAAGAGAGTCCTGAAAAGCGAGTTTCTCCCTCCACACGGTAATTCCTACTGATGAAAAAGGGAATCCCCTTCAGTTCAAGACCTCTTTCAACTCCTCATTGAAAGGGACTTCTTTCAGGAGCCCACAGCAAAATCCAAAGATCTCTAGAACAGCAGGAGAGGTTCATGTTAGATTAAATGACTCAACTAATTAAACATGAGTCCACTAATTAAAAAACAAATACAAAAAAGCAATATACTCTCAACATAAAATATAACTTAATAGCATAATATGGTATAAGACTCCCTTGGCATCTCACACCGCAAGATGGAAACGGCAATGTTTTCTGTGCCTGATTTGACTGGCTTGCCGCATTCCCAATCCTATTTGAACAATTTCATTATTTACTGTTAGGGATTGTAACCAAGCTATTAAATTGTCCAACATATCACAATCAAACCAGGCCATTTCTACAAGATACACTACTAAGCCTTTCAAATCAGTACATCTCTGAATACAAACTATGAATAAGCAGCCCATTGTTCCTGTACAAGGATCCTCAAATGTGTAATTAATTACCTTTTGATTTAAGGACAATTGAAAGCTATTCCCAGTTTGAAAATAGTTTGAAAGAACAATCTTTTGTAAGAAGTGATTGTAATTGCTTTAATTGGAAGCTATCGTTGTGCTATTTAGAACATTATTGTTTGTGCTTTGCAAAATCATTTGTACAAAAACCCACCAACTGAACAGTGGCTTTGCTTAAGAAGGAAGTTTATACCTCAATGACTCTACCTGATGAACACATACACACTCAGAAAATCATATCTGTAGAATTTGGAGAATTTGATACTTGGAAAAACTACCTGGAAAGAGAGGTCTGCCCTTATGCACAACTACAAATGAAAAGAGTAAGAGGTTTTCCTCCTAGTCTTCTGTGGAAAAGAGCAAATTGTGTGAGGCACAATGGACAAAAGACCTCTCCTCAGCACAAGTGTGAGAAAGAATTCTTTATACAGCTGCTTTGTGAGACGTGCAAACTGCTTAGTCAAACACAAACCATCCAAAATATACATATGAAAAGCTTACAGTCTGTACAGAAATGTAAGGAAGAAACTAAACAGAAGTTATGTCAGCTTCCCATTTTTTCCATGATGTTAGCTGCTTTCAGACAAGAGGAGCCTTTTTCACAGAGTCTCACAGAGTAGAAAATACACAGAAAACTCCCGTGAAGTGACAAAAAGAATATGGAGTATTTACAGAACAGAATCATGGAATGGCTTGGGTTGGAAGGGACCTTAAAGACCACCTAGTCCAACCCCCCGCTCCGAGGGCAGGGACATCTTTCACTGGACCAGGTTGCTCAAAGCCCCATCCAACCTGGCCTTGAACACTTCCAGGGAGGGGGCATCCACAACTTCTCTGGGCGATGTGTTCCAGTGTCTCACCACCCTCATTGTAAAGAATTTCTTCCAAATACCTAATCTAAATCTACCCTCTTTCAGTTCAAAACCGGTGCCCCGTGTCCTGTCACTACAGGCTGTGGTAAAAAGTCTCTCTTTCTTAGGAGCCCCCTCTGTGTGTCTAATGAGGTCTCCTCAGAGACTTCTCTCTTCCAGGCTGAACAACAATAGCAGTATGCATGTGTATACTTTTATGTAACTTAACAGAACTGGATACTTGAAAATAACTTCCCTAAAAAACAGTAAATAAACATAAGAATACTTTCAGGAATTGGAACTCTTCAGGGACAGCTTACGGTTTCAGTTGTTCCGCAATCTACTTTTTCTCTCCCAACAAGCCTTAGCAATTTTAAGCAGAAGGATTCTTTACTATTTTAAATGAAACCGCAGCACAGGTATAGTGTGAGATATATTTATGAAGTCCATCACAAATACATGGAACATATTTCCTCACACAGGGAAACTACAGACCTTTGTCAAGAGTACTACTCGGCAAAAGATGAAGAATAAAACCCATCCCAGGCTATAGCCTCTTTCCTACCTCCAACACATGGTAAGAAATCCTGTTGTGCAGGAAGTGATGAAATCCTTAACTCATAAAGTCCCAAATGCACATATCCAACAATAACAAGAAAAAACACATCTCAGATATTATTTTGCAAAAAGATCTACAATTTGTTTCAGTGAAAGGATATCTTGCAGGACTGTCCTTCAGGGCATTGAGGAATCCTGCCTGTTGAGAACCTGTAGAAATAGAACCCAAAAGTACTAGCTGAGTAAGAAATAGGACTACAGGCTTTTTCAGCACAGTTAACACAATTTATATTTTAAGATCAACCGAATAATCATAGAATAGATTTACTAATATAAATCTGAGATTACGTTGCTCAGCAGCAACAACATCAGAAAAAAAAACTTTGGGTAAGTTATCAGAGCTAACATCTGCAGAACATTTTCTCAGTCATACCAAATTGATGCATGCATACTTTCCCATGAACAAGATTTCTGATTATTCCTGTTCTTTTCAGACCTAATATGGAAACAAAAAATTATAAGCTACTTTTTTAGTTTGAAATACTATTTTTCAAATCAACTTTCTTACTTGGAAAATTCATACAATAAACCCAGATCCTCAACTTCCCCTCCTTTGTTCTGGAAGCAGCCAAAGTTCTCTAGACTATAATTCTGCTCCTATTGCACCTGCACAGAAGGTTTTTCTAATGAGTGCTTGCTGCCTCTGGGCAAATAGGAGAATATCTACTAGCTGAAGAGAGCTCAAGAGCATCATGCTCCGATGAACTGGAGATGCAGAAGCATCCACTCGAGTTCCACAACCATGAGATACTAATCGAAAAGGGCAATTTGACAATTTTCTGATAAATATGCAAGTGAATTAGTCTGTTGAAACTGACACAATGTCATTCAAGGCACACAGTTTGCATTTTATTTTATAATTTAAATGATTTAAGTGCATGGTTGAAAGTCTTTCCCACAGCAAAAAATTTCCCCTTGGCTAAATTAATCTGAAGATTTGTATAAAGAGAGAAAAACTTTGTCTTTAAAACAAAAAAGAAAAATACATACGTGTGTGTCTATACACAAATAGTCAATTTTACTGTTTGCCATTAAAATCGTGGAGTTACTTACCTTGTATTTCTGAGCCTTTTCAGACTCTCATAACTGGTTCTTAGCCTCAAGGCACAAGACTAGTGGAACTTCCCCTGCCTTAGTATTTTAGGATCCTTAATGGCAATGGCAGCAGGTAGGTGTGATCTCTATTCCCTACTGCTGGTCACACTCTTACAAGCAGTTCCCAATATATCAGAAGGGAAAGGTTCCTCACTACAACATACAGTTGAAATACTGATGCCTCAAACAAAGCTGAGTAACTGTAAAGATAGGCACAACTATTGAAAACGTTTTAAGCTTGGGGAGATAGAAGAAAATCTTGCAAGACAATACCTTTAAAGTATCTGATTTAGAAATCATTTTATCACCTTCAATAACGCTATATGCAAAGATTCTTAATCCTGGAAAGGCCAAATTTCCAATGAATGTCTCAAAAGTAAGGCTGCAGGAAAAAAAAGCTAACTTGTATCTCATATTTCGTGACCACTTAGGCCCACTAAAAATTATAAAAAAGCCAGCTTGTAAAATTTATTAAGAATGAAACAAATTTCAACAATTTGTCTAAATCAAGAGAAAAAACCCCAAATGACTGGTTTTCTATGTAATTAACAAGGTCAGAGAAGGAACTTCCCTATCAAGATGAAACATAAAGTTTGGGGGTTTTAATGTAGATGCCTACAAGTTGCTATAAGTATCCCTCAGTCCCTTCCTAAAAGAATATTGTCAGAAGGCATTCAGTCTAACACAGCATATCTAGAATAAGGTTTTGCTGATGGGAAGGTAATCCTGCTAGGATCATCTTCAGAAGAGCTAAGAACAAGATTTGATTAAGACAGCAGATCTTCCTCTAGAATCAAGAATTTTGCCAGAACTTGTGGAAATACATATAGATTACTTTGAAACAATACAGGAAGATCATAGTCCTGGGTCTAAAAGCTGAGACTTTATTCAGGTGTGCTAACAGAAAGCACTCTATGCCAATTGCAAAGGCTCAGATTAAGTAACAGGATGCTGCTTAGTGGTTAGCATCATCTGAAGAACTGCAGGGCTGCAAAACAGAAGAAAGATGGTTGAGTAGTAACTATTAGAAAGGTAGATAAGAGGAATTCTAGAAGCATGGTGGGCACAAAAAGAGTGGAGTGATTGATATGATAAAGAAACCTTATTTGTAAAGAACTCTTTCCGGACACAGTTAAGATTACAGTAGATAGATTTGAAAGCTGGGCTTGAAGCTCAAACGCAGTGAAGAAACAGTGAGGAACTAATCACAGTTCATATCTGCTCCCATTGCCTTTGAGGACCAAACAGTCTTTAGAACTAGGAAGGTTTTTCCTGTCTCATACGAGGTAGGTAAACCTCCACAGTGAGAAGGTTTTACAGCTGATTGATAGACAAGACAGCCTTTAACATTTACTATACATTATCTGTAACATCTACACAGTGCTAAAGTGCTGCTCAAACACACGGAGGCACAATTCATTTCTCTGCTCTTTTTCTAATTCACACTTAGAATTAGGTACTGGCACTGTAAAGTTAAAATCCACTGGATAAATCCATTTGACATACACAACATGAAACGTTGGCATAATATTGGTAATTCGTATGCTGAAAACTGGAAAAAAAAGCACTGTACTGTTTATGAAATACAGGTAGGCTAATTTCAAAAGTAGCTTCATGTTGTCAGACTGATGTTTTCAGCTACTGAATTCCAGCAGAGCAAGATGATAGGGGAAAAAAAAAATCCATGCTTCCTTCCTCTTAAATACAAAAAGTGTGCATGTATATGCTCATTTATGCCCAAATAAATTACAAGGATGAGTGTTAATGGAACGTTTTCTCTTTCCAATAATTACTTTTCCCTTTATGAATAGCACGTACATCTTTTTTTCTGCTCTTTCAACTGATATTAGAAATGCTGTACGTGGTAGTGAGAACAACTTGTTGATCAAGACTCCACTAAAATTAAAAGTGCCCCTAGCTCTAGTCTATGTGCTAGATTTCTGAGCTATAGGAGAGCTGCTCAGTGCTCTTATCCTTCTTTTGTGAAGCACAAATAAGAGGAGGAGTTCTGTTTTTTAAAATAAAAATTTTCCCTGTGCAGTGCAAACAATTTAGGAAATTGATCACAATCTGGTATATTTTTCAGTAAAACATTCTCTAAATATTACCGTTTCTAGTTAGATTCATAAATGTGTTATAAATGGAAATTATTACTTCTATCAGGTTTCCACTGTAATAGGGAGTACAAAGAAATAAAAAGATTACATTTCCAAAATGATTAAAGAAATACTGTTCAAGGCAATATGCTACATAATTAGTGAAAAGATAGAACACTCTTAAGCTTCTTAGTGATAGTTGGTTAAAACCCCCTCACAACATACAAAAGGTCTTTAAATACAAGTCATATAACTTATTGCCATAAATTAGATCATCATCATCATCATATAGGAGCCAACAAAACTTGTCATGTATGTGGAAAAAAAAGACACTACCCAAAAGAATCTTGAGAATACGCTCATCAAACGCAATCCAGAATACAAATACAAATCAATCTCAAACTCATGAATATTTGTCTTCCTATACCTTACCTAATTAATTCCATTATAAATTAGCTATTCTTAGAACGTCTATGCAAATGAAAGTAACTTGTGTTAAAAATAGGGTAGAGAAAGATGTAAAACTAAACAGCAAACAAAAAAAAAAGTGTAAAATAGCTCCAATCTACTTTGTAGTAATTTACCTGTTTGTTTGGATGGCAAGTGACCCATGCTTACAGTTAAAAAAGCACACAAAAGTTCTCTGGGAAAATAATACTATCTGTATACTTAGACATAAAGTATGTGTGCTGCTTTTCCAATAAACCATCCATAAAAGGACAAAAAATAAGAAATGAGCACTGTGTTAAGATAAAGCCAGCACTAGATCAATGAACATGACCAGGGTCTGCTACAGACCAGAATGAGACCCACTGGGGATTGTGAAACTTCAGAGAAAAGGCAAATAAATAAATAAATAAATAAACCCTGAATGATAAAATAAAAAACTCAAGCAAATGGCTACATACGTAATCTGATTTCACCAGCATACTTACGAAGGATGACGTGGGTGATAACGAATGCAAATATAAAGACTGTCAGAAAGGACAGAGATAAAATAAACATATAAAAAAATCTGTAGTTTCTTTTCCCCACACAGTTGCCTACCCAGGGACAGTGGTGATCAAACCGTTCTGAAATGAGAGGCAGAAGAAAAAAAAATGGAAAACAATTAATAAAATGCTGTTTATTTGAAAAAAGCTCTCTGAATACTACATTAAAAGTCATGATTTAACTGGTATTTGCAAATTAGCCACAGGGAAATTCTTATTTAGAAAGGAAAAAATAAAAAAGAAAAAACGGAGTATTTTAAGAAAACCTTACAGCTTTCAAAGAAATCAAAGCATGGCTGAGGTGAGCTCCTGTTAAACTGATAGCAGTATTGTGATAAATTGTGCAGTCAGAGCAATAAGCATGTGTTTATCCACTGTCATTGCCACACGGAGCGGTACAAACTAAATTGTATCTTATCTTTTAAAAATAACCAGTTTTTTTCTTCCAGTGACTCTTCTACTCAAAACTGGAGTTTCTGATGTTGTTTTATTTATATCTGTCATGATCACACCTCTGACTTATGTCTACTATCATCGCATCCATCCATTGTGGTATATGAAATATTTACACCCCCCACGTGCCTTTATTGCTTCACTCAAAATATTCTCCATTCCAGACCATCTTTTCCACTTAGGAGTTGATGCTGCCATACAAAACCATTAAAAATAGCAAAGTCATTCACACAAACCATTTTTAAAATGTTAAAATTCAGACAGTCTTGTAAAATTTCCTTATACCTCTTCTGGTTTTGAGGTTTTGGGGTTTTTTTTAATAATCTATTCAATCTTGCAGGAATTTTCTGTAAACCACACGGCATAAAAATGGGTAGCTGTTGTCTGAATGCTCTGTTACCCTTTGCACTATAGCCTCCCTCTTCTTTTTACTAAACCAAACTCTTCCCCTTTATTTCCCTGAAAGATTAACTTGTTCATGAGACAGGAAAAGGCCAGGGTGGGTCAGAAATGAGAGTCCCCAACACAAGGGAAATGCTCCAGTGCTGGAAAGTGGCAGAGGGAACAGTTCTCCCTGCTTTTTCCCCAGGCAGCCTGGGCCCACCCTTCCTGTCCCGGTATGCCAGGTAATGGAAACAGCAATTGTCAGGAAACAAACCGGCATTCCCTGACTTTGCTTTGGAAAGATTATGCTGACAGAATTTTAAATTTTTTAATCAAATCCAAGATCATAACATAAGACAGATGCTCTCATGCTGACTCTCACTCTCTGATCCTTGTCCAAATCTTGGTTTGTTTCTGTGACTTTTGTGCGTCCATTGATGTATGATATCAAACTATTTGTAATTCCACAGGAAAGGCGAGCTATAAATTTGAAGTCCTTAAGCCCTATGTTAAAGAGGTACATCTGCCCAAGCACACCAGTTTATTTTAGCTATGGCTTTATGTTAAACACCTACATTAGAGGTTTTTCTTGAAGGATGTATTTAGTATTCGCTTCATGTTACAAAAAAAAAAGTCAAAACAACATGCACAACAGATTTCTGAGTTCACCAGACTTTCAGGGTTTTTTTTTTAACAAGTTTTGCATCACAGCTGTTCGGACCACATGCTTCTGCGATAAATCTGTTTCAAATTCCAATGGGGCTATTCAAGGTGAAGTCAGTGAACTTTCTTAGGATAAGGCTTTAGAAATACTTTCATTTAAGCTAAACACTCTGGTATCTGAAAGGGTAGGCAATACTACCTTTATTTAGTGCAACAGTTGTATTCCCAAAATAAGTTGACATTGCATTTGAACAGTGCTTATTTTTACATTTGTGCTTCTGAATGAGTCCTTACGTTCTGATAAACACTTTACTTCATTTAATGGGTACCTAATACAACACAGGAGCAAACAACAAAGAAAAATGCAGTTACAGAGCCTTTAGAAGAGCATAATTCTAAGGTACTTTTGTGCCCTACTGCTTCAGAAAAAAAAAAAAAACATGACATGTCTATGGAAGATGAATTTCCTATATACACATTCACTCTCTTTTATGCTGACACAATTGGAATTAACAAATTATATTGACATAAAGCTCAGTTTCTAGCCATGAAACAATATTTAGATATATGTAGACATCTATTAGATAGATTCAGATAAATGCAGATGAACATAAACACATGCATACCCCTATCTATAAACACGCATACATATATATATACAAACACACACTCACATATACATTCCTTACTAAAGACTGACTCGATATTTTTAACCTACTTGTCACGCCTCTCCAATTTGTGTCTTCAAAGTTTCTTGGCAAACTGAAAAGCTCTGCTTTCTCAATAAATACCTTACCAAGCACTGTGAAGCTGAGTAATTACCTAAGATGTTTGTAAAGCAGAAATGGACACAAAAGGGCTAGCTGGATATGAAAAACGCTGCTACAGTATAAATCTAAATCGACTCTAATGGAAAAAAGAGAAGTATTAAAGGGTTTGCATGAGTGTCATGAATGAATAAACTGGGTCTCATTTTTCTCAGTCATAAAATAGAAAGGGATGTGACATTCATGCTATATGCCATAAACCAGTATATTAAAAAGCAAGGGATTATTCTACTCAGCAGAGCACAAATATGTAAACCCAAGTTAAAGATAATGGCCTTACAGCTTGTGAGCTGCTCTGCTTAGTTGTTAATGCAAGAGAAAACAGCCAACCCTGGCAAAATGAAGACACACATACCAAGCAAAAACTTCTAATGCTGTTAAGAAATATAAACTCTCTTAAATCTAGAGCTGTTTCTTCTTCCTTACAAAAAGACATGGCTTATTAAGTAATGATGAAGAAATAACACAATATCTTAAGGTTCACCTCCAGCATTCTAGATGCCTGCAAACTGAACAACCAATGATTTGGAAAAGGAATCTATGCCTGACATCATTACTTGGCTTGGACAATGTCGGCAGCAAAATTCAGATTTACCTTCACTAAGAAATGAAAAACTACTGATGCTGAGAAAAACTGGGAATTCTGGCCCTTGTAAACTTAAAATGCGGGTCAAATATAAATGTAACTGACTGTTACGAGGCATAACAGACTGTTTAGAGGTGATGACTGCAGTTTTGGTTTAAATTTATAGGGTATAGTTAATGTGCTGCTGTATTTGATCACACATTTGTGACAAAGTTAACGTAAAAGTATTTGAGGCAAATGAAGAGAACCAAAACTTTGGTAATACAAACTTTTGTTAATAAAAAGTTAGAACTCTTAATGAGGGAGGAAGAAAGCTGCGAGGGCTGGAAAGTTTGTCTATGGAAGGATCCCACGGACAGAAAAGTTGTGACAGATCATTCCCCTGCACTCAATTTTAAGCAAAAGCAGCAAGGTATTTGCCTTCAGGATGTGGTATGACATTATAGTCATATCTACCTAATCAAGAACTACTGCTAAAGCAGATGACCCAGCTTCTCCCCTTTTAGCAGTCCTGTGAACAACCTCTTGCCTGTGTGTTTATGGCTCCCCATCCTTAGGCCAAGACTGGTGTTCATTTTACCCTGTGTGGAGCTGGTTCACAGAACCAGATGAACGTAAAACTATGGTTAATTTTCTGTTGCCTAGCTCCCCCAGACCAGCTTGTGACAGTATCAGACAAACACCAAAGCTGGCCCAAGTGAAACAGTGAGAACACACTGCCAGAGAAAGGATGAAACGATCCTTTCAGAAGCAGCCTAGTGTCAATTCAGCTTAGCTGTAACACCAACCTTACTACAGGTTAATACTTATCAGGACTGCAAGAGAAAGCCAGTTTTGATTAATTTTTCACAGTCTGAGAACAAAAGCTGAAGCAAACAAAAAAAGCTGAGAAAATGTGTGAACAGTTTATAAGGGGAAGTATCAACGAAAAGAGGAGATGGGTAAATGGAGACTAAAAATGCTGCTGTAAAGACCACAGACAACCAAAGAGGTAAGAAACCTCAGGAGCTGCCAGTAATCCTGCTACAGTGACTTTATTTTACTAGTCTTGCCCAAGCGATCAGCAACTTCGAATTTGGACAACAACTTCTGAGCATAGCCAGCACCTCCACAACCAAACCCTAATGGTGAGGCTTCACAAGATAACCGAGCAAATCTAACAGCTTAGTAGCAGTGAAAGAGACGGCCACATGCTGCCTTTCCTGCTACTTCCTCCAGCTTCCTTCTTTCGTTGTTTAAAGGTGCTGCTGAGTTAGGTCAGTTCCCTGAACTGGAAGGAAAGAAAAAATGGAATTATTTTGTTCATTGCTTAGTGAGAGAAACTGACTTACCAATGGCTGTGTGCTACTAAGGGCTGTGTGAATAGGCACAAAGCAGAGAATCACAAAAGCAGGGTAAAAACAAGAGGATGAAGGTCAGATACTGTCCCTTTGGAAGCAGCAAGCTGTCAGTATGACTCAGTTGTCTCATTAACACTCACCTAATAATATATGCTAACTGGATGACAGAAGAACATACAAATTGCATCATACTTTAGACATTTCTCTTGGCTTTTCCTGCCCTGAAACATTTACATTTGAAAACTTCCTTAAGAAACATTAACTACTGGATATCTCAGATAAAAAACAAAACTGAGAACATTTCCCATTTTAATAAGCAACATTCTCATAGATGGAGAGTGTTTCCTTCATTAGCCAGACCGAAACACGTTCCTTGCTGCTCAGAACCAAAGAATCAAATCTCTACTTTTCCACAGCACAGCATGTAGACTCTTTAAATCCTTAAACGTTCAGCTTCCATTTTTCAATCACTGCGCTCTGGGAAACCATGTACAAAAAGACCCAATACTTTCCTTCCTCTTTCAAAACATTTAATAAAAGCTTTATCATTTAGAAGGAACAAAAAAAGTGTTTTTACATGGTAAATTTGTAGGTCAGCTTGGCCCTTTGGTTCGCAGTTTTTCTTGTCTGTTTGCACTGTGATCTCAGACACGTTATTATTTATGAACTGCTTCCTTTTTCCTTTGCTCGACTGAATCACTGCACGCCAACTTACATTTTCTAAAGGTCAATGTGAAGGCAAGTCTCAGAGACAGTCTAAAGGTGCAAAAATATCTAGGTCACATTACTAGGAGATTCCAATGAACACAAGTTAGAATTAACTTGCTAATTCTTCCATCCCATTCAAGTAAAGTGTTGTAGGGCAAACATACAAAGCTAAGGCATTCACTGAATGTTACTGTCTTTATTTAAGACATGCAAACACGCATCCCAGGACTGGGAAGAGTCAACAACCTGCTATTCAAATCTTGCGTCAGTCAAAAAAATCACATTACAAGTCAACCAAGCGGGCCAGCATTACTCAAAATTACTTTTGATAGTCGCAGTACAACATAGGACTACAAAGTCCATTGTCGCTGATGCACACTGAGCAATTATGTAGAGATACCAACACATCTGCACACATTTATAAGGATCACAATTACAGCTTTTTGTAGAACTATGAAGTCATGATATGACCACATCTATTCAGCCTTTTTGACTTGATATTTTGTATGACAAATGGTAGGTTCAGATTTTGGTTGCTCTTGAAATGTTCAGGAAAACAAATGAGGTTTTAAAAAGTTCATATAAGGAATACTTTTAATTACAAAAAGTATTTATTTTCTTCTAAGATAGAGCAGTTTAATGCCAACAGCCTGTTGAGAGTCATGTACGCATGCACAAAAGCAAATACAACCGTGGCATTAAATCCTTTACAGTCAGTTCAGAATGTCTGAGAATTTAACATAATTAATGAAAAATCTTGTACTCAATATTCATAAGCATATCCGCAAAAACTATCCTTAGCTCAGATGTTCAGTTCCACTGACTGAAGTCTTCACTCCTAAGAAAATTGTTTATTTAATCACATTTTAAAAAGCCACTCATGGGACTTGCCATCAATTGGCAACAGCAATCAAATACATGGATCACTTTACATTACACAAAATTCGTCTGTGTGACAGTCATTCCCCTGACAATGCCTTTGCTGTTACTTTTGTGAACTGAAATCAGAGTAAAATTCATATGAAAAAATGGTGAATAACAAAAGACCGATTGCAAGTTACATTTATATGCATGCTGATGTTATTTTAGAACATCTGTTATGGACAATGCACAATGGATCCTTTAAATCACCAAGCTTCAGTACTTTTGTACTCTGATCCCAAATCAAAACACCCCAAGAAAACCAAATGAATCGCAAACAGCCTTCTAGCCTCAAGTTTATATTCAGGAAACACTCGCCAAAGGTTTGCTGCAGATTACATTCTGGACACTACACCACTCTCTACAAGGTGATGCAAACAGAAACAGCAATGTAACATTGGGAAAGATGTGCCTTTATTAGTGAAATAAATTAAGAACGTGCATGGATACATACAACAAAAAGTCAATCAATCAGAAACACAAACACAAGGGCTACTCAACAAATATTTCAATCTTACGATCATTTAAACAGTGTCCCAGACAGCTAAGCTATTTGGGTGGTTTTTATTTTAAGAAAATCTGTTGCAATGTCAACTTTTTTCCACACTAATCAACTTCAATAGTGGCAGACTAACGTTATTCACAAAAAGTAAATAAACAAGCTTAATTTTTAAAGTAAAAATAGCAATTGATTTATTAGGAAAATATCCAGCCATTGCCCTAGGATAGCTCATAGTAATTAAACTATATTGTCACATAGCTCACTTCACTGCTACCTCCAATAATAATGTCAACTCTTTTGACCGCATGCACATTAATGGTGACATTTTCAAAGGTGGCAGCAGCAGCAGTTTAGAATGACTGTTCTTTGATAGCTACAAAGAGTGCACAGCAAAGGACCTCATGGCTTAACAATCTCTCCTTACATACCTATTCTTGTCAATAGAACACCTTCACACACTGGGAAACAAACAAGTGCCAGACACCTACCCAGCGGTGGAGGAAGAGCTGAAAACCCCAACTTGTTCCTCGGGGAAGCGTGGTACCTTTACCGGGTATCAGCATCCACAAAGTTCATGGATTTGTTCCTCTCTTTTCTACATGAAAGCACATTTTTTACACTTCTGTTGCTGCCGCCTTGTATCTGCCTTTGAAGTCCTTAACTGTCTTTCAAATTGTTATTGCACCAAGTGTAAATATTTGTTTATTTTATTAGGTTCCTAATATTCACACACATCCCCGGTTATTTGTCTCTAACTTTCACTTTGACATCTGATGTTTACAATATCATTTACACAGTCGGGTATTACGGTCGGCTCTGCTTTTTTTATATGCAGACCAATAAATAAGCTGCAACTTCTCTCTGAAGTAACCTAGAACACTATTACCTTCTTTAAAGACACTTTCTGCCATATTTCCCAGTGCTTTGTCTTAGACTTAAAAACTTTTTGACACATGTGCTGTGCTCCCTGTATTTCTAAAGTACATCTAGTGAATAGATGGCACAATCATAAACAAATAATTTATTACTTCTGTAAGTGCTGGTGTGTATTCTGTTTGGAAGAAAGGGAAAGGGGAAGGGGAAGGGGAAAGGGGGAAGAAAGAGGAGAAGAGAAGAAAGAGGAGAAGAGAAGAAAGAGGAGAAGAGAAGAAAGAGGAGAAGAGAAGAAAGAAGAGAAGAGAAGAAAGAAGAGAAGAGAAGAAAGAGAAGAGAAGAGAAGAAAGAGAAGAGAGGAGGAAAGAAAAGAGAAAACATAGCAGCCAACTTTGTAGTTTTAACTGTTCAGCTAAAGAGTCATGTCAAGAGATCTGGAGCTAAGGTTTAACAGGTTCAAAAATCAGGCCCTAAAATGAAATGAAAACTGTACTCTCTTCACTGAAGAAAATGTAAGGAAAGAAAGAGGCAAAGGTAACGAAAAAGAACTGAAAGCAAGAAGGGAGATAAAAAGGTAATGAAGGAAGAGTGCTACAGCATAGAATTAAAACAATGCAAAACAAAGTCCTGATATCAAGTGAATACACACTGATTATAAGTCCTAGGAAAATTAGTCTCAGACACAGTGTTGGTGTTATAAAAACCAATCTGATACAATGCCACCTTTCAGCCTGTTTTTGAAGTAATTTGGGTTCTCCAGGAGGGAAGATGGTGACTACAGGGAAGAGCCTCTCCCAGAACATGTTGGTAATTCTCACTCTTTGTCTTACGTTGTGTGTGTTATATCTCACGTGTGTTTGCATAATTAATTCTCCATTTACAACACTGGTGTCTAATCTGGGAAACTACTTTTAAAAACAATTTTATCCAAATTCTGCTATTTTGCGTACTGCTAGGTACATAACACATTGTATTTTCAAAACAATAAACTAACATAGTCCTCTCAAGACCAAAACCAAAAGACAATGCCTACAATTGTCTAGTAGAAGTGCTTTACAGAAGCAATGATTTAAACAGAAAGGGGGTGTCTAGAAGCTTCTAATATAGCATATTTTCTGTTAAAATTCTGTTAAAATTTCTGTCAAAATCTTGACTCATGTTTAGGATAGAAAAGCAATCAGACTTACAAGTGAGAGGAATCCTGTCTCCTACAAAAAACAGAAACATTGACAGAAAATGCCAGTATGGTACATGCACCTTCAGCACTGCTGGCATCCTGGTTCCCTATCTCAACAAATTTCTATTAGGTACAAAGAAGTCCAACTAGGATCCATCAAGAGCTAGATGGAAGGAACCCTCCCAGGGTTCAAGAAGGCCTATGCTGAAAATTTCGGAGAGCGTGAGAATATTCAGCAGGAAGCATCCCCGCATGCTCGCCCTCTTCTGTTCTTCCCCAGGGATCCACTCTGGCCATGGTAGGAAATGGGCTACTGTACAAACTGAAACTTTGGTCTAACTTAGAATGCCATTCACGTGTTCATTGATGACCTCTGAAAAAATCAAACTAAATGTTTCAAAGTTAAGTTGTGACACCCAATTTCAAAAATTTGAGCTTTGAATCCTCTGTGGAAAAAAAATTGTGTTGAAAGAAACACAGTGAAACCAGAGAAAAGAAACTAACATTATCTACACAAATTTATGCCATACAGATTCTGAAACAAATAAAAAGGCCGTATTCTCTTAGATTAAGATAAATGGTGGATCTCTTCTTCCACCACAACGGATTTTTGCCTTAGTCTAAATCAGTCACTTTGCTTGATAAGCAAAACTGTGGCATGTGAATGCAAGGAAGGCTTTAAACATTTAGATTATTGGACTAAGTTGATTTAGTGCTTGTTAATCATTATTCACTGTTTCTCATTAGTCATTCGGTACTATATTTAAATAAAATGTTTGGAAATAGTCAGCTGCTTGTTGTTCAGCTTTTATTATATAAATCAAGTTATACAAGACAAAAATTATTAATTAAAACAAAACAAAAAAGGAAATTATACAGTTGATGTTGAAATGACCAAAAATAAATGAAAAAAAAAAGTCATTTGGTCATTTCAGAAGCAAGCCCAACCACTGGCTTCTTGCTAGCATCGCACAATGCAATCAAAACCTCTTGTCAAAACCCAGCAACAACTAGCTTGAGCTCAGAATTTGTGTGCTGTGGTTATTCTTTTTTTAAGTCTTTACCTCTTATGGGTATGTATACATTATTTTAAATTAATTTATAATTTTTAAGCAACATAATGGTACACAGAAAACCCTTGAGAGGCTAACTTAGAACTGCCATTCACAAAGGCAGTTAAAGAAAGCAAGTCAGGAATACACCCAAGATATTTGCCTCAGGAAGCACTTATTCAACCAATTTTTTTCAGGCATTGCATAAATGCAAACTACTTCTGTCTGAAAATCCAGATTTTTCTGGCTACTACTATGAAAATATTGTGAAGCTAAAAAAGTTTGAAGTATTATTACAGGTAAAACTTGAATTTGGGTGGGGTTTTTTAAAGCTATTTCTTCATATTTTTATCTAAACATACTACATAGCCATTTATAAAAAAGCAGTGATGAAAATCAGAAACAAGATCAAATAGCAGATATGCTTACTAGACAACTAAAAAGTTAAGATTAATTCAAAAGGGGGAAAAATCCAAAACTAATATATTTTGGTATGTACTTACATATTTAATATGCTGCTAAGCATTCCTTACGGAATGAAAAGCATCAATAGAAAATACAGAATGAAATAACCTTTCTTTCACACTGCATTCATTTGCCCAGCATCAAAAAACACCTCTAGGTAGAAGTAGCATACTGTTTTTTCTGAGCAGTGAGTGCTGGTTTGAAGAAAGACTCCATTCCTGTATCTCTTATTCTCCTTAGTTAGTTTATAAATACGCAGCAAAATCTTCAGGAACAATGTGGTAAAAAGGAATGCATAACCATATTGGTAGTGAGTCACAACCGTAAGTGACTTAAATATCACATCCATATGCGTGTGAAGTAGGAATATTTTTGCATTGGTTTAGTTACATCAGTAAGGAACTAGCAAATGATAGTGGCACAAGAATACTCATTGCTATTATAAGATTTATTCACAAGCTGAAATTAAATAAAAGCATCATCGTATAGACAATCTGTACTTAAGAGTGGTGGTAAACAGTATAATACATTCTGATTAAGTGTATGCTCTCAGACTGTCAGTTTTCCACAACTACATGAGCGATCCAATTTTCTTGACACATATTTTTCACAGAAAATTTGTTGCGGGTATTTCTAGATTTCATTTTTGCATTCACAGAATCATAGAATCATAGAATGGTAGGGGTTGGAAGGGACCTCTAGAGATCATCTAGTCCAACCCCCCTGCTAAAGCAGGTTAGCCTAGAGCAGGTTGCACAGGAATGCATCCAGGCGGGTTTTGAATATCTCCAGAGAAGGAGACTCCACAACCTCTCTGGGCAGCCTGTG